>BPTQ01000003.1:182912832-183265538 GCA_019973895.1 Chrysanthemum seticuspe
AGCTACGCAGGTTTTCCTCGTTTTCTAAGGAGTTTAAGCTATGGAAGAAGAATTGCTATTGGAAATCGTTGATTGGCACGGAATAAAAAGTCTTGTAGTGGCACGAGTAGTTCGAAGTGAAACTTCTAGGTAAACTCTCGTTACTAGTAATGTGTTAGACCTTGACCATGATTAAGGGTATGTAGATCTGCTAGCTTGAGTACTTAAAGAAGAACGTAACGTAATTTGGTCGACAGGATTCTGTAACGTCAAAATTGTAGAAAACCAAGCTAGAACCTCTCATGACTCAACTTCTTCGTGGTATTCCGTAGTCATCGATTAACAAAAGCTCAACTATGCCTTGCTCTTCCTAAGGGTTACTACAATAGGTTACCTACCAGTAATAAACTCTGCTACATCAGTCCTTCAACAACAACCACACGAACACCTTAGAAAATGGACACATGACCATCCATTGGATAACATCATTGGGAATCCTTCTCGTTCCGTATCAACTCGAAAACAATTAGCTACTGATGCCTTATGGTGCTTCTTCAACTCAGTACTCTCCAAGATCGAACCAAAAGATGTTAAAACTGCAATGTCTTAGGACAGCTGGTTTAATGCAATGCAAGAAGAAATTCATGAGTTCGATCGTCTAGATGTATGGGAATTAGTACCAGTTCCAGATTGTGTAATGATCATTGCTCTCAAATGGATCTTCAAAGTGAAGCTTGATGAGCACGGTGATGTTCTGAAAAATAAGGCACGGTTAGTTGCTAAAGGTTATCGTTAAGAAGAAGGTATCGAATTTGAGGAATCTTTTGCTCCTTTTGGACGCATCGAAGCAATCAGAATCTTCCTGGCTAATGCTGCAAGTAAGAATATGATTGTCTATCAGATGGATGTAAAGACGGCTTTTCTCAACGGAGATCTTAAAGAAGTCGTATACGTCAGCCAACCAGAAGGTTTTGTGAATCCAGAGCATCCTACTCATGTCTATCGCTTGAAAAAGGCCCTTTACGGTTTGAAGCAAGCTCCAAGGGCATGGTATGATACGCTATCAAAGTTTCTTCTATCCACCGGATTCAGCAAAGGAGCAGTTGATCTAACATTGTTCACCAGAAAGTCAGGTAAACATTTAATTCACGTTCAAATTTACGTTGATGATATTATTTTTGCCTCGACTGACCCTAATGAATGTGATCGTTTTTCTATGGAGACGGGCTCCAAATTTCAAATGTCAATGATGGGACAAATGTCATTTTTCTTGGGATTACAAATTTCACAAAGTCTAGGAGGCATTTTTATAAATCAATCTAAATACGCTAATGAAATCTTAAAGAAATTTGGATTTACCTCTAGTGACCCTGTTGACACTCCTATGGTGGAGCGTACAAAACTGGATGAGGACCACTCAGGGATAATAGTAGATCAAACGAAATATCGTAGTATGATTGGATCCCTGATGTACCTCACAGCCAGTAGACCATACATTTTGTTCGCTGTATGCATGTGTGCTAGATACCAGGCTAAGCCTACCAAAAAGCACCTTGAAGCGGTTAAACGAGTCTTTCGGTATCTCCAAGGAACCATTAACATGGGACTTTGGTATCCGAAGGACTCCGGTATGTCTCTAACAGCCTATGCAGATGCTGACCATGCAGGATGTCAAGACACTGGTCGAAGTACTTCAGGTGGTGCTCAATTTTTAGGTGACAAGCTCGTAAGCTGGTCTTCAAAGAAACAAATGAGCACTTCCATATCCTCTACAGAGGCTGAATACATAGCCATGTCATCTTGTTGTGCTCAAATCTTATGGATGAGATCCCAATTATCTGACTATGGATTTGTATTCAACAAAGTTCCTATGTATTGTGATAACAAAAGTGCCATTGCTCTCTGCCGCAACAATGTTCAACACTCTAGAGCAAAGTACATCGACATTCGACATCATTTCATCAGGGAACAAGTTGAAAACGGTGTGGTTGAACTATACTTCGTAAGGACTGAATATCAACTAGCAGACATCTTCACCAAAGCTCTTTCTCGAGAACGCTTTGAGTTTATTCTTCCACGACTAGGCTTAAAGAGCCTTCAACCAGAAACGCTCAAACGTCTTCAGGAAGACGTCGAGGTGTAAAGGTGTTCGACTCTATCTATTCTTTGTATATATCTTTTCAAAAACCAAATACAAAAATACAAAACCAACAAAACACAAATAGAAAAATATAAACCTTTTCAAAATCCATAAAAATCAGAAAATCTTGAAAATCTTCAAAAATATTGTTTTTTTATCATGTTTTTCTTGTCGGTTCGATAACATCTACGGACTTTGAGTTGTCACTCAAAGAATGGCACGGGTCTCTAGATGAAGTTCGAATTTAAAAAAAAAAAAAAAGAAACGAGATAGAGAAAAATGTTGGTTTATTGTCATTTCAGACAGTAACCCGCTTTTCAAAGAAAGAACAGAGCCATGCTTTATCATGTTTTTCAAATCTCATGCTGTGATTCTATACACATTTATCTGTTATCTAATGAAACTAATTGCTTTGTAAAATAACTCGGACTCAAGTTTGAAAATCATCTGGACCTAAAAGTTTGTCAAAATATCTATCTCTCAATCAACAACATATGTCGTTGATTGAGGGGTAGAATGATTTCAATTAAATCAAAAGGTTATTTGTCATACAATTGTTTTCAAAAGATAATCATGCATGTTTAATCAATGGAGTTTAAAGTCTCAAAATCCGATCCTTGTCTGTTAAAAAGTTTTCATAATCAAGTCACAATTCTCCTTAAATGCTTTTCAAAATCAATTTAAATCTACAGAGATCGCAAATATCAAATGATTTGATAATTGTGATATGGGGAGAATTTGTCATTTAAATTGGATTTAAACTGATAATTCGATAAATGGGTTCATATGTGTTTAGCAAGTTTTCCTCCCCACATGTGACAAACGATTTCAAATTTTCCATGCACATGTTGAGGGGGAGCATCTACTTTAAACCTTAAATTATTGAAACGTGATTGAATTGTCTCTAAGTGCAGCTTCCCTCTAATATGTGCAAAACTCTTTCATACTTCGAGGCACATATTGAGGGGGAGCAAGTTTATGAAAACCTCATCCTTCCCTTATATGCTTTATCTACTTGATTTGATCAGGGAAGTGATGTTGATATCTTTTAGAAATTGGTAATCAAAGAAGTTAATTCTTTCTCTTGCCTCCATGTGCAAAACGATTTTAAATATATGAAGCACATGTTGAGGGGGAGCTCTTGTTCTAAAAATATCAAAAACAATTCAGGTACAAAATGCTTTGATAATATATCTTAAGTATCTGGATTGATTTTCAAATGGTTTTCAATTGGTTCCAATGGCAGTTGAACAATACCAAATAGACCGACCAACTTTACTTTATGTATGGTGATATAAGGATGATAAGGTTAGGTATTTGTTCCCATGATCCGCCAGAACCGGAGGGATCTACCCAGGGACAATCCACTAGTTAGTGTAGAAGTCCTTAGGTATGATGATAAAAGGAGAAAAATTGAGATATGGGAAGAGTGCGGACTGAAACTGAGCTAGTACTGGAATAAACCCAACAAGGTTCTAGCTATGATGTCTCGGTAAGCACTGAAGGGGTTGAAGAATGAAAAAGAATTGAAAGAGAAAAGGGTGAAAACAAATAGCCCTCCAATTATTCAACCTTAGGGCAGATACCGGGTTCAATTCATATGCTACTGGTGGTTACCAAGGTAACATCGGTATTGAAGACAAGACGTCATGGACCCAGTGACGCACTGCACTTCAACTTCCCAAACCACTCAAGTTCCTCTTAAAAGGACTTGTTTCATTCTCACGGGGAACCGACATTATCTATCGACTTTCTTTTAGAGACTGTTGATATTGAAGAAGGAGACCCTCTCCCTAGTCTCCGATATAGGATCCAAATGTGCACAAATTGAGTCTAGAGCCACGAGATCATCAATAAATCTCCTTAGGACACTTTCAATGAAGACTCTCTGTTTCACACAATGTGGAAAGAGAGATTATATCTTGAGCCCTACGCATTATCCTTGTGGTATTGCCAGAACATCCGAGTGATATGCAAACATATTCACAGTGAAGATGGAAAGCCTTCTTGAGCCAACATCAAACAAGCTCCTGGTAGGTAGCATGTGAGATCTATTCTATAGATCAACCATGTGACAACTGGACAGAAACAATGGGGCGATTCAATCTTTTGAATCAATCCTGGTTCAGGTTATGGATTGACGGATACCTTTGAAAAACCGGTCGTTGTGCTTAAAACTCTTTTCTTTAGCTCATCGACCGTGTACGAATATTTCAAATCAAAAGGTGATTTATGATTGATAATTGATTTTCATTAAAACCTTCATTGTATTGCAAAAACAATTTCTATTGAGCAATACACGATTGTTCTTCAAATCTCTTTTCATCAATCAGTGAATCTCTATTCGCTGGTTCACTCACTCTGTGTTGTCTTCTTTGAGACGTTCGGGTTTGAGAACAGCTAGAGCAGCTGCGAAACCCTGTCAAGGAAAATTCTTCAGAATTATACCTGATCACAGGCAGTACTTGTACTGATCAACGGGGAACCGTGGGCCGTGTACCTCAATTCAACGAAAGTGATCAAAGACACTTTCGTGTGATTTATTGCTAACTGTTGTATGCAGGTGCGCCCTACGTTTGCAGCTAATCAGAATGTTGCGGTCAATCCATAGCCGCATGCTCACTCAACACATTCATCTCGAAAGAAATCATGATTAGTGCATCATTGACTCTGATATTTTCACTCCATGCTTCTGCTACGCTGCTGCAAATATCATGAATCAGCTAAAGTTTCCGCTACTCTGATAAGAAGTTATCATGATCCAGAATGTGATCATGTCGGTCCAAAAGTCACAACATCACATACTACCAACACCACAATGGAAGAGTCAGAGATTTACAGTTGCTGATAATCTTAATGCTGGTTCAAATACTCTAACATCACGTGGATCAGTTTAATACCTCCACTCGAAATCTCAAAACATGCATAACATGATGATTCAAAGTTTACGAGCTAAAGAACAAAAGTGCTTAATCAAAGAAACCAAGAACAACGAAATGTTATATCAGTTTGTAATCATTGTAAGTTGAGGTGACCTCCCTTAGGGGGAGATTGTTAGGATTTAGTAAATCCAGTACTTAAAGTGTCGGTTACCTCAAGTATGTATGCTCGTTAGAAAGCTCGTAGTCATAGTAAGTCTATGATAGTATTTATTTTACTTTGTAACACTGTGGAGAACGAACGGGTCTTTACCCACTGTATGCCTGATCCACGGCCTTATAGAGGCGTCTCATGTTTGTACCCTATAAATACCCTTTGCCCTCCAAGGCAAAGGGTTGGAGCTTTCATAATACATTTTTCTCTCTAAAGTTCCCATCCTCTCCCACTTTCTCTCTCTAAACCTTATCTCTTTACACCTAACTTGTGATAAACCAAGATCCTACAGTAGGTATTTCTGTAAAACGGTCATCCTAAACGTTTGTTAAGATATGTTAAACATGCTGTTGGAATCACTCCTAAACATTAATTCAAGTGTTAGTGATTCATATGTAATAGTTAGCTTAATAGGGCCTTTATGTTTGTTATTAAGCTAAGGCTTATGTAGAAGGCCCATAAGCCTTGGCCCAAGCCCATAAGAAGGGAATGAGTCTAGATGTGTTGCCCTAGCTCCTTGCCCTATAAATACTCTTGTATAACCCTCACTTGAGGGTTGGTTGTTCAATTCACACTTTCACTCCTACGCATAACTCTTCTCATATTATCATACGTGTGTGTTTATGTGTGTTGTTCATCCGATCTCTTCTCTATTTCTTCTATTGATGCTTGTGTTACAAATATGGTGACCTAACAGTGGTATCATTCGCCAAATAGTTGGGTGAACATCTTTTGTTTTTGAAGTTTTTGGTCTTACGCGTAATACGGGTTCATACTTTGTCACGCTTAAAAACTTATTTTTTACACTTTTCAATCCAAGATTCTTGTACTTTATACCTTTTAAGGTGTTAAAATATCTGTTTTTGGCAAAAAGTTTCAAACTTTACGCGTGGATCATTGTTTTTAAGCTTGGTTTTATACGTGGGTTTATTTCTACGTATAAGGTGTTTAGACGTTTTGGATCATCAAGTTTCACACTTTTGTGTTATTTTGGTGATATTGAAGCTGTTTCATCACAAAAATCTGGTTTAGAAACATCATTGGGCAGAAATCAGTTTTTGGTCAAGTTCTACGCGTATCAAAACCCTATTTTTACGCGTAACTTTTCCTGATCTTCAGTTTTCGTGGTTTACTCAGTGTTTTCTTGCTTGGATAAGCCTGAAAACACTTCAACTTTGGATATCCTTTGCACTGTGATAGTGTAAAAGATCTTTTGGGCAAAACCCTAATCTTACGCATAAGCTCAAACTTATGCGTAGAACTCATTACGCATAAGATTTTTCTTACGCATAAGCTCTGTCTTACGCATAAGCTAATCCTACGCCTAAGTTTTCTACGCTTAACTTTCTGTTTACGCATAACTTTAGTGTTTCTCAATTCTTACGCGTAAGCTAATCCTACGCGTAAATACTGCTTTTACGCGTAAGTTTGGTGTTTTTACGCCTAAGTGTTGCTTTGCCTAAACTTGGTTTTTCTACGCCTAAGGATACTTCATCAACAACGTTTCATTCGACTACAAAGATCCATTTAACAACACAAGTTTTCTACATGTCTCAACCACCATACTCTAACTACTTTCCTTACACTTATAATCAACAACAACAACAACTAAGTCCACAACATCAACAATTCAATCAACAACAACAAATTTATCAACAACAATTCAATCAACAACATTATCCACAACAAGGAGCAATTCCACCTCAAATGGTTCAACCACCACCTAGTCTTCAAGTACAACCTTACACAAACGTTTACAATCAACATCCATCCAGGAATACTATGAAGGAACTGACTTGGTTTGCAAAGATGTGTGAAGCTTTAAGTAGCCATCAATCCATTCATCTTCTAAGTGTGGATGAGCTAGCAATGCAATATATCCTTTTAGGATTACCCAATCCAATCCTTCGAAGTGTGGATGCTCAAAAGACTGCAAAAAAGATGTGGGAACATATTCATCTTCTCATGGAAGGCACTGAACTTAATCAAGAAGATATGGAATCCAAAATTTACTTGGCTTATGAACACTTCATGATTGAACCCGAAGAGACATTAGAGTCATATCATCATCGATTCTCTGACATCATTAATGACTTGGACAAACACAACATCATCATGCCAAGAATTGCTGTTAACACTAAGTTCCTAAGTAGTCTTGGTCCTGAGTGGGAAAAATATGTCATTTTCATCCGTCAAGCGAAGAATCTTCATCATGCTACTTACGGATTGTTGTACGACTATTTGAAACCACATAAAAAAGAAGTTGACAAAGAAAGGGTTATCCGTGGACAAACTGCTTCATCATCACTTCTGGACAATCAACAACTTCTTTGTGGGCTCAAACTAGTTATCCTCCTCAACCCGCTCATCAAACCGCTCCTCAACCAACTGCAACAATTACACCATATGATCCGTCACAGCAACAATCTCAACAAACTCAATTGGTTCCATACAACAACAACAATGATCAAGCACTTTACAGTGAAGCTAATGAGGATTCTGAAGCTTTTGATGCATTGCAACAAGGATTTGTTATGATTGCTAAAGCCTTCGGCCGGTATACAAACAAATCCAACAATCGCATTCGCTCCTCATCAAACACAAGGAATCAGGCTGTTGTGAACAATGGACGTGTTGAAGTTCAGAATCGTGGTTATGGTCGTCAGATGGGAGGAGGTAAAGGGTTTAATGCTATGGGAAGGAATAACATGGGTGCTCCACAACAACAGAGAGCTCAAGTGGTTGAACAGGGTAATGCTCCGAATGGGATAAATGGTCTTCGCTGCTACAACTGTAATGAGAAGGGACACCTGACTAATGCATGCCCAAAACCGAGGATTGGGGGCAGCGCTTATCACAAGGAGGCTTTACTTTTGGCTCTTAAGGATGAAGCTGGTGGAACTCTCACAAACAAAGAACATAGCTTTATGGCAGATGCAGACTCAGATGATGATATGGAGGACTTGCAAGCTAATGCAGCAGTGATGTTGATGGCACAAATGCAAGCTCTCCACATGAGTGACACAGGCCCAGTGTATGACACTGATGGCTTGTCTCAGGTACCCGAACAAACCAAATTCATCACTGATCTAATATCTCAGCCAACATCTGAATCCGGCAAGGCTTAGAATGTTAAAAATGAGTCGTCCACATCTCATTCTGACGATTCTCAACTATTGACGATCAAGATGAACTTATGATTACCTTTGATACTCAAATTTACTCCGTGGTTATACTTGAGGATCTGAATAGTGATCATGTTGTGACTCACGTTGAACACGCTGAACTTTTGCCTAGTCCAGATGTTGATCTCTTACTTAAAGACCAACAATCCCGAATGGACGAATGTTATGCATTAAATCAGAAATTACACAGTAAAAATGCACTGTTAACCAGGGACACTGAATGCTTAAAACGGCAACTCAATTTTTTCAAAACTCAAGAAAACCGTGAAAAAGCTTTTGAAGCCGCTTTTGCTAAATCACATCAAAACGAAAAATCTTTACAACGACAGATTCGTGATCTAGCCGCATCAAAGAATGCTTTGTTGTCTCAGATAGAACAACTGAAACATGAACATAAAAAACAACTTAACGCTCTTACTTTGGAAAATCAAAAAGCCAAGGCTGAGTTGTTAACTTGTCAAAAACAGTTCTCTGCGTACAAAAAGCATTCAACAAAATGAATAGATGACCATCTTGAAGAAATTGTCGGCTTACAAAACAAACTTAAAGAGTTTCGAAATTTTGTCTATAAATATGGTGAGTCAATCACAACCATTCAGAAGTTTACTTTAAAACCCAATCCAAATGGATATGGACCGAATCTTGCTGATTACAAACCTAACCAAAGCATTCAAACCAAATCCTGAAGTTTCCAGTGCAAAATATAAAATTGATGATTCTGTTATGAGTGTTGTTGAATATCATCGTCAAGAGGAATTAGATGCAGAAGACGAGAGTCGATCAAAGTTAGATAATGTTGTTTATAACAAACCATTTAACTATTCAAAAGCCGTCACTTTCGTCCCATCAAAGGATTCTACTAACACACCTAGGATTATCACAAAAACGTCCGAGTCTTCTAATGTTGCTCCCCAACCAAATTATGCACAAATTTATGGTCCTTTACCTTCACTCAGTGAAGTAAAATCAAAACCCGAAAATCGTCAAATTCTTAGATATTTTGACATTTTCACTTCTGACCTCAAAATTTTAGAACATGAGATTGAATTTCATTCTGAAATAAAACTTGAACATTTTCAATCGCCTCTGGCGCGAGAACAAAGAGATATTTTTCAGAAAAGACTTTTACCCCATGTTAAAAATTTGAAAAATTATGCATTGTATTGGGAAAGGGAATTTCATAAGGAACTTGGATTGAAGAAAGTCGTTTTTGAGAAAACAGAAACATCTATTTCAAATACAAAACGTAAAAAGAAAATGTTACGAAAAGATGTTGATCGACTCTTGGAAAATGTTATCTGTGCTGATATCCATAATGTCGTGTTATTGCATTCTTTGCCATATGCATCTGATTATATCTCTGATGATTCTGTTGATTCTGTTGTAATTGTTGAGAATAGTGATAATGTGCTTCAAATCGAGTCTTTAAAAGTTGAAAATGAACGACTGTTAAACGAGCTTTCAAATGCAAAACTTCGTCTTCAATGGTGTCAAAAATATTGTCAAAATCGTGAACTTGCTTTACAAAACAAAATCACTCAGTTGCGCTCAAAATCTTTTGATCCTAAAATTGAGCAACTGGATAATCAAAACGTGTCTTTGAAATGTCAAATCTCAAAATATGAACAAGAACTTGCAAAAGTTAAAAAGGAATATGGTGTCATATTTGATTTACTAAAAAAGACTCGTGATGAAGCATCAAACAAACTTGATCATTATCTTGCACACACTAAAGAAGTTCTGAATTTTTCTGGAAATCTTCGTTCTGAAAATCAAGATTTGTTGCACACTATCATTGAGTTAAAAGAAAAGTTAGGAATGTATGCACAAGCTAAGCTTAGCAGCCTTAAGAAAATTTCACCTGTAACACTTCGGAAAAGTGACACTAGAATGCCTACTGACAAACCACAAGATACTAATGTGCTTCCCTCTACTGAAACAGTAATAATTGCCTCTTTTCCCAAAGTCCGCACTTCACAGCCTAGGAGCAATACAAGGAAGAATAGGAAGTTGCGACCTAAGAAAAGAACAATAAAGAATGATGAAGTAGAAGAACACCCTAGGACTTTGAATAAGATTCATGTTGCACCCACTTTAGATATTGCGTCTGTCAAATGTAATGGAAAAAGTGTTGTAACGAATGCTGAACCTTTAAGTACTTTTGATATTCAGTCTGATGCTTCTTGTGTTATTTGTCGTAAAAGTATGCGTTCTGATTGTCATGACAAATGTGTTGCTAAAGCTATCTTGTCTCGTTTACGATATCCTAAGAATCGGAATACCTCTAGGCCCACTAATGCTTCTAAGTCTGTGCTTGGTAAACCACCCTCTTTAGATTCTAAGAAACGCATTGATGTCCCTGTAGCTCCAATATCACCTCCAAGGAATGTAGTGCCACCTAGTGCATTCACTAAGACTAAAGCAAATACTAGTTGGAGATGGCAGAAATGGTTACATAATACACTAGGATTTAAATGGATGCCTAAAGTCATTGATGTGTGTATATCTACTATAACTGCTTCAGAACCCTCTAACACTTCGGGTTCCACATCTACTTCTATTCCATCTGTGTCGTCTGTGTGTAATGCAGGTGATACAGATCATCCTTTGGATTGTTGATAGCGGATGTTCCCGACACATGACAGGCAATCTTAAACTGTTATCAAACTTTATTGCAAAGTTCATTGGCACTGTCAGATTCGGGAATGATCACTTCGCAGCTATCATAGGCTACAGAGATTATATCAATGGCAATTTCGAAATTAGCAGGGTTTATTATGTGGAAGGCCTTGGTCACAATCTCTTTTCAGTCGGTCAATTCTGTGATGGAGATTTGGAAGTTGCTTTTCGGGAGAAAACTTGTTTCATTCGTGATCTACAAGGAAACGATCTTATGTCTGGCTCTCGTAATTCTAGTCTCTACACAATCTCAATGCAAGACATGGTTGCTTCATCTCCCATCTGTTTACTTTCAAAGGCTACATCAACAAAATCCTGGCTATGACACCGTCGTCTCTCACATTTAAACTTTCAAACCATAACCAACCTTGCTCGATACAAACTAGTTGAAGGTCTCCCGAGATTTCGGTATTCTAAAGATCACCTTTTCTCTGCTTGTGAACAAGGGACAAGCACTCGTGCTCATTTTCCTTCAAAGGTGGAACACAGCTCTCAGCATGTGCTTCATCTTCTTCACATGGATTTATGTGGCCCGATGCGCGTGCAAACGATTAATGGCAAACGCTACATCTTGGTAATTGTCGATGACTACTCACGATGGACTTGGGTATACTTCCTACGAAGTAAAGATCAAGCTCCACAGATGATCATCACCTTTCTCACGAAAATTCAAGTTCAGCTCCGGAACACCGTCCGCCAAATCAGAACAGACAAAGGAACTGAATTTGTGAACCAAACTCTTATAGAATTTTATGAGAAAGTGGGAATTGAGCATCAGACATCTATTGCACGTACACCAGAACAAAACAGAGTTGTTGAAAGACGAAACAGTACGTTAGTGGAAGCTACAAGAAACATGTTAATCAATGCTAAACTTCCAGATTACTTGTGGGCAGAAGCTGTATCAACTGCATGCTATACTCAAAATCATTCAATGATTACAAAACGCCACAACAAAACACCTTTTGAGCTTATCCACAATAGAAAACCGAATCTCAAACACTTTCATGTATTTGGATCCCTTTGCTACCCAAATAATGATCGTGATGACTTTGGAAAGCTAAAAGCCAAAACTGACATTGGAGTCTTTATTGGATACTGTGAGAATTCTAAAGGTTACCGGATCTGGAATCGTCGTACAAAGCAGGTTATGGAAACGATTCATGCAAATTTCGATGAACTTGCAGAAATGGCTTCTGAGCATAACAGCTTGGAACCCGGTCACAACCGTTTAAACTTCCCTCAAACCCCATCATCAGCTGAACCAAGCACCCAACTTACTCGTCAACAAATGGAAAAGCTCTTTGCTCCGCTGTTTAGTGATGACATTGATGAACGTGCTCCAGGTGTATCCGATGTTTTAGCTGCTCAACCTGATAATACTCTTTTACCTGATACACCTGCTACAACAACTACGGTTGAAGAAGCACCACCAGTTGACTCTACAACAACAGTTGAACAAACTGCATCTAATGACGCTGAACCAACTGATGATGTTCTTAATGAAGTACCCCCACCTGCAGATTTTGATCAAAATGCGTTCTTTAACCTGTTTGCCAATGAAACTGCTGCACCTGATGTCGCGGAATCATCTACAAGCCATTTGAATCCTCAAAATCTGCACAATGTATACCAACATCAACCCTCTACACATCGTTGGACAAAAGACCATCCTCTAGAGAATATTATTAGCAACCCGAATCAACCAATTGTTACGAGACAACGTCTTCACACAGACGGTGAACATTGCATTTATGCACTCACTGTCTGCCAATCTGAGCCTAAAAACATTAAAGACGCAATGAAAAAAGACAACTGGATTGAATCCATGCAAGAAGAACTCAACCAATTCAAACGTCTTGAAGTATGGGAACTTGTTGAAAGACCAACAGGGGTCTACGTCATTGGTCTCAAATGGATTTGGAAGAACAAATTGGATGTTGAAGGGAACGTAATCAGAAACAAGTCACGTCTGGTGGCTAAGGGTTATAGACAGGAAGAGGGTATTTACTTTGAAGAATCATTTGCTCCGGTTGCTCGCCTTGAGGCTGTTCAGATCTTTCTCGCGTTCGCGGCTCATATGAATATAACGGTCTTTCAGATGGACGTCAAAACTGCTTTTCTGAATGGGCAACTGAAAGAAACGGTTTATGTCAGCCAACCAGAAGGATTCGTTGATCCCGAGTTCCCGAACCATGTCTACAAACTGAACAAAGCTCTGTATGGTCTCAAACAAGCTCCTCGGGCGTGGTACGATAAGTTATCATCCTTCCTCATCACCAATAATTTCACCAAAGGTTCGGTTGACCCCAACTCTTTTCATACAATATCACGGGGAACATATATTAATTGTTCAAATTTACGTGGATGACATCATTTTTGGGTCAACACATAAAAAGTACTCAATCGCTTTTGCAAAACTAATGAAGAAACATTTTGAAATGTCCATGATGGGTGAACTTACGTTCTTTCTAGGACTGCAAGTTCATCAATCACCCCGTGGTATTTTCTTGAGTCAGTCCAAATATGCCCTTGAACTGTTAAACAAATTTGGAATGCACAACTGTGACACCTATGCCACACCAATGGCTCATACCAAGAAGCTAGACGCTGATTTACATGGGAAATTGGTGGACCCTACCAAATACCGTAGTATTATTGGGTCTCTCATGTATCTAACAGCTAGCAGGCCTAATATTGTTTTTGTTGTATATCTTTGCTCCCGTTATCAGTCGAGACCAACTGAAACCCACCTCTCTGAGGCTAAACGAATCCTTTGATACATAAAAGGAACCATTAACTTGGGGATCTGGTATCCGAAGGATTCTGGTTTTGAACTAATAGCTTTTTCAGACGCTGATCACGCAGGATGCTTAGATTCACGGAAAAGTACTTCAGGAGCATTACAATTTCTTGGTGACAAATTGGTGTCATGGCAATCGAAGAAGCAGGATTGTACATCGCTGTCCTCAACCGAAGCAGAATATGTAGCCATTTCGGCGTGTTGTGCTCAAGTCATTTGGATGAGAACACAACTCAAAGACTGTGGTTACGTATTTGACAGAATCCCGATGAACTGCGACAATCGGAGTGCTATTGCGATCTCGTGCAACTCAGTTCAACATTTGAAATCAAAGCACATCGATCTTCGATATCATTTCATCAAGGACCACGTAGAACAGGGTACTGTTGAATTATACTTTGTGGGTACATAATACCAATTGGCAGATCTACTTACCAAAGCCTTAGCTCCTGCTAGGTTTAATGAGTTGGTCCACCGGATTGGTATGCGGTGTTTGACTCAAGAGGAACTGGATGAACTCTTAAAACATTCTTAAAACCAGTCAAACACCAAAATCTCTTTTGTAAATATTTTTCAAAAATAAAATACAAAAATATAAAATCAGATAAAACAACAAAAATATTCTTCTATCTATATTTCTCTTAACATGGAAAGTACAAATCTTCCGTCAACACTCAAATCTTTCAAAATTCAGTATTTTTTTCATCAAGTGTTGAGGGGGAGAAAGCAAATATTTTTCGGTTTCATAAAACCTTGTACTTGCATGTTACCTTATCCCGGTTGTTTCTTTAAAAATGGTGGTCACATTTCTGGTTTACTGACTTTCCTCGGACTAAAATTTATAAAACTTCATTATTTCTTAAGTCGAGGGGGAGTGTCGTCAAATTTCTTTCCAAATATCCTTCATTTGGTAATCAAAATGGAAGTTATGGACATCGGATGTAAATGGTAAAGGTGCAGGGACTAAATGTGTCAAATGGTCAAAGTATTTTTATACAAAAATACCTCACCTAAATTTTCATAAACATTAACTTCACCTCATTTATTATCCACTGACTCATATCCTACGCGTAATAATCAACCCTCAAATCCATTTGCTTGATCATCAATTTGTAAGTGGAAAATCATTCCTTGTAACTTTCTAAGCAATGGTTTTAAATTGTTTTGAAATCTAACGGCTAGATTTTTATCTAGGATTGATTTTGTGTTCTACGCATAAGCGTATGAACACACAATCAAGTTTGTGTGTTTATTGTTAAAATGAATGTGTCAAAACGTTTATCTAACATCATTGAAACCATTTTTATCATTAAACATCACCCAGACACACGAATTGATTGATTTTGAAAACTAGGGTTTATGCGTGAAATTGGGTACTTTCATATGTGAGTGTCTCTGGTTAAAAAGATTGTTGTGTGATGTTGTTTACAAGATGAATTGACCATATCCATGTTTAGAATCAACCCAGAAACACTAACTGCTAGTTGATTAGAAATTAGGGTTTATGTTCTTGATATTTGGGTATTTTTGATTCGTTTAGAGTTTGATGTTAAAACTTGGACATAACAACTCACTTGGCTTCTTAGAATTACCAGTACAAGTTTTGTGCAAATCCTATGGGTAGAAAGCTTACACGTAGAAATTAAGCCTTAGGGTTTAGGTTTACGCGTAACCTGTTTCTACGCATAACTGTTTAATGAGTATTCATGGTTTGAACTGATAAAGATTGAATGTATGTGTTAAGATTGATGTTATGATGAAATTATTTCAGGTTTTCTACACGTGAAAATTCAGAATCAAGGTTACTTGCTATCTACGCATAAGGATCACCTTACGCGTAGCATGTTATGCGTAAGAGAAATCTTACGAGTAACATTTATGCGTAAGGTTCTACATTGGGGACTACGCGTATCCTGTGAAGGATATGCGTAAACAGTAACCTCTACGCATAAGGTTCACTCTTACGAGTAAGCCTTACGCGTAAGGTTCCTTATACGCTTACGCGTAAGCTTTACGCATAAGGCCCTCTTTTCCTACGCGTAATATTTCTTACGCGTAAGTCAAGAACCTACGCATAAGCTTACATTTACGCGTATAATAACTCCTGTTTACGCATAAGCTTGCCTTTTCTATGCCTAAGCCTAGTTTTAACCTTAATTATGAATTGTTACGCGTGCAAACTTGTAAATAAATAAATCATAACGCCACGAAACCAATAATGTCACTAATAAGCTTAAATGTTTAATAAGTTGTGAATAATAAGTGAATACATAGACTTTAAAACTTAAAGTTAATCAACCCACGAAACTTATCACGACATCTTTGGACTATTGGACAAACAAGTGACATTGGACTCGTAACAATCATCGACATATCACATTCAAATAATTAGACAATAAAACCAACTGTTGACTAACGTAATGTCTTTCGATATGTTGGTTCTTTTGGCTAAATATCTTTCAGATCACGACATGGACGCTCAAAACATGGAAGCACCAAACACTCTCACTGTTGAAGATATCTTCCCTCATGGCTATACAATGAAGATAGGAAAGAATAACCTTCGAGTCGATTTTGATAGTCTCACCTGCTCAGAGTCTTCTTGCTTAATTGATGTGGACATTCTAAAGAATCATCCTTATCAAAACATGCTCACCAATTCTGCTACAGTGCCGGAGATCTACATTCACCAGTTCTGGAATACAATGCAAAAGATCAAAGGTCAAAATGCTATGACGGTGACGCTCAATCACAAACAAGTCACCATCACACCAGCAGACTTAAGGGTTGTTCTTCTCATTCCTGTCATCGAGCCAACCGAATACAATGCCACACCAACTGAAGAGGCCGTTCTACAATTCATGATTGATATTGGTTATGACGAAGCTGAAGGAGCAATCACAAAGCATTCATCAGTGGATCTTAAGAATATTCCCCAGCCATGGAGAACCCTCTACATCATCATCACCAAATCAGTTTCTGGACGTGATAGTGGTTATGAGCATCCCAAGCTCGTTGAACTACAGATCTTTGGGGCTTTGGTCAACATGAAACACATTGAAGTTGAAGCTCTGATATGGGACGACATGATGTCTTTCCTCAAAAAGCTTGGCACCAAGATCCCATACATCAGATATACAAAACTATTGATCCAAAGAGCTCTAGGGTATAATCCTGATATCCCCAAAAGACTCAATGACCCCAACAATCACTCCATGTTGTATGAGCCTACACTCACAGTCAGATTTAAGGAATCTACAACAAAAAACAGGGTCCAATGTTACCAGATCACCTTCTAACTGATGAAGTCAAACAACTCTATTCATACAGAAGGTATCTGGTGGCGGTTGATGAAGGCAAAGTAGGTTTTCTTGATGAAAAGTCCTCCGGTGCACCGGCTAGGAAAACCAGGAGAGGCAGTGCAGGAAGTGTTACAAGCACTGAGAGTCAAAGAAAGTTCCCTAAGAGGAAACCTGCACTCAAAAGGAAAGTTCCCTCTAAGGAAGCTATTTCTATTCCCCTTCCCAAGCCTGAACCGCAACGAAAGCTACTGGATGAAAGCTCTGAGAATACTGAATCAGACGAAGAGGTCTTCTACTCTGAAACTCCAACCGATAACACACAAACAATAGCAAAACCTCCCAGTCCAATAGATGATAAAGGCAAAGGGAAAACTCCTGTGCTTGAGCAAGATAAGGATAGTTCTGAAGAAGAACCATTTAATGAGGAAAGAGAATATCAAATGAAGTTGAAGAACCTCAGACAAAAATACTTTTCCGATGAATTCGTAAAGGATCAAATTCGTGGTCATGGAGGATCAAGTGGTGGAACTCATGCCACACCAGTTTCCGATGTGGTTAATCAACCCGATAAGGGAACTGGTATCACCACCACCCACGAATAACAACAAAGGCAGATTGAGGATTCCATCAACTATGACATTGAGGAACCAGATATGGAAAAGACTGAGAAAACTCCTGGTGATGATACTAAGACTGATGAAACGGCTAAGTCTGGACATGATGAAGATCTTGATTATGATACTTTTCTTCTAGACAGTCCCGCACGCTCCAAGGAGGAAACTTCTGAGCCACCGAAGGACCCGGAGTCACCTCACGTCTCCTCATCATCAGACTCGTCTTCTCAATCTTCAATTCCACCATCCAAAGGAACAACCAGATCCACATCTAAATCTGTGAAGAAGACAACGGACTCTTGGATATCTCGGGCAAAGACGAGGATTGTTAAAGCTGTCAAGCAGGTCAGGAAGAAAGATGTGACCAATAAAAAGTTAGATATACTCGCTGACAACATCAAACATCTTCATGACGAGATAGACAAGATGTCTAATGAAAGGGAGTACGTCCAGAAGTTCATGCAACGTGATCTTCAAAGGGAAATGAACGAGATGATCAAGGGATATACTCACAAGTTCCTTCTTGACACCGTTCCTGGTGTGACAAGAGAAATGTTCAACAGACAACTCTATCCGAATCTGTTGCATTTGGCCAAGCAAACTATAAGATCAACACCTATGACCGTAACAATCAACCCAACTGATCCTATAGTGTTCTCCGATGCTGAATTGGTTTCCAGACTGGTAACTCAAATGTCTAAAAGATCTGCAACATTTACTTCTTACGAAGGTAAATTGTTTGAAGCATTGCTGGAATACCAACTCAAACCAGCATGCAGAGAAGAAGCTCAAAGGCCTAAGCGTCCAAGAGACGATAAAGATAAGGATAAATATAAAGATAACGAGCCTAAATGCCCTAAGAAAACTGGTGAATCATCCTCCATGCCACTTCCACCCCTAAGGACTCTAGCTCCACAACGATCTCCTCCACGTTCTTCTGCTGACAAACCTCAGGACTCTGAGTTACCACCCCAGACAGAGAAAACCGGTGATCACTTCGAGTATACTGGTGGTGACGATGAGGAAGTCCCTGAGCCCCAACAACAACCCACATCTCCCGCCTCGACAAAGAAACCAGCATCCTCATCTAGGCCAAAGAAAAAGAAGAAGACGCCTAAGGCTGATGTCGTCTCATGGCTAGACGAAGACGACACTGAGTATGATTGGTTCTCTACACTTTTTGATGCTACTCCCGCTCTAACTGATGATCAAGATTTGGTAGAAGGTCGTACATTGGAGCATGCTAAGTTACTGCAAGAAAAGTTCCGTGTGAAGAAGATGACAAAATCAGAGTTGAGATGCATCAAGAATGAAGCTTTTCAACTACTCAAAGACAGCTTGGAAAGTGCTATTGAAGTTGAATATCACCTTGAAAACATAGCACGAGCCATGTCTAACAACATTGATTGGCTCAACCCTGAAGCAAACATCGACTTCACCAGAAAAGACAAGGCTCCATACTACACAGACTGGACCAGACCTCTACCAACGTTTGGCCAACCAGATCAACCAAAGATTCCATTTTGCTACTTCTTCAACAAAGACCTGTAATTTCTTCTACATGGTGGCGATTCGTCAAAGAAATACGCTACATCACTAACACTTCCATTCCCGGCAGCGAATTACTCAAACTGCATAGCCATAGAAGAAAAGGCTTCTCACATGTTTGCCAACATCGTGGAGAAGTATGACATTGATGCATTGTATGGGATTCACCATTGGCCTGAACGCCAAAGAATCTACTACAAAAGCTGCCAGGTTCAAAAGTCCAAACATGAAGTGTTCAGTGATAAAGGGATTTGCTGTTCAGCATGTAACTCTCTCGTCTAAATGGGACTACACTTTCCTCAAGAAAATCGTGGTCAAAAGACAAGACGAAGAGGACTATGATTTCTGTGAAGAGGACTTTCAGAATTTGTCTCTCAATGACATTGAAGATCTGTATCTTGCCAAAGTACAGGGAAGAATGAGACAATTCTCGACCGAAATCCAACGTGAATACATCAAGTCCTTATTAATCTTCATCAGAAGCATTGTGATCCAGGAACGTGTATAGGATTTACAACTTGCCGTTGAGTCGTATCAGACACGTGTCAACCTCACCAAACCTCAACTCGATCTCCCTAACATCAATCATCTTCCTCAATACACTCTTATCAGCAAACCTTTTGGAGTAGTCTACCGCAGTGAACTACATCGAAACTGCTTGATGGCGTGTAAAGAGCTTCATAAGTTTGGAGATCACACACTGAAGAAAGTCAGGGACGGATTAGCTTATAGGTGGAAAGAGATACAACAAGGCATTGGGTCTAAGAAAAGATGGAATTCTAAGGACAGACGGGATGTGAAGAAAATCATCAAGCGCATCGATGAAAGGTTGTTCAGAAGGGACCAGCTCAGAACTTTAGAGAGCTTCGTCGGTGGTCGTCCCAGGATTTCTCTCGTAGGCTATCAACGCCCAGTTCGCATTCCTGGTGTTATTGATGGACTACCTGAATCTCCTGGTACCCCTTAAACTGTTTCTATTTCATATAAATTTAGATGTGTGATTTTATAATGACAATGGCTTGTGCACACATAACGGTGTACAACCCGTTCTTGTAATGAAAGGACCCTGTGGTACGCTTCAGTGCCACAATCCTTATAAAAGGAGCGAAAGCTTCTTACTTTTGAGTAAAACCTATCAAACCTTTCAATTTTAAAAGGTTTTGCTCAAAAGAACAAGTACTTCCCCTTATGATTTTCAAAACCTCAACCGTTAATA
This sequence comes from Chrysanthemum seticuspe, assembly GCA_019973895.1. Taxonomy (NCBI): domain Eukaryota; kingdom Viridiplantae; phylum Streptophyta; class Magnoliopsida; order Asterales; family Asteraceae; genus Chrysanthemum; species Chrysanthemum seticuspe. The sequence continues at coordinate 182,933,392 of BPTQ01000003.1, forward strand.
TCACTTGTTGAGGGGGAGTATTTGATTAAAAACTTTGTTCACAAATTGTTCTTCGTGTAATCTTCCCACATAACTCAAAATGGTCATATTTATTCTCAACATTTCTTCAAAAATAACATATTTATATGCCATTTTTGAGGGGGAGAAAATTATTGTGATAAGAAATATGTTGATTTGCTATTGAATCTTCATGTGATAGACTTAACCAACGAATTGACGAGACTTGTCCGGGACGGGTAATAATTTCAAGCTAGTTCGCTAGTGATGTAAACATGTCTAGCAAAGGACTTGTCCGAGTAGAATGTACCATTCGAGAAACTCTTGGTAGACATGAACTTTGACGGGGTTTGACAACCTCTCTAGGTTTGTCCACACCTTCAAGGTAGTTATTAGAGCTAGTTGTCACCTAAAAGCTGACAATGAAACTCTTTAACTATTCAACATAACCGTGTCTCGCGGGGGATTGCCTATCTTGAGTCGATCAATTCAAAAAGTGCGCGCTCTTCTTTCACTGTGCAGATTTCTGTCAAAACTCTTAAGCACATGTGGAGGGGGAGTATTTCTGCTAAAAGATAAAACTCTCACAGTGGTACAAAATGTTTTTCATTCACAAACACTTTGAGAGATTTTCAAAAAAATGGTTTTGTGGTAACATAGGTTAGTCATGGAGTTATAGGGTGACTAAGGTTAGGAATAACCGTCCTATGATCCGCCAGAGCCGAAGGGATCTACCCAAGGACATCACAAACAGTTAGTACTTTGAAGTCCTTAGGTATGATTATAAAAAGGAGAAAATGAGAATCGGAGAAAGAAGGAGTTGAAGAATTTAAAAAAAAGCAAAGAAAAGGGTGAAAACAAATAGCCCTCCAGATTATTCAACTTAGGGCAGACACCGGGTTCAATTCATATGCTACTGGTTGTCACTTGATGACACCGGTATTGAAGATAAAAGTCGTCATGGACCCAGTGACGCATGCACTAAACCTTCTTAGCCACTCAAGTTTCTCTCAACAGAAGCTTGTTTCATTCTCACAGGGAACCTTACGTAAACTATCGGCTTTCTCTTAGAGATTGCTGATATTGAAGAAGGAGACCCTCTCCCTAGCCTCCGCTCAGGAAAACCAAAGCGCACTATTGAGTCTAGAGCCACGAGATTCATCAAAAGATCTCTTAGGTACACTTGACATCCTATCGCTTGTCGTTTAACAATAAGAACGCAAGTGATACTTTATCGTGTCCTTCACAGATCTTAGCAATCTGTCGAGAACATTTATGAGAGGTTCACACATGTGATCCTCAGTGATTGAATGGAAACTCCTGCCAGGGTCAACATCAAACAGCTCTGACAGCAGGTCACTTCGGTAACTCCCCGTGGATTACGCTTAGTGTGTCTCAAACGGTCTACAGTCGTGAAGTGATGCTTCGGTGTACCTCAGCGACTCATCTGAACTGTAGGCGTACTTCGGTACATCGCGTTATCTCACTTGTGGGACTCCAGTTCAGGAACGGCTTTTGTGAGAATTAGAGTTGTGTTTTCACACTATGCCGTTAACACTCTCGAAGTTCAAACTTGTAAGTGCCGGAATCCGCTTATTACTAACCTTTCTTATGTTTTCTTCTTATGGAAGCTCTGGAGCGAACTGATCGTGCAGATTCTTCACATGCTCATACCAACAACATCACTAATGGAAGTTCTCTCAAAAGGCAACACAAAGTCAGAATGATTCTTCGTCAAGTCAAAGAATCTACAAAGTTTAAAGACTAAGAGAACTACATCAGTAATGAAATCCAACGTTAAAGAGCGTGTGAGCATGTTGAAGAAAGACGTGGAGACACTGGAGCAACGAAGCAGACATGATACAGACAACAACAACATACTATCACTACCATCACAAAGAACAAAGATCAAAGAACAAAGAAAATGATGACGTCAAAGCAGAACTGTTCAAAGGAAACAATTTCTCTACACTGGGGAGATTGTTCGAATCAAGAAACTTCTTCTCACAAGAAAGAAGAATGTCAACATCAGCACCTACATCGTTTATCACTCTTTCATTCATCACCAACACTTAGGGGGAGATTGTTGGAATCACTTCTAAACATTAATTCAAGTGTTAGTGATTTATATGTAATAGTTAGCTTAATATGGCCTTTATGTTTGTTATTAAGCTAAGGCTTATGTAGAAGGCCCATAAGCCTTGGCCCAAGCCCATAAGAAGGGAAAGAGTCTAGATGTGTTGCTGATGAGTGTGTAAATACTCATCATTTTTGTCTTATCTGAGCTGCCAAAACACTTAAAAACACTCAAATATGCAGCAAAATACAAAATATATCCAAGGATTGTATTTTATATGTTTCAGATGCAAAATGTTTAAAAACAGATGAAAAACGAGCTAAGTTTGCATAATTGGCAGTTTCAGTCCCTCAACTTTCAAATCTTGACAAAATCAGTCCCTGAGCATTTGTTTTGGAATAAAAGTCAACCCAAGTCCTTTTAAAATCAAAATTTATCAAAAATGATCCTTGGGTAAAAAGTTTGGAGAATTTACAAGTTTGGTCCTTCAAGTTTCAAAATTGGCAAAAAAATAGTCCTTGGAAATTTAAAATGGAAAATAATTACATATATGGTCCTTGGTTTATCATATTTGGCAGGATAGGTCCTTGAAGATACTTTGGAAACTTGTCAAATCAGGCCCCTATACTTTCAGAATATTACAAAATGGTCCTTGTGATAAACTAAAACCAAACGGACCCCTTTTGTATTATTAACCCAGCCAACCCAAAAGAACCCCCTCATTTTGACCCCCAGTCCAAAACCAAATTAATATAAAACGGGGTCAACTCCCCAGTCAAACCCACTCCCTCCCAAACCACCTTCCCTGTTCCCCTTCCTCACCCACACCTGCAAACCACAAACCACCATGGTTTTTTCACCACCTTTCCACCTCACCACCTATACTACTCTCCAGCTCATCCCCCCTCCTCTCATATACCCACTATGCATTAAATGCATCCCTCCCACTCTTCCACTGAGAAGTACTCACAACCCCTGGTTTTTGCTTTCCAACTCACCCCTAGCTCCAAACTACTCCCCCTTGTCCCCCTCCACCTCTACAACACACCAAGGTTCCTTAATTGTTCTATAACTGCCCCTAGCCACGTGTTGTCATTTTGGCGCCAAAAACAGTTTTAAAGGATAGGATGAGTTTGACTGCATCAATGGCTAAGATTTGAAGTGGGAAAGTTTCAGAGTCATGTGGGGAGTCTAAGAGGTCAATAAATATCAAGAGGAAGCACAAGGAGAAGGATATCAGAGAATCATAGTTTATTGTCATTTTACTTAATTGTCATTTTACTGCTTATCTTTATTACATGTCATTTAAATGCTTTCAGGATCTTATTACTCTTTGATAGTTTGTAATAAACCTATTTACAGTACCCTTTTCAATCTATCTTTAAATTTCATGTTATGCTTAATTCGTACCCTTTAAATTCTTGTCATTTAAATTATTGTTGACTATAGTTGATTATTGGACTCACTAGCTCACATAAGCTCCTGACAAAGCTTATAAGCTTTTAGAAACATTAAAACAGCTTTAGTCATTAAAAAAGGAAAATACCAAAAAGAAATCAAGAAAATAGAAAAACAAATAAAAAAAAATCTGTGTTGTGCAAGAAAGAAGCATGGAGCAGGGTTGATTCTGGATGGCCCTGGGTTAGATGCTTCATGGGAAGCTGTAGGAAGTAATTTGGTACTCTTGGTTCTCAGTTGTGAGCTTGAAAATCATTTGTAAGCTCAAATTCTCATATATTTGCATATTACTGTTTTCTTTATTAAATCTGTTTATTTTGGTGTTTGTATGTTTAGATTAGCTTGATACATCAATACTAGTTCTTAGGCATCAGTTTCATGGTCCTAATCAATGTTTCTATATGAAAACCTCATTTTCATGATTTTTAAGGTGTGTTTGGAACAGTGGTTTTAACCACTGTGTTCTTTATTCTAGTTGTTATTTGTGATTTATACATGTTTCATTAGGCTAAGATAGCTCAGTCAAACCACTAAAACCAGGGCTTGTTCACTTTAAGGTCAAAATTCCATATCCAATCCCTTGACAGTTAACTGTCAAGGATTTACAAGTCCAAATCCTTCATGTTGGTGCATAATTAGTAGACTCAGCTTAAATTAGTCTTTAATTAACTAAATAAAACATAATCAGTGAACAAATCAAGTCTAAAGTTCATAAAAGTCAGCCTTGTTCTTATTCTCAAAAAGTCAAAAGTTGCTTGTATCTTGAAATGGTCTGATCTTTGTAGATTTTTAATAACTTTGTTTTGAGGTTTTAGCTTATCATCTTTTGCAATATTATAGTCCCCCAGCTTGTGCTTGAGCTTGTATTTTTATTATATTTTTGTGATTTTTATTGGGGGCCCCACACAGCTTCAAAGTGAGCTGCAGGGAGTGTTACCTCCCCTGTGCAGCTGCTGCACCATCACCACTTTCACCACCACCACCACTTTGGTGGGTCTCACAGGCCACATCAGTGGGCCCCAGTGGTGGTTCTTGTTTCCATTGTGTTCACCACCTTGCTGTCTCAACATTTCAACCAAAGTTTGGACCTTAAGCCCTGTGGACCCCACCTGTTTTGGGTCTGCAAGTTCTGTCCCAGAACTGTGTTGAGCCAAGAAACCTAAGTGCTTATTTTAAGCTTGTGGCTTATTCAATTGGCTTATTTGGTTTTTTCTTGCTTATATTTGTCCACTATTCTTGTTTACACCTTAATACACCCCTGTGGACCCCACATAAGCCATTTCAAGCTTATTTCTAGCTGTGGTCAATAAAAGTCAACTGCTAAAGGATTTTAAGGTCTAAACTGATTATTTTTAAGCTCTGTTCATTTTGTCTTTTTAAAAGTTTATTATTTTAAGTAGTTAGATTGATTTCAAAAAGAAAAACCAGAAAAATCCACTTTAAAAATAGTGATAGCGTTTATTTAGTATAATTTAGCTTTTTAATTTTCTTTTCAGCTTATTATTAAGCACTTATATGTTTTATATTTTTCTTAAGTTTCTGTCATATTAAAGTATTTTTAAGAATTTTCTCAGATTTTTCCTTTGTCATCTAGTATTTTTAATAATTAATAATAGTTTAATTAATAATTAATTAATATTAAAGTATTAAATAGTAAAATTAATTTTTATTAAGTAAAACCATGTTTTTATATTTTTTCCTAGCTTTGTTAACTTAATTAGAACCTATAAAAATTAATCTTTTAAATTTCCCATTTTATTTTCTAATTTTAATCCCTTAATTAGTTTAATTAGATTTGAATTATTAATTAAGTTTTTAATTTATAAAACCTTCTCTAAAAGATAAAAATATTTGTTTTTAATTTTTATAAATCTTTTAAGTTGTTCTAGATTTTTAGAAAATAAATTTGTAATTTTCTTAGTTAGTTTTGTATTATAAATCCTTTTTAGATTAATTAAACTAAATTTTAAATAAGTTTAAAATAGTTTTGATTAATTAATTAATATTAAATTAATATAATATTAGTAAAATATTTTCTTTTTAGATTTTAATTTTCTTTAAGTTTAAAAAGTTTTAAAATTTTCATTTTATACCCTTTAGTTTTAAACTTGTCATTTTAAGTCCCTGTAGGTTTTAAATTTACATTTTTATTTACTTGCTATACACGTTTGTTTAATCTGATTGTTGTGCTTTATAGCTCTGTATCCAAATACAATTCCAAACAATCAGTAGTGTAATTATCAACCAAAATCCTTACAGATCATTGTCCTCAGTGATCATTCTACTTCTGAACGTTTTCACACACCATTCAACGTCCGTGGGACTTAACGACCCGGGAATCCACTAAATTCCAAGGGAAATTGTATTGAGTCCATAATAGTTGACTTTTGTTGACTAAAACCTTTGGTCAATATTTCTTGACTGTTTAGGCTGAATCAAATTTTGGCGCCGCTGCCGGGGAGGCTGTAGCGTGTTTTAAACATATTTAGACCAATACTTGCACATATACCACCTTTTGTAAACAGTTTTTTGTAAAGTTATCAAAATCAAAAAGTTCCTTAACACTTTTCCTGAAGTGTTAACAGCACCAAAAAAAAATATAAAACAACAAAACAATCGTAACGTTTTCTATCCTGTATTTTCTTTAAGGTGATTCTTAAAGAGGTACGATTTGGTTAAACGAGACGATACCAAAAATATTGCCCAAAAGTATTTAAAACCCTTAGCACAAATCCATACCTACGTCTTTTTAGTGGTACTTAATAAATACATAAAAATCAACCACCGCAAACCAAGGCAGAACACCTACCAACTGGGGGTGTGAACATTAATAAGTTCCCAATCTTAAAGATCAAAACTTGCCTTTGTATCCTTGTGATTTGGTATACCTTTTTCAAAGAAGCCATTTCATTTGTGATTATTGGTTTAAGTTCACTTGTCGTTTTGCCTCGCATTTGTTTTTGAAAACTGATTTTTATACTTAGTGCATGCGCACTCGTTCTTCCAGCTCCACAAGTACACTTTCAGAGCTTGTAAGTATTCCACGTAGACGTAGAGGACGTTATGCTCCTTCAGCCGTGACTGAGGAACGTCTAGCACCACCACCCCCTTTCGTAATGGCAGAAGAAAAACCAATGAATGAGCTTCTCCAAGCACCCATCAAGGGTTACGGAGATGCCATTGTTGTCCCAGCCATCGTGGCTGATACCTTCGAGCTCAAAACCGGGTTGCTTAATCTTGTAACCCAAAGCCAATTTTATGGTTTTGAGCGGGACGACCCTCATGCACATATTCGATGGTTCAACAAGATTGCATCGACCATCAAATACAAGAATGTCCCACATGAAGCAATTAAGCTTCTTCTGTTCCCATTCTCTTTAGAGGGACAAGCCCGGATTTGGCTTGAGAAACAACCCCCTCGTTCCATTGAGACATGGGAGGATTTAGTCACTAAGTTTGTTAACGAATTCTATCCTCCATCCCGAACTACAAGTCTTAAGAATGAGATACTGAAATTCACTCAAAGATTTGATGAATCATTCGGTGAGGCATGGGATCGTTACAAAGAGTTGCTCCGAAAGTGTCCGCATCATGGTTTTTCCGAATTAATGCAAATGGATACTTTCTACAATGGTCTGAGCCAAGCTGACCAAGACTCTTTAAATGCCTCCGCAGGAGGTAATTTACTGAGCAAGACCACAAAAGAAGCCTTGCAAATCATAGAAAACAAGTCCCAGGTCCGCCCTGTACGAACAAAGACATATCAGTCTCAGTCTAATGCAGGACCTTCTACTTCATCTCACGTGAATACATCTAGCACCGATGCTAAGATTGACAAACTCACAGATGCTATTCAGGCTTTGGTTCTTGCAAACCAAAAGAAAGTCACTTTCACACAGACACCATCACATGGTGAAGTAAAGAAAGTCGAGGTCTGTGTCACTTGTGGTGGCCCTCATGCATACTACAACTGTACTGCCGCCGATGGTAGTCCGTTTGAAGCCAATGCTATAGCCGGTACTTCACATGAGGGAGGTAATCAATATCGTCCTCAAAATGAACCAAACTACCGTGCTAATACTTATCAGGGACCACCCGGTTTTAACCAGAATCATAACATGCAAAACCGGAATCAGAACCAACCTAGAATGAACCAAGGTTATCAAAACCAAGGTAATTTCTATCCCGGACCAAATCAAGGTTTCCAACATCAAGGAAATTTTAATCAAAACAATTTCAATCGAGGGAATCAATTTCAGGGAAATGTGAATCCTAACCAAGGGAATTTTCAACAACAAGGTTATAATCAAAACATACGACCTCAAAATTTCCCTCCACCTCCTCCAGTATCAACATCTGATGAGCTTTTAAAACAATTCATGAAGTCTCAAGAGGAGACAAACAGATTGTTGATCACTCAGATCGCTGAACTAAAGAAGTCTTTAAATGATCAACCCTCGGGCTCAGGAAAACTTTTGAGCAACACGATCGCTAACCCGAGGGGCGATGCTAAAGCGATCACAACAATAAGTGGTGTATCATACGAAGGACCCATTGTTCCTCCTACCTCTTCTTCTTCTTCTCCTAAGGTAGTGGAACATGAACATGAGGCGACAAAGGACAAGGAACTTCCTACTAATAACGGAGGTACCAACGATGTCCAGCCTCAAGTTGTCCCGAAACCCAAGTCTAAGCCATGAGTTGTTTTTGATTCACATGACATCCCGGTTGAAAACCAGAAACCCAAATCCTCTATTCCTTACCCATCACGTTTAAATGAACAGAAGCTCCGCGAGAAAGCTACTCAACAAATGGAAAAGTTCTTCCAAATATTTCAAGAACTACACTTTGACATTAGCTTCGCGGATGCTATCATTCTGATGCCCAATTTTGCATCAACAATCAAACAGTTGTTAAGCAACAAGGAAAAACTGTTTGAGATGACGAAAACTCCACTAAACGAGAACTGCTTAGCAGTTATCTTGAAGAAGCTTCCCGATAAGCTTGGAGATCCTGGAAAATTTCTCTTACCTTGTGTATTTCCAGGAATGGTTGAATGCTTTGCCTTAGCCGATCTTGGTGCAAGCTTTAACATGATGCCTCATTCAGTATGGAAGAAAGTTTCTCTTCTAGACCTTACTCCTACATGCATGACTCTCGAGCTTGCAGATCGTTCAATATCCCGTCCACTTGGCATTGCCGAGGACGTATTTGTGAAAGTAGGAAAGTTCCATTTTCCAGCTGACTTTGTAGTTGTTGATTTCGATGCTGATCTATGGGTTCCTCTCATTTTTGGACGAGGATTCCTAAGGACGGGCCATGCTCTTATTGATGTATTTGAGCATGAAATCACATTACGTGTGGGTGATGAAGCCGTTACCTTTAACCTCGATCAAACTTCGAGGTACTCCTCAAACTATGATGCTGAATCGGTTAATCGAATCGATGTAATTGATATTGCTTCAGAGGAGTACTCTCAAGAGTTTCTTGGTTATTTTCATAATTCTGTGAGTGGGGATCCCACCACATCTTCTCAACCAATTATTGCCGATTCTTCCCCCTCTCTTACTCCGTTTGAGGGAGGAGACTTCTTTTTAGAAGAAATCGATGAGTTTCTGCTAATGATGAATCGATTCCACCGGGAATTGATGATGGTGTTTATGATTCGGAGGGAGATATCCTTTATCTTGAGCAATTGTTAAATGAAGATCCATTACCGTCACTCCCTCCGAAAGAGATCACGATTGAAGAAATCAAATCCATACAAACATCTACTGAAGAATTTCCCGAGGTTGAACTTAAGGACCTACCTCCTCATCTCGAGTATGCATTTCTTGAGGTTGATGATAAATTACCCGTCATTATTGCTCGAGATTTGAGTAAAGGTGAGAAGACTGCTCTCATAAAGGTTTTGAAGTTGCACAAGCAAGCAATTGCTTGGAAACTCTCCGACATTAAGGGTATCAACCCTGATTTTTGTACTCACAAAATCTTGATGGAGGATGATTTCAAACCAGCAGTCCAACATCAGAGAAGGGTGAATCCTAAGATTCATAAGGTTATCAAACAGGAGGTTCTCAAACTTCTTGATGCCGGTTTAATTTACACGATCTCAGATAGTCCTTGGGTTAGCCCAATTCACTGTGTTCCTAAAAAGGGTGGCATAACTGTTGTCACAAATGAAGAAAACGAGTTAATTCCAACTCGATTGGTTACGGGATGGCGTGTGTGTATTGACTATCGCAAGTTAAACGAAGCCACCCGTAAAGACCATTTTCCTCTACCCTTCATGGACCAAATGCTTGAGAGATTAGCAGGAAATGAATACTATTGTTTCCTAGATGGTTTCTCGGGGTATTTTCAGATCCCCATTGATCCTCAGGATCAAGAAAAGACCACATTCACCTGCCCATACGGAAATTTTGCCTACAGACGTATGCCTTTTGGCCAATGTAACGCTCCTGGCACGTTCCAACGATGTATGATGGCAATTTTCCATGACATGATCGGGGAAACAATGGAGGTGTTTATGGATGACTTCTCGGTCATTGGGGACTCATTTCAAACATGTCTCTCCCATTTAGAAAAAATGCTCAAACGGTGTGAAGACACCAATCTTTGTCTAAACTGGGAAAAGAGCCATTTTATGGTCAAGCAAGGAATTGTCCTAGGCCATAAGATTTCAAAAAACAGGATTGAGGTTGACAAAGCGAAAGTGGATGTCATTGCCAAATTGCCTCATCCTACTACCGTCAAAGGTATTAGGAGTTTTTTAGGTCATGCCGGTTTTTATCGCAGATTCATACAAGATTTTTCTAAAATCGCTCGGCCTATGACTCATCTCCTTGAGAAGGATGCTCCTTTTATCTTCTCACCTGAGTGCATCGAAGCTTTTGAAACATTAAAGAAAAAGCTTACGGAAGCACCCATTCTCGTTGCCCCCGACTGGGATTTACCCTTTGAACTCATGTGCGATGCAAGTGATTTTGCTATCGGTGCAGTCCTGGGGCAACATAAAACCAAGCATTTTCAGCCTATCCACTACGCGAGTAAGACTATGACTGAAGCTCAAACCCATTACACCACTACAGAAAAAGAGCTACTAGCCGTGGTGTATGCGTTTGAGAAGTTTAGGCCATACCTAATCTTGACCAAATGCGTGGTGTATACGGATCACTCGGCTCTCAAATATCTCTTTGCAAAACAAGATGCAAAGCCGAGATTGCTCCGTTGGGTTCTCCTCCTGCAAGAATTTGATATCATTATATGTGATAAAAAAGGAGCTGAGAACCTGGCTGCTGATCATTTGTCCCGTCTAGAAAACCCTCACCAGGATGTGTTCGAGAAAAAGGAAATAAACGAAACATTTCCTCTCGAAACACTCAATGTGGTTTCTTTTCGTGGAGACTCTTCTATCCCATGGTTTGCTGACTTTGCAAATTACCATGCGGGTAACTTTGTGGTGAAAGGGATGTCGTCCCAACAGAAAAACAAATTCTTTAAAGATGTAAAACATTACTTCTGGGACGACCCCTACTTATTCAAAATTTGCGCGGATCAAATCATCAGGCGATGTGTGTATGGTCAGGAAGCCAATGACATCCTCAAGTCTTGCCATTCTGGACCTACTGGGGGACATCATAGCCCCAACTACACTGCCAAGAAGGTGTTTGATTCCGGATTTTATTGGCCCACGATTTACAAGGATGCCCACAAATTTGTCAAAACCTGTGACGCTTGTCAACGTCACGGAAATATCTCACAAAGAAATGAAATGCCGCAAAACGCCATTCAAGTGTGTGAGATTTTTGACATCTGGGGCATTGACTTTATGGGGCCATTTCCTTCATCTCGAGGAAATAAATACATACTCGTGGCCGTTGACTATTTGTCAAAATGGGTTGAAGCGAAAGCTTTGCCTACCAACGATGCCCGAGTTGTTGTGAAATTCTTAAAATCTCTTTTTGCTAGGTTTGGAACTCCACGAGCTATAATCAGTGATCGTGGTACGCATTTCTGCAATGACCAGTTTGATAGAGTCATGCAAAAGTATGGTATAACTCACTGTCTCTCTACTGCGTACCACCCCCAAACAAGTGGGCAAGTGGAAGTTTCTAACCGAGGTATAAAAAGAATTCTGGAGAGGACAGTAGGCAAAAACCGTGCCTCTTGGTCGGATAAGCTAGATGACGCACTCTGGGCCTTCCGTACAGCTTATAAAACACCCATCGGGTGTACTCCATACAAGCTAGTGTACGGAAAGGCGTGTCATCTGCCGATTGAGCTTGAGCACAAAGCATACTGGGCCTTGAAACATGCCAACTTCGATATTCAGACAGCTGGTGACCACCCTTAAAAGTTCAAATGAATGAATTAAATGAACTCCGTGATCAAGCATACGAGAACTCTTTGATCTACAAAGAAAAGACAAAGAAGATTCATGACTCCAAAATCAAGAACCGCGTTTTCAACGTCGGTGATCGAGTCCTTCTTTTTAATTCAAGATTGAAGATTTTCTCAGGAAAACTAAAATCCCGCTGGTCTGGACCATTCACCATCACTAAAGTATTTCCTTATGGAACCATTGAGTTATCTCAACCCGATGGTCCAAATTTTAAAGTGAATGGTCATCGATTGAAGCACTATTTTGGAGAGAACATTCCACCTGTGGTTGTCCCGGATCTACAAACTTTCCCCATGAACCAATAAATGCGGGGATCGAGTCAAGCTAGCGACTCGGGAATCAAAAACAGTAGCACACCATATGGGTTTTTCACCCATATTTCTGACTTCTTTCTACTTTCTGCCACCTAAGTGTGGGGGAGATGCCCCACATGTTGTATATAGATCTAAAAAATGAATGAAAATAGTAAATATTAAAAAAGAGAATAATTGTTGTGTTTCTACACTTAGCTAGTAATGTTATCTTTTTACGTTCAAGGATTCGGCATAATAGCCGGGACTTTGAATATTGAGGACAATATTCATTTCTAAGTGTGGGGGGGAAATTCTGGCGAATTTGATCATAAATGTACCCTTTTAGTCCCTTTTTCCCCCAAAATGGCCAAATTAATTTTTTTTTTGGAAGTACTATGTACTAAACACAACAAATGGTAATCAGTCCACCATGTCTAACCCACATAAGGATTGGCTAATCCAGGAGCAAACGGCTCTTGGTAAAGATATCTCGAATCCGTTGACGGCTTGCAATTTGCCCAAAATTGTATGGTGTTCAGCTCACCATATCTTTAATTAGTGAAGAGTTGGCTAGCCCGCAAGTTTATGGCTTGTGGTAAAGGCAGTTGGAAAACCATAATTGGTAAATCGACTCACCAAAGATATTTTATCTAAGAGTTGGCTAGTCCAGAAGCAAACGGCTTCTGGTAAAGACAAATCAAAACCGTTGAAAGCTGGTGATTTGCTCAAAATCATTTGGTTATCATTGTACCAAGGTTCTTACTTGAACTGAAACAATTGGCTACGCCGGAAGTAATGGCTTTTGGTAAAGAGACTTAAATCCATTAAATTTTCATTGCTAGGGACTAGCAATAGTTTAGTGTGGGGGATTGATGAGTGTGTAAATACTCATCATTTTTGTCTTATCTGAGCTGCCAAAACACTTAAAAACACTCAAATATGCAGCAAAATACAAAATATATCCAAGGATTGTATTTTATATGTTTCAGATGCAAAATGTTTAAAAACAGATGAAAAACGAGCTAAGTTTGCATAATTGGCAGTTTCAGTCCCTCAACTTTCAAATCTTGACAAAATCAGTCCCTGAGCATTTGTTTTGGAATAAAAGTCAACCCAAGTCCTTTTAAAATCAAAATTTATCAAAAATGATCCTTGGGTAAAAAGTTTGGAGAATTTACAAGTTTGGTCCTTCAAGTTTCAAAATTGGCAAAAAAATAGTCCTTGGAAATTTAAAATGGAAAATAATTACATATATGGTCCTTGGTTTATCATATTTGGCAGGATAGGTCCTTGAAGATACTTTGGAAACTTGTCAAATCAGGCCCCTATACTTTCAGAATATTACAAAATGGTCCTTGTGATAAACTAAAACCAAACGGACCCCTTTTGTATTATTAACCCAGCCAACCCAAAAGAACCCCCCTCATTTTGACCCCCAGTCCAAAACCAAATTAATATAAAATGGGGTCAACTCCCCAGTCAAACCCACTCCCTCCCAAACCACCTTCCCTGTTCCCCTTCCTCACCCACACCTGCAAACCACAAACCACCATGGTTTTTTCACCACCTTTCCACCTCACCACCTACACTACTCTCCAGCTCATCCCCCCTCCTCTCATATACCCACTATGCATTAAATGCATCCCTCCCACTCTTCCACTGAGAAGTACTCACAACCCCTGGTTTTTGCTTTCCAACTCACCCCTAGCTCCAAACTACTCCCCCTTGTCCCCCTCCACCTCCACAACACACCAAGGTTCCTTAATTGTTCTATAACTGCCCCTAGCCACGTGTTGTCATTTTGGCGCCAAAAACAGTTTTAAAGGATAGGATGAGTTTGACTGCATCAATGGCTAAGATTTGAAGTGGGAAAGTTTCAGAGTCATGTGGGGAGTCTAAGAGGTCAATAAATATCAAGAGGAAGCACAAGGAGAAGGATATCAGAGAATCATAGTTTATTGTCATTTTACTTAATTGTCATTTTACTGCTTATCTTTATTACATGTCATTTAAATGCTTTCAGGATCTTATTACTCTTTGATAGTTTGTAATAAACCTATTTACAGTACCCTTTTCAATCTATCTTTAAATTTCATGTTATGCTTAATTCGTACCCTTTAAATTCTTGTCATTTAAATTATTGTTGACTATAGTTGATTATTGGACTCACTAGCTCACATAAGCTCCTGACAAAGCTTATAAGCTTTTAGAAACATTAAAACAACTTTAGTCATTAAAAAAGGAAAATACCAAAAAGAAATCAAGAAAATAGAAAAACAAATAAAAAAAAATCTGTGTTGTGCAAGAAAGAAGCATGGAGCAGGGTTGATTCTGGATGGCCTTGGGTTAGATGCTTCATGGGAAGCTGTAGGAAGTAATTTGGTACTCTTGGTTCTCAGTTGTGAGCTTGAAAATCATTTGTAAGCTCAAATTCTCATATATTTGCATATTACTGTTTTCTTTATTAAATCTGTTTATTTTGATGTTTGTATGTTTAGATTAGCTTGATACATCAATACTAGTTCTTAGGCATCAGTTTCATGGTCTTAATCAATGTTTCTATATGAAAACCCCATTTTCATGATTTTTAAGGTGTGTTTGGAACAGTGGTTTTAACCACTGTGTTCTTTATTCTAGTTGTTATTTGTGATTTATACATGTTTCATTAGGCTAAGATAGCTCAGTCAAACCACTAAAACCAGGGCTTGTTCACTTTAAGGTCAAAATTCCAAATCCAGTTCCTTGACAGTTAACTGTCAAGGATTTACAAGTCCAAATCCTTCATGTTGGTGCATAATTAGTAGACTCAGCTTAAATTAGTCTTTAATTAACTAAATAAAACATAATCAGTGAACAAATCAAGTATAAAGTTCATAAAATTCAGCCTTGTTCTTATTCTCAAAAAGTCAAAAGTTGCTTGTATCTTGAAATGGTCTGATCTTTGTAGATTTTTAATAACTTTGTTTTGAGGTTTTAGCTTATCATTTTTGCAATATTATAGTCCCCAGCTTGTGCTTGAGCTTGTATTTTTATTATATTTTTGTGATTTTTATTGGGGGCCACACACAGCTTCAAAGTGAGCTGCAGGGAGTGTTACCTCCCTTGTGCAGCTGCTACACCATCACCACAGTCACCACCACCACCACTTTGGTGGGTCCCACAGGCCACATCAGTGGGCCCCAGTGGTGGTTCTGGGTTCCATTGTGTTCACCACCTTGCTGTCTCAACATTTCAACCAAAGTTTGGACCTTAAGCCCTGTGGACCCCACCTGTTTTGGGTCTGCAAGTTCTGTCCCAGAACTGTGTTGAGCCAAGAAACCTAAGTGCTTATTTTGAGCTTGTGGCTTATTCAATTGGCTTATTTGGTTGTTTCTTGCTTATATTTGTCCACTATTCTTGTTTACACCTTAATACACCCCTGTGGACCCCACATAAGCCATTTCAAGCTTATTTATAGCTGTGGTCAACAAAAGTCAACTGCTAAAGGATTTTAAGGTCTAAACTGCTTATTTTTAAGCTCTGTTCATTTTGTCTTTTTAAAAGTTTATTATTTTAAGTAGTTAGATAGATTTCAAAAAGAAAAACCAGAAAAATCCACTTTAAAAATAGTGATATTATTAAGCACTTATATGTTTTATATTTTTCTTAAGTTTCTGTCATATTAAAGTATTTTTAGGAATTTTCTTAGATTTTTTCTTTGTCATCTAGTATTTTTAATAATTAATAATAGTTTAATTAATAATTAATTAATATTAAAGTATTAAATAGTAAAATTAATTTTTATTAAGTAAAACCATGTTTTTATATTTTTCCTAGCTTTGTTAACTTAATTAGAACCTATAAAAATTAATCTTTTAAATTTCCCATTTTATTTTCTAATTTTAATCCCTTAATTAGTTTAATTAGATTTGAATTATTAATTAAGTTTTTAATTTATAAAACCTTCTCTAAAAGATAAAAATATTTGTTTTTAATTTTTATAAATCTTTTAAGTTGTTCTAGATTTTTAGAAAATAAATTTGTAATTTTCTTAGTTAGTTTTGTATTATAAATCCTTTTTAGATTAATTAAACTAAATTTTAAATAAGTTTAAAATAGTTTTGATTAATTAATTAATATTAAATTAATATAATATTAGTAAAATATTTTCTTTTTAGATTTTAATTTTCTTTAAGTTTAAAAAGTTTTAAAATTTTCATTTTATACCCTTTAGTTTTAAACTTGTCATTTTAAGTCCCTGTAGGTTTTAAATTTACATTTTTATTTACTTGCTATACACGTTTGTTTAATCTGATTGTTGTGCTTTATAGCTCTGTATCCAAATACAATTCCAAACAATCAGTAGTGTAATTATCAACCAAAATCCTTACAGATCATTGTCCTCAGTGATCATTCTACTTCTGAACGTTTTCACACACCATTCAACGTCCGTGGGACTTAACGACCCGGGAATCCACTAAATTCCAAGGGAAATTGTATTGAGTCCATAATAGTTGACTTTTGTTGACTAAAACCTTTGGTCAATATTTCTTGACTGTTTAGGCTGAATCAGTTGCCCTAGCTCCTTGCCCTATAAATACTCTTGTGTAACCCTCACTTGAGGGTTGGTTGTTCAATTCACACTTTCACTCCTACGCATAACTCTTCTCATATTATCATACGTGTGTGTTTGTGTGTGTTGTTCATCCGATCTCTTCTCTATTTCTTCTATTGATGCTTGTGTTACAAATATGGTGACCTAGCACATGCAATCGTTGCAACTTGCAAGTGAGAATAGTGACAGATTCACATGAAAGTAAAATTTATAGAACATTCTTTGTTCATGTCAGCGATATCACAATATGTTATGCCATATCAGTAATACGACATCATATAAGCCTTTTAGGTTGCAAGCTATCATTTATCGAGAAAAGAACCATATTGCCAATTTCAATGGACGTGTTTGGGTCGTATTATCATATAAACATTTTGAAATTTACAACAAAAGTAATGTTGGACTAATCTTGAGTCATGGCTCGAAGTTTAGGTGTTCATTATAGATTAAGTAAAAGAAGGAGGGGCTACGTGTATACTTTAGAAGATACAAGGACCAAATAGGTTTAACGCAAACCTAATAACTGTTGTAAACAGTTATATTGGAAAAAACGGTTCTTTTATGTGAAATGGTACAAGGGCAGGAGACACAACGATTCAGAAGTGGCAACATATACTGTCACAATTCTCAATTTCCGGTCATTTCTCAAACTCAATATTCATCATTTCATATCGGTTCGTGCATGGTTTTGCATTTTACATTAAACGCTTATTTTCCTATTAAATAAACGTTATCGCGTAAACATTTATTCTGTACAATTGACCCGACACTTCCAAAAATAATCCTAATATATGTTTATACTCATTTTAAGACAATAAAAATTATATTATTAATTTACCCGATGTTTTCAATTTATTTTGGATATAAATTGTTATATATAAATATTTACGACGGTCTTCGTAAATTCAAAACGATAAATATTTATTCACTCAACTCATGTAGGAAATGTATTTTTATAATTTTTACCGCTCCAATACATTTTATTTTGTTCCGTTAAAATCTATTTTTAGTTAACGTTACACTAAATACCTAATTATATTTACAAATTATACACTACACTTATAATATAAAACATTTACTTAATAAAAGTTTCTTCACTTTTCTTCCTATCCTATTTTGGTCGACCAAAAGCATGACACACCAATTTTTGGACAATAAATATCTACCTATCTTTAACACATATACAATTAGACTTAGATAATATCTTCCTAAAAAAAAACACATACAACTCAAAAATCAAAAGGTGTAAAGCAACTAAACTCTCTTCCATTCCATCTCTAATTTTCGGCCATGATCAAGACCCAAGAGAAACATATTATTTTTCATGAACCAAGTGATTATCATGTCTTACTAGTAATCTATTTCAAGGTTTTGAAATAAAAACCTAAAGATTAATTAAGGTTTTCATCAATTTCATCCACAACATCATTCAAGTAAGCATTTCATGATCATCATAATTCTTTCATATTCATTTTATGTTATTTCATCATTTTTGCAAGAATCATGCATGTTACATATGAGTTTATACCACTTTTGTTGTTTTTATTACTTATTATGTAATATAATTATCCTATAATGAATCCCTTGAAACATATCACTTTTGGTGATGTCTAGGAACCCATGACAACCTAAGAAGGTGTATGGTAGGATTTGATTAGCTTCGGAGTTGTTTTGAATTGGTTAGAATAGGTTTTGCGCGATAAAAACTCATTTCGACAACTATATATAAGGGTCTGTCCATATTTTGAAAATCTGGAAAATCCGACAGTTTGTAAAATATTTTGGGCTAGAGATTTAGAAAATACACTTCAAAACGAAAACGTGGCCGCTTGAACGGATTAAAACGGAGCTATAACGAAGAAGTTATGAATTTTTAAAGTTTGACGACGAAAAATATTTGTTTCAGAAAATTCAGCATGTAATCTCGAGGACGGTTGTTTCAGAATAAATGTATTAGGATTATTTTTGGAAGTGTCGGGTCAATTGTACAGAATTTATGTTTACGCGATAGCGTTTATTTAATAGGAAAATAAGCGTTTAATGTAAAATGCAAAACCATGCACGAACCGATATGAAATGATGAATATTGAGTTTGAGAAATGACCGGAAATTGAGAATTGTGACAGTATCTGTTGCCACGTCCTCGTGATTCGATTAATGATACTATGGCCCAAACCGCGACAAGGGTTCTAAAAGTTTATGCTCGTGTATGGTCTAAATGATTATGTCAATGCTCATGCATATATCGTGACTATATCCTATTCTAAAGACATGCTCCCTTATGATTAGGCTCGATGAGGCAGGCTTTCCCATTCTCGAGCGAAATCCTCAAAAGATTTTTAGGTAACCGATTTGTACTTAACCTCACAACTCATCAAACAAGAACTGTCATGAGATTAGGCTAAATCGGTTTGAGCAACAACTTGTTTCTAGCTTGATCTTTGCAACTCATCAAACAAGAACTGTCGCTCGGATCAAACTGGAAACAAGTGGTTTGAAGAAAATCTTTTGAAAATTTGGCTCGGTTACGGAATTGCTTACTCATATGAGACTACTACTCCCTTCATTGCATGATTCTTCCTGAATTAGACATAGGTGATCAGGCTATGTATAATTTAGGAGTAACTATGCAATGCTTGGACTAATCGACCCATATGATGTTTGGTGTTGAGTCATAAGTCCGCATGTATAAAGAATATGCACTTATAATGATATGATGAGATGCTATGATGATGTAGTTATAGTCTAGGGTCAATGATGCAACCTAGTTCTCTATAACCGATTCTCTGATACCAATCTGTCACACCCCCAAATTACCTGTTTTGCAGCGGAATGGAATACCTTGGAGAGGACTGTCATAGCATCAAAGTTACAGTTATATCGAACGACCTAAAGTGTTTACAAAGTATAGGTCCCAAATAAAAATTAATTTGTGCGGAAATAAGTTTGTTACAAGCCAAACGATGTTTTAAAATGCATAAATCCCATGTGTGACGTGTCATCACCACGACTCTATAATATGTCCAAATGCATGCCATGAAGTGAATGCCTTAGATACCTAAGATAAAACATGCTAAAAGTGTCAACACAATGGTTGAGTGAGTTCATAGAGTTTGGTTAACAAGTAAAGCTTTTAAAGAGCGTTCATGCAACAAAGGCAAAGTTTTTGGTCATATAGAATAGTCCACAGAGCAAAGGCATCGTAAATCCACTCAGTTCCAAGTTCCGCCCATACAAAACTTGCAACCTATGTGTTCACAATCCACTGCCAAAATATGTATAGTTTATGTTTATGCACACGTTGCCAAATGAGTTCACAAAGCAAAGGCATTGTAAATCCACTCAGTTCCAAGTTCCGCCCATACAAAAATTGCAACCTGTGTGTTTACAATCCACTGCTAAAAATAGTACGTCAATCATGTATGCATGTATCATAGTAGTTAAAAGTATAAATGTTTTAAGTATGTAACTAGTATATTGATCGCGTACACGTGCATCAACTTATGCAATTAGCCATGAGTCTCCACTCCATCTCCAGAAACCTCAGGTGGGTATGATGCTCACAAGGAAAGTAATAGCATTAGTTTTACTTCATCTCCGAAACTCAATGCGTGTGTTATCCAAGGAGACTTTGTGTTGCTCATAAGGAAAGTAATAGCATTAGTTTTACTTCATCTCCGAAACTCAATGCATGTGTTATCCAAGGAGACTTTGTGTTGCTCATAAGGAAAGTAATAGCATTAGTTTTACTTCATCTCCGAAACTCAATGCATGTGTTATCCTAAGAGACTTATCATGGGAACGAGGGGACTGCTCAGTGTATGTTGGGAGACTTTCAAGTTTAGTATAACACAATCAAGTATACCGCAATCAAGTATATAACGCAATCAAGTATAATGCAATCAAGTGTAAAAAGTATAGCGTAGCATAAAAGTGTAAATGTTTTGAGTATTTGTATTTGTAAAAGCAAATAGTTGAGCATGTATCTCCCCCAAAAGTTTGTAAACAATTAATAGAAAGTGGGGCTATGAAAACTCACAGTAATATGTAGAAGATAAAATGAAGCAAGTAGTTGAGCATGTATCTCCTCCAAAAGTAGTATAAAAACAATTGAAAGTGGGGCTATGAAACTCACCTGTTGCAATAGTTATGATGACAAAGGTGGATACACTGAAATGCGGCGCAATCTCTAAGCGCGACCTAATGAATGATATGCTCTAATATAAGTCATGAAACAATGTCGTGCATGCAAATCCACATGTAATCTATACCACTTGTACATTTTGAAAATAGAATTTATCGTCGAAATATATGTTTATGACATCTCGTCATGTTATAAAATACTTTACAAGTATTTACGTTGAATCAATATCCTACGATAGTCGTTTAGTGATTTATTATGAAATTATAACTTTTCGTTGTAAAACAATATAATTTGACAAGTCATGAGGGTGACTAAATGGCCTTGAAAAGCTAGTCGTAAAATGGTGCACATCTAGTGTTAGGAAACAAACTCAACGGTTTTGGGAAGCTTGTATCATTATCTCAAAGTTTTAGTGTTTAAGTTTCCATCCTAGAGGTCTCGATCACGGAGAAAAATATAGGTAAAGTATGGTACTTGTGTCCAAAATATTGTTTAAGGATGGTTTTCGGCAAAGTTTAAGTGACCGTGTTTTATTCATTACAACTCCGATTGACAAACGGTTGGACATTTTGGAAAATATGCTTGGCGAACTTACTTTTACTAGAAGACATCACGTTATAAAAAGTACTACGTCAATATTAAAAACGACCCTCAACATGGTCCTTGTTTTGCCGTAATACTTGTCTATTAGAAATATAATAGTTTTTCTTATATAATAAAGTTACGGCAACTTTGTTAAATCACGTGTAATTTAATCGTTACAAGTCCGTTTTCTATGTTTTATATGTCCTTGGAATCGTAATAATATATACTAATATATTTTTGACAAGTCGACACATTTTATAACGCTTAAGACTCATTTTTGACTCGTAAAAAGTCGAGATTACATGCTGAATTTTCTGAAACAAATATTTTTCGTCGTCAAACTTGAAAAATTCATAACTTCTTCGTTATAGCTCCGTTTTAATCCGTTCAAGCGGCCACGTTTTCGTTTTGAAGTGTATTTTCTAAATCTCTAGCCCAAAATATTTTACAAACTGTCGGATTTTCCAGATTTTCAAAATATGGACTGACCCTTATATATAGTTGTCGAAATGAGTTTTTATCGCGCAAAACCTATTCTAACCAATTCAAAACAACTCCGAAGCTAATCAAATCCTACCATACACCTTCTTAGGTTGTCATGGGTTCCTAGACATCACCAAAAGTGATATGTTTCAAGGGATTCATTATAGGATAATTATATTACATAATAAGTAATAAAAACAACAAAAGTGGTATAAACTCATATGTAACATGCATGATTCTTGCAAAAATGATGAAATAACATAAAATGAATATGAAAGAATTATGATGATCATGAAATGCTTACTTGAATGATGTTGTGGATGAAATTGATGAAAACCTTAATTAATCTTTAGGTTTTTATTTCAAAACCTTGAAATAGATTACTAGTAAGACATGATAATCACTTGGTTCATGAAAAATAATATGTTTCTCTTGGGTCTTGATCATGGCCGAAAATTAGAGATGGAATGGAAGAGAGTTTAGTTGCTTTACACCTTTTGATTTTTGAGTTGTATGTGTTTTTTTAGGAAGATATTATCTAAGTCTAATTGTATATGTGTTAAAGATAGGTAGATATTTATTGTCCAAAAATTGGTGTGTCATGCTTTTGGTCGACCAAAATAGGATAGGAAGAAAAGTGAAGAAACTTTTATTAAGTAAATGTTTTATATTATAAGTGTAGTGTATAATTTGTAAATATAATTAGGTATTTAGTGTAACGTTAACTAAAAATAGATTTTAACGGAACAAAATAAAATGTATTGGAGCCGTAAAAATTATAAAAATACATTTCCTACATGAGTTGAGTGAATAAATATCTATCGTTTTGAATTTACGAAGACCGTCCTCGTGATTCGATTAATGATAGAATAAATGTATTTATTTGGGACCTATACCATTGTGTTGACACTTTTAGCATGTTTTATCTCAGGTATCTAAGGCATTCACTTCATGGCATGCATTTGGACATATTATAGAGTCGTGGTGACGACGCGTCACACATGGGATTTATGCATTTTAAAACATCGTTTGGCTTGTAACAAACTTATTTCCGCACAAATTGATTTTTATTTGGGACCTATACTTTGTAAACTCTGATTGTTTTAATAAATCAAACGATGTATTTTCCAAACGACACTTTAGGTCGTTCGATATAACTGTAACTTTGATGCTATGACAGTCCTCCCCAAGGTATTCCATTCCGCTGCAAAACAGGTAATTTGGGGGTGTGACAGATACATCAAAGGGACATGTCGCTTCATTCAACTAGTATAAATAGGCCTTGATAGTTTCATTATTTTAAAACCAGATATTGTACAATACATAGAAAAACCATTACTTTGATTCTTAATACAAATCGTTTTGAATCATATTGTTTGTTATTTTCATTTACTTATTTGTTTCGTGTGTTTAAAACCCCGCTGGGACAACAAATTGGCATCAGAGCTTGTTTGGTTTTTGTGATACAAGGAAGGAAGAAGAGAGTTTGGGGTTAAGTTTCTGGAACCAAAAACGCAGCAGACCTGCTGTTTTGGTTTGGGCAGAAACAAGGAGAAGAACAAGAGTTCTTGGCGAAGGGATTAAGGGCGAAAAAGTGTTGGTGGTTTTTTGAATGTGCTGGTTCGTTGGAACAAGTGCAGGAAAGAAAAACTGCGTTGGTGTTTGTTTTGCTGGTTTGAAAAAGAAAGGAGAAAAGGGGAACACAAACTTTTGTGTTTTACTATTTCGAGAAAAAAAACAAAGGGATAATTTTTTGTTGATTTCTGGTTCGAAAAAAAAGGGGCAAAAAGGAAGAAACATCAAGGGGTGCGTTTTGATTGACTGTACAAGGAAGAAGAAGAACATTTTTTTGTGTTCTACTGGTTCGAAAAGAAAGTGAAGAAGAACACTTTTTTTTGTATTTGCTGGTTCAAAAAGAAAAGCAGGAAGAACAACTTTTTTTGGTGTTTGCTGGTTCAAAAAGAAAAGCAAGAAGAACACTTTTGGTGTTTATTGGTTTCGAAAAAAAAAACAAAAGGATTGACACCTTTGTGTTTACTGATTTCGAAAAGAGAAACAAATTGGAAGTTGTTCGGTGTTTTGTTTTGGGCTGTTTCAAAGTAGGGCGGAAAGAAACAAAACATTGGCTTGGTATTTTGGTGGTTCGAAAAGGAAAGAGGAGGAAGAGGAAAAATTGTGGTTACTGCTTCGAAAAAGAAAAACAAAGAAAAGATTTTTCTTTACTTTCAGGTTCGAACGAAATAAAAAGAAGAAGACACCAAGGGGTGCGTTTGGTTGGTTGTACCAGGAAGGAAAAGAACGCATTTCGGTGTTCTTGCGGGCTCCGAAAAGCAACAAGGATAGAAAATCGTATCGTGGAGGAATCGCAGAATTCGGGTTTTGTATTATAAACTAAAATCTGAATTTTTATAATTTTTAGTCTTATTATACATAGATAAGATTAGAAATTTTGCTTTTGATTCCTAGTTGAAGTTATAAGATTTCCTAGATTCCTACTAGAATTAGGAATAGTTTTTTAGGCACAATGTCAGGAGATAAAAACAAGGAAATCGTAATTCACAAGGAGGTTACATCGTTTACCCAATTTCAATGTCCTGTTTTAAAACCTAAAAACTACACGGTATGGGCTCTGCGTATAAAAACCATACTAAGGGCAAACGGGCTTTGGGAAATAATAGAACCTAAGGGTAATGATGAACTGGATATAAAGAAAGATATGGCTACAACTGCATATCTTTACCTGGCATTACCAGAGGATATGATTTTGCAAGTGGCTAGTTGTAAGAGTGCAAAAGAAATTTGGGAAGCACTACAAACTAGGCACATAGGTGTAGATAGAGTGCAAAAAGCACGGCTACAAACTCTCAAAACGGAATTTGAGATGTTAAAGATGAAAGAAGATGACAGTATTGATGCTTTCTCGGCAAAGCTCAATAGTATTGTTATAAGGGCTAGTGGCTTAGGATCAACATTTGATCAACCAACTCTAGTACGAAAACTTCTAAGTTCCGTACCGAAGAGATTTATACAGATTGTAGCAGCCATAGAACAATTTTCTGATCTAGAAAACACAACCCTAGATGAGACAATTGGAAGGCTAAAAGCCTTTGAGGAAAGAGTAAACCTCTTTAACGGAAGCCCTAGTGATGATTAGGATAGGTTATTGTTCACAAAACATGACAACAAGTCTAGTCATGGGAAAGGTTTTAAGAACCGTGAACAAGGAAGAGCTAATTCGTCTCAAGACAATTGGTGTGATGAAAAGGCAACAAATGTTAGAAGCAAGGATGGAGATGATCGTGATTGGAGAAAGAAAGACTGTAGAGATCAAAACCGCTTCAAGAAAGGAAAACGAGGTATAGAATGTTATAATTGCCATGAATTTGGACATATTGCTAGAAATTGTCGAGAGAATGATAAAGAAGAAAAGAAAAACATTGTAGAAGAGGACAACGAACCTACATTGTTGATGGCAACTATGACTGATGAGGATGAACTAGAACAGGCATCTTCAGAAGAAGAACCAAGGTGGAAGGGAATTATCATTGAGAAGAATGAAATCTCAAATGAAAGATTAGAAGACTTAAGGTCAGAAATTGAGACTGACTTAAAAAGTAAACTGAAGTTATGGAAGCATGAAATGCTTCATAACTTTGAAGAAAAGAAACAAGAACTCAAAGAGAAGTTCAGAATGAGAAAGCTAGAGTTCGAGAAGAAGATGCATGAACAAGAAAGTTCATTTGAAAACAAGATGAAGAATGAGATGACAAGTGTAGAATGTCTAAAGAAGATTGCTGTAATAGTTTAAGATTTCCAAGTAAGATTGACATAGAGACTAGAGAACTTTATGAAGTGCTGGATAGTTATTGTGAGACTGCAAAGGAGATTCCAAGACATGAACCTAAGCAAGTGATGCTAGTGAAAGCCAAGGCAGTGGAAGAAGATAGCAAGGAAGCTATGAAGACTAGGATCCCACCATAAGGGATGGAAGTTACTGCAGGGCTAAGAAGAGGTTATGTAAAAGGCATAGAGGCCAGTGATGGAATAAGTGTGGTTAGAAAACGACCAGCAAAGCAGTGGAAATCAATGAAAGAGAGACGGCTTGAAATGATTGAAGAATACAAGAGAAGTGAAGACATTCAAGACAAAGAGGTCAAGCAAAGAATGAGCAAAAAGCCAAAGTATAAAGACAAGAACCTTCTACGAAAAACGAATCATGAAATATGAAGGAGCTACTATAGCATGATCAAGATTAGGGGGTGATTGTTGGACTAATCTTGAGTCATGGCTCGAAGTTTAGGCGTTCATTATAGATTAAGTAAAAGAAGGAGGGGCTACGTGTATACTTTAGAAGATACAAGAACTAAATAGGTTTAACACAAACCTAATAACTGCTGTAAACGGTTATATTAGAAGAAACGGTTCTTTTATGTGAAACGGTACAAGGGCAGGAGACACAACGATTTAGAAGAGGCAACAGATACATCAAAGGGACATGTCGCTTCATTCAACTAGTATAAATAGGCCTTGATAGTTTCATTATTTTAAAACCAGATATTGTACAATACATAGAAAAAATGTTGGAAAATTTAGTGCACTTGTGGGATTAGTTCACACCTTGTAATGGGTTAGGAGGTACGGAGTGTACACCCATAAGGTCCATGAACACCCTGACTCTAATAGTGGTTTGTATTGGTGAAAGTACTGCTTGTGGAAAAGTACTGCTTGTGGAAAGTACTGCTTGTGGTTTCCACTGATAAGCAGTGTTTCCACTGATAGGCAGTGTTTCCACTGAAGTGGTGTATCCACTGCTAGTGCTTATGAAAGTACTGATAGGCAGTGTTTCCACTGATAGGTTGTATTTCCACTGCAAGTGGAAAGTACTGCTTATTGAAAGTACTGCTTAGTGAAAGTACTGCTTATTGAAAGTACTGCTAAATGGCAGTTACAACTGCATTATGACCACGTTTAATTGGTCATGTAACCACTAACGGCTATAATGGGGATAATTATGAGGCTATTAATGGGCCGATTAATACTCATAATTCCATTAGAATAGCTCAAGAGTAACCTCCTATAAATAGGAGATCTGTTTATGCATGAAACACACACAGAAAACAATAAACACTTATTAGCGAAAGGGTTATAGAATTGTGCCTAATTCTCTAACTGCATTTGGTCTTATCCCAAGTAGATATTCGTGATACCCAGGCATTAGGGTCGAATAGTTTACTTTGGAAAGTGATCACACGATTCCAAGTGATATCCGGTAACCACCAAGTGGTATCCGTTACTGCTGACCTTGTTGTTTGTTTCTGCTGAACAGTTGTTGATTATCTTCACCCTGCTTTGGGACGAATAACCACCAACAATCAAAGTAAACTATTTTGTGATAATCAATGGCAACTGCTGCAATGAAACACATGGCTTCAAACTTTGCTAAGCTGGACAAGTTTGAAGGGGTGGACTTTAGGAGGTGGCAGAAGAAGATGCACTTCTTGCTGTCAAGCATGAGTGTGGTGTATGTGCTGACTACTCCAATTCCTGATGATGGTGATGATGCTACTGTGGATCAGATCAGGAGGAGGAGCAAGTGGGAGAATGATGACTACATATGCAGAGGTCTTATTCTCAATGGTATGTCTGATTCTCTGTTTGATATTTATCAGAACTTTGAATCTTCCAAAGAACTGTGGGATTCCTTGGATGCCAAATATATGGCTGAGGATGCATCAAGTAAGAAGTTCCTTGTTAGTAATTTCACAAATTACAAAATGACTGATTCAAGACCAGTTATGGAACAATACAATGAACTTCTTGGAATACTTGGAAGGTTTACACAACACAATATGCACATGGATGAGGCTATTCAAGTCTCTTGTGTTATTGATAAACTTCCTTCTTCATGGAAAGATTTCAAGCATACCTTGAAACATATGAAGGAGGAGTTAACTCTTGTTGAGTTGGGCAGTCATCTGCACATTGAGGAATCTCTCAAGGTGCAGGATAATGACAAGCCAAAGAGTGGCAATGCTGCTGGACCATCTGTTGTCAATATGGTGGAGCATAACAACTCCACCAGGTACAATGACAACAAAGGCAAACGCAAATTTCATGATAACACAAGGGCAGATCCTAACAAGAAGGCAACACCTACTTGTTGGAAATGTGGCAAGACTGGTCACATTAAAAGGGACTGAAAGGGTGTTAAAATTGGTGGTAAAGCCAATGGATCAGGCACTAATGGTTCAGGGAGTGGTGGTTCAGCCAACTCACTGAAAGGTCAAAATATGTTTAATAAGTCTTTTCAGATTTATTATGTTACATATGTATTTGAATCTTTTTATGTGCAGGATGATGATGTTGCGTGGTGGGTTGACTCTGGTGCAACAGTTCATGTGTGCAAAGATAGAAGCTGGTTCAAGACTTATGAGTCACTGAATGATGGTTCTATTCTTCACATGGGAAATGAGTCAACAGCCTTGGTGCATGGTCGTGGTTGTGTAGATCTTAGGTTTAGTTCTGGAAAGATTGTAACTTTGTTTAATGTTATTCATGTTCCTGATATAAGGAAAAACTTGGTTTCAAGTAGTGTTTTGAATAATCATGGATATGAACAAGTTATTGAATCTGATAAATTTGTTCTTTCTAAATGTGGTGTTTTTATTGGTTTTGGTTATTTATGTAATCAAATGTTCAGGCTTAATATCACCACTGACAGTGTTATTTCAGCTTTTGTGACCACATATGATCAGAGTAATTCTAACCTTTGGCATGCTAGACTTGGTCATGTTCACTATAAAAGGATGCAAGATATGTCTAGGGATGGTTTAATCCCTGCTTTTGACATGGACACTGAAAAGTGTAAAACTTGCATGTTGACCAAGATAACCAAGAAACCCTTTCAGGGTGTTAGTCGTGAGACTAAGATCTTGGAGCTTATTCACAGTGACCTGTGTGATTTGCATGTTACTCCTTCTTTGGGGAATAAGAAGTACTTTGTGACATTTATTGATGATGCTTCTAGATTTTGTTATGTCTATTTATTACATACCAAGGATGAAGCATTAGATAAATTCAAAGTGTTTAAAACTGAAGTTGAATTACAACTTGGGTCTTTAATCAAAATATTAAGGACTGATAGGGGAGGTGAGTACATGGATACTCAGTACTTTCAGTCTGTTGGAATAATCCATTAAACGACTGCCCCTTATACTCCTCAGCAAAATGGTATTTCTGAAAGGAAAAACAGGGTGCTGAAGGAGATGGTTAATTCCATGCTGTCCTATTCAGGACTGAGTCAAGGGTTCTGGGGTGAAGCTATGTTAACAGCTTGCTATTTGCTAAATAGAGTTCCCAACAAAAGGAACAAGGTTACCCCTTATGAACTCTGGACTAAAAAGAAACCCAACCTGAATTATCTCAAGGTTTGGGGTTGTAGGGCTGTTGTAAGACTCCCTGATCCAAAGCAAAAGACTTTGGGTGAAAGAGGCATTGACTGCATCTTTGTTGGATATGCTGAGCATTCCAAGGCTTTTAGGTTCTATGTTATTGAACCTAATGAACATGTTTAAGTTAACACAATAATTGAATCAAGGGATTCAGATTTTGATGAGAATAGATTCTCATCAGTCCCTAGACCAAGTCAGAGGATTCCTAATGGAACTCATGACACTGGTGTATCAGAGGTACCGGATGATGAACCATCAGTGGTCCCTGATGAGGTTGTGGTACAACAACCTGAACCTGTGCTCAGGAAGAGCAAAAGGGTTAGGACTCCAAAGTCATTTGGACCTGAGTTTCAACTATACTTAGTTGAAAGAACCAGGGATGAGGTCTCAGACCAATACTCCTATTGCTTCATTGTTGAGGATGACCCCAAAACATTTGAAGAAGCAATGAAGTCCCAGGATATTGCTTTCTGGAAAGAAGCAATTAATGATGAGATGGATTCCATCATGGGCAACAACACTTGGGTGTTGGTTGATCTACCACCAGGTTGCAAACCTCTGGGTTGCAAATGGATTTTCAAAAGGAAAATGAAGGTAGATGGAACTATTGAAAAGTTCAAGGCTAGACTAGTCATTCAGGGCTTTAAACAAAAGTCAGGAATAGACTATTTTGATACTTATGCCCCTGTGGCTCGTATCAGTACCATAAGACTGCTGATTGCTATGGCATCTATTCACAATCTGGTTATTCATCAGATGGATGTGAAAACAGCTTTCTTGAATGGTGAGTTGGAAGAGGAGGTTTATATGAACCAACCTCAGGGCTTCATCATGTCTGGCAATGAAAACAAGGTGTGTAAACTGATTAAGTCTCTTTATGGACTTAAGCAGACACCTAAGCAATGGCATCAAAAGTTTGATGAAGTGGTTTTGTCTAGTGGTTATGTTCTTAACCAAGCTGACAAATGTGTATATAGCAAATTTGATGAATCTGGTAAAGGAGTCATCATTTGTCTATATGTTGATGACATGTTGATCTTTGGCACTGACCAAAATCAGGTTGACCTGACAAAGGAATTTTTGTCATCAAGGTTCTCCATGAAAGACATGGGGGAGGCTGATGTTATCCTTGGTATAAGGATTAAACATGAAAGTAATAGAATTTCTATCTCTCAGTCTCATTATATTGAGAAGGTACTGAGGAAATTCAATTACTTTGATTGTACTCCAGTGAGTACACCTAAGGATACTTGTGAGAAGCTGATGCCTAATCATGGCAAGG
Source organism: Chrysanthemum seticuspe (assembly GCA_019973895.1). Classification (NCBI taxonomy): domain Eukaryota; kingdom Viridiplantae; phylum Streptophyta; class Magnoliopsida; order Asterales; family Asteraceae; genus Chrysanthemum; species Chrysanthemum seticuspe. The sequence continues at coordinate 182,964,160 of BPTQ01000003.1, forward strand.
CTGTATCTCAACTTGAGTATTCTAGGGTAATTGGCTGCCTTATGTATGCCATGACTTGTACAAGGCCTGATATTGGTTTGCAGTGGGAAAATTGAGCAGGTATACTAGCAATCCTAGTGCTCATCACTGGCAAGCAGTTCAGAGGGTACTGAAGTATTTGAAGAGAACTATGGATTATAGTCTCTCATATACTGGTTACCCATCAGTGTTGGAAGGTTACACTGATGCAAGTTGGATCAGTAACACTGAGGACAATTCGTCTACCAGTGGCTGGGTATTCCTACTTGGTGGAGGTGCAATTTCTTGGGCATCCAAGAAACAAACTTGCATCACCATTTCAACAATGGAATCTGAATTTGTGGCTCTAGCAGCTGCTGGTAAAGAAGCTGAATGGTTGAAAAACTTGCTTCTTGAGATTCCATTGTGGCCTAAACCTATAGCACCTATTTCTATCCGGTGTGATAGTGCAGCTACATTGGCTAAGGCTTATAGCCAAATGTACAATGGTAAGTCTAGACACTTAGGTGTCAGACATAGCATGATTCGTGAGCTTATCATGAATGAGGTGGTATCTATAGAGTTTGTTAGATCTCAACAGAACTTAGCTGATCACTTGACGAAGGGTTTGGCTAGAGACTTGGTAATAAAGTCTGCTAAAGGGATGGGTTTAAGTCCAACTTAGTCACTGAATGCTAGGACACCCAACTCCCTCCTAAGGAAACTTGGGAGCTGAGTTCAATGTGGAAAGCTGAACATTCAGTGGACTGGAGCACATGTTTTATTTACATCCCAAGGTTGTGCTCAGAACCTGCTGAAAGGAGGATGAAGTCTTTACTTCTTAATGGTTATTTTTCTTTGAAAAAGTGCTTGGCAGGAGCATGACTAAAGAGGAACCACCTATGTAAATGTTGAAGTTTTGCCGCTTCAGGAAGCTTTGGACTTTTAGCTTTTACAACATTTATGAATTTGGATATGGACACATGGCTTGTATAGTGTCAGGAGCTGTTAAGTGTTTGAAAACTTGTGTGTATTTTATCTTCAGGTATTCAAATGGGTTGAAGGGTTCAATTCTTAGAACACCCTGATTCTCGAATATTTGAACGTGTAATTTACTAAGATGGAAATTCAATCCTCATGACATTTTCGTTTATGCACATGTTTTGCTTAATGTTTATTTTTCATGCAAAGGAAGTGAACTAAATTTGGGGAGGATTGTTTGAAAATTTAGTGCACTTGTGGGATTAGTTCACACCTTGTAATGGGTTAGGAGGTACGGAGTGTACACCCATAAGGTCCATGAACACCCTGACTCTAATAGTGGTTTGTATTGGTGAAAGTACTGCTTGTGGAAAAGTACTGCTTGTGGAAAGTACTGCTTGTGGTTTCCACTGATAAGCAGTGTTTCCACTGAAGTGGTGTATCCACTGCTAGTGCTTATGAAAGTACTGATAGGCAGTGTTTCCACTGATAGGTTGTATTTCCACTGCAAGTGGAAAGTACTGCTAGTGGAAAGTACTGCTTATTGAAAGTACTGCTTAGTGAAAGTACTGCTTATTGAAAGTACTGCTAAATGGCAGTTACAACTGCATTATGGCCACGTTTAATTGGTCATGTAACCACTAACGGCTATAATGGGAATAATTATGAGGCTATTAATGGGCCGATTAATACTCATAATTCCATTAGAATAGCTCAAGAGTAACCTCCTATAAATAGGAGATCTGTTTATGCATGAAACACACACAGAAAACAATAAACACTTATTAGCGAAAGGGTTATAGAATTGTGCCTAATTCTCTAACTGCATTTGGTCTTATCCCAAGTAGATATTCGTGATACCCAGGCATTAGGGTCGAATAGTTTACTTTGGAAAGTGATCACACGATTCCAAGTGATATCCGGTAACCACCAAGTGGTATCTGTTATTGCTGACCTTGTTGTTTGTTTCTGCTGAACAGTTGTTGATTATCTTCACCCTGCTTTGGGACGAATAACCACCAACAAAAACCATTACTTTGATTCTTAATACAAATCGTTTTGAATCATATTGTTTGTTATTTTTGTTTACTTATTTGTTTCGTGAGTTTAAAACCCCGCTGGGACAACAAGTAATGAATGAACTCCAATGATGATTTTCAGCCTGGAAATGGAAACTTGCAAAGCTAATTAAAACAACCAACAGCTCTGCAAACAAACCATATTGACCCCATCTCTTAATTGATGAAGTCACTGTCCAACTGTCTCTTCCAAAACTAATTGAAGTGTGTATTATGAGGAACAATATATCACGTAAATTTTGGCAACTAACAATGATGCCCGAATAAATATGTACTTTATTATTGTAATTAAGATCAAGAACTGCAAAACTTGTGCAATCTGCGCAACATATAAAGGTTGTCCATAGCTATAAGTACCCAAGCATTTGATAAACAATAGTTACATCCATTACCTTATCCTATGTATATGAATGTATATGGCTTAGTTACTTCAAAGGCTTGAGTTTAGGCCTAGAGAACTACATTTATCGATGTCTTGGATTTATTAAAGTATGGGTCAATATTTTACCCATTTTGAGATGGCAAACACGTTTTAGATTGTGGATTATGTTCCCATTTTTGAGCTGGCAATCTGGCATGGAGTTCGTAGTAATTGAATTAGTCCAGCGTTTTATATCATATCTAACGTGGGCTTAACTAGTATTATCCGTCTTTGGGCTTATTAGCAATATTTAAAAGGTTTTGTGTGTCCGAATTTTGCTTATTATAGTTGCGGCCAAAGATTGTGTCTTCATGGATACAATTTGCAAATTCAGTTTTGGCACAAACTGGTTCACCTTATGAGAATGCTTTGTGTCAAGATACGTTTAGTTTATACTAGAAGGGTACCCGCGCAATGCGGCGGCGGGTACCCGATGACTATTTTGTAGCGAACAAATGTTTTTCATTTTTACGTCTAATTCAAGTAAGTTTTTTTCTTTTCAACTCCGCTTCTTCCCGACTACTAAAGAAAACTCATAAAAATATATCAAAATGGATGTTGAATTAAAGAGCACAAAATTTTAAAAAATATGGTGAAATTAGATCATAAAAAAATTAAACGGATTAAAAGATATTTAAATTTAAAAATAAAGGTGATTAATTAGTTAAGAATTAACATGTGTCACCCCATTATTGGAGCTCTTTATTTTAGTTTGTTAGAGTTCCTCCATTTTTGTTATTTTTTAGTTAAAGAAGTTACACATGTCACTCAATGATTGGAGCTCCTTATCTTTTTTTTTTTTTAATTCTTTCCATAATAAGCAAGTAAAAAAGTCTGAATTTTTAAGCCTTCTAATTTTAGAAAGCCTAAATGCATTATAAAGTAGTATAGATTTATTTTAGTGTTCTGTTGAGAATGCTTCGTGTCATGTATACGTTTAGTTTAGTTTTGTTTAGTTTAGATATGGCTAGCTCTTTTTGCGAGTATAGTTATTTGGTCATTTGGTTTAGACATTTCCATACTGATACATATATTTTTTTCATCGTGTTTTATGCTTAGGGCGTTTTGGGAGGACATCCGCTGTATCCCTAGAGAAGCAAATCGACACTTTCTAACAACCAAACTAAGATAGATGATTGACCTTACCATATGCTAATTTATGAATAATCTTGTTTTGCAATTGTTTGTGTAACAATATAATGGCATAATGCCATTGCATACAGTTATGTAATAATGGATGTCAAGATTAAAAAAACAACCGTGTAAGTTAAGTTTTCATTTAAAAGAACAAATGCGGGCTTTCAACATAAATCAAAACATTTTCTAAAACGCCAAAGAATATCCTCCACCGCTTGATCTTGATCCACTGCTACCAGATCTGCTTGTTCCACGTGATCCACCGTTAGCATTTGTGCCAATATCTAACTCATGATCCACTACATACTACTACGGCCATGACTTGCAGCAATACCACCCGGACTCGCAGCAATAGCACCTCCTCCACCACCACGATATTTTGATCCTCCCCTTTTATAACCTCCTTCTGTTACAGGCCTGATAAAATAACGAAAATGCCCTAGAAAGTCGAAGTGAACAGGTGTAGCAGCCGTGTGTAGGTAGCCACTCCCATGAGCCTGCTCCTGAGGAATGTTGTGCGCAACAGTAGATCTTCCTCCTCCGCTTGTTCCACGTGATCCACGAATAATACCACCTCCTACTGGTTTATAACCTACTGCTCTTTCAGCCTTGTCAAAGACAAAATAGTCGTCGCCATTAGATGATGCACTGATATTGGCAATTAGGCAAAGTGATAGCCAAATCAACATTGTTATCTTCATCCTTGAAATCCTCATCTGCGTTTTCTTCTGAAATTAGGGAATATAATCAGTAGGTGACACGAGTTTTGGAACACGACACTAATACACAAACTAATCAAATGCTATCCTAGTTGACGGGTTAGTGATATCTATAGGATTATGATTATGATCCTCAGAAGTTAAGATCAACTTGTTATGTCGATTTGTTTTATAGCAAGAGTTTGTCACCTCAGGACGACCTTATTACTTCGATCGTGCATGAATATATAAAGCCCACCAACGTAAAGCAAGAAACTAAAACAAACATAAAAAACTCAAAACCTTGGAAGAAAAACTTACCTCACGAGTCACGAATACAAACTCCTTTGGTCGACTAAGTTTGTCGCTAATTAATAAATTTTGGTTTTCAGGTTTTAATTTGTTTGTGAACTAAGAATATGGTTGTATTTAAACTCATTATTACCGAAACTCCCGTGAGTAAGACGGCTAATTACCTCTCGACTTCTTAAATGTTCGTTTCGACCCCGTTATATATACATTAATTCAAACTCAACCAAATTTTATTAGTTTTTCTTAAAACAATCAAAATTTCATTAAAGACTTATACCAAGAGACTAGAGAGACAAAAAATTGCGAAGTAACATTACAAGCAAATTCTAATCGGTCCGAGATAGACATCATCTCATGTCTAATAACTATCTAAGTGTGAGATATAACTTATGGTCATTGCCTAACGCGTCCTTTCTCGGAGACTTGACTATCAAGTTTTGTCGACTTTTAGAAGTTGGGACTTGGCATGCTCGTCAAAGATATGGACACATGGCTTTTTAACAATGTCAAGTATATAGACATTATAGCGGTAACTTATGTGTATAATATTTGCGGGGAGTTCATACACATTGACGGTTTAACTCTTTAAAAAAACATTAATTTTCGAATTTCAAATATGTGTAATACAGTGAAGTGAAAATTTACTCCATAGTGACATTTTCTTTCATACACGATTGGTATATTTTTTATACAATAAATTAAATTAAAATAGCGGAGGAATGTTGGTAATTTTAGTGTTATAAACTATTTAAGGTGATTGTATCTTACTTGTAATTAAATGGCTATTCAGGTAAAGCTCAAGACAAGTATAGAAGTACGAAGTCCACACCCATTATAATAACTAGCTTGAAACCGCAATACATAGAGCAGGTTCAAAGGGCATCAACCCTTGCGGGGCCAAGGGGCAACACATGACTTTCATAGCTAAGTTACCAATCATCACAACCTTTGGTAAATAACATAAAATAGTAGAATTTCATTTGGTTGCTCTCATATGCAAGACATAACATCAATTAGCATCCATAGATTTTTTATTAATTTATCGTGTCTTAAAATTTAATTGAAAAAAACTATCTTATCCAATTAAGGATTTCATGAAATCGATACACATATGATTTGAATAATTTAATATGAAACTGGTCACACCATTCAGTTTGATATCCAGACTATAACCATTCCCGCACCACGATATTCCTATACACTTAACAAATAAGTCTCGAAAAAGAGTCAAAGCTACAAGTACCTCCCTTTTATCGGATTTCTAAGAGGACACGATGTGTGATATCGTTATGGACGGACTGAATCTCGAGTCCGAAAAAATCTTTAAGCATATTTTGATCAAATTTGAACACTGTCATTTATTGTTGTTGTGAGTCACACAATTTTATTATCTCCCAAATTCAATCAGCTTGCAATAAAATTTCGTGTACTTGAGTGACTTATGTTTTAGTTGTGGCATTCAAAGCCGACCTTTTTATGATTGAACAATTTTCTATAGATATGTCCTACTTGGTCATGTGAGGCTATATAAAGTGTGTGGAATTTGATTCCGTAAAATTCAAAAGTGTGGAATTTGATTCCATAAAATTAAAATATGGTAGGGTCAATCATCTTAGTTTGGTTGTTACAAAGTGTCGCTTTGCTTCTCTAGGGGACGATACCCGGTAAACTATATTAATTTAGAACAAACGAGCTGGGTAGCCCGCGCGTTGTCGTGAGAATGTTTTTGTCGGAGATAATTTTGTAAACGTTGTTTGTATAGGTTTGTTGTTTTATGTTTGTTTATGTAAAAATATTGAATATATTTCATTTTTTGCTATTTTTTTCGTGATTGATTGTATAATGTATGTGTTTAAAATTAGTTGCTTTCGTTTTTGTTATGGTGTGTTATGGTTTGCGTACTCGTTTTTATAGAAGTGTGTCAGCAAAAGGAATACATTTGATATTAATTGTTTGAAAGAGGAATTTTAAACAGTAAAATATTTGAAACTCAATGAAACAAAGGGTACTTAAATATATATGTCGAATATAATATCGGAAAATCAAGTATACAATTTAGCTATTAAACTATTGTTAGTCCATAAACGTCTGCAATATGTTTATCCCACGTCTCAAGTCTTTGAATGTCATGGCTATTGTGATGCACAAAAATCTGTGAAAATCAAGGAAAAAAAGTTAAAACTTGCAATCAAGTATACTACTATATCAAGTGTTATAACATTTACCATTGTAGATAATTGTTTAAATAAGATATAAAAGTGGAAATTATTTTTTCCTTCCCTGGTAGTACATACTTTTTTTATTTTTTCCTTTTTTGTTTTCTCCTTTTTTTTTTGCATATCTGTTTTTGTTAGATGATTTTTGGTCAAACTAGTAACGGTAATAAAACTTGTGTATTCCTTTTTTTTTTCTTTTTTTCTTTTTTTTTAATCGTATATCTAGTTCTGTTGGGCTACTTTTGGTCAAAATGTTATGGTATGTGAAAGGGTAGACAGTAAATGTTTGTTCATGCATGGGGAAGGCAAAGTAATAATGAGTTACTATTTCTGTGGGTGGCTCAAGGGTGTCAATCAAATCAAATGGCCTTATAAGTCACATACAAACATAGATTAACAATCATAACCAAAGCAAAATTTCACTTTAAACTCACACACATAGAGAAAAAATCAGTATTTTTGAAAAAAAAAGAAAAAAAAGAAAGAAAGAAAAGATGACTACACCAATGCCTTTCTGCAAGGAATTGGCTGCTGCTGCTGGGTCAAGTTTGGTTAGAGACATTGGTCGTGCGATTTGAGAGGGAGATTACTGTTACGTTGTTGGATGAAGCAGAGCTAAGAAAAAAATCCCAATATATAAGGTCTCGTGAGGCTGAGAGGGATTTTGTGATTGGAGAGTTGGAGCTTCTGTTTGGTTTTGATTCTTCTTTGCAGAGCATTTCACAGCTCACCAATTTGCAAACCGAAGATTTGACAGAAGTATCAATGATTTTGGTGAATGTGATGAAGAAACAGAAGCGAGCAGCGGAGCTTCTGTCGTTCATTGAGAAGCTGAAGTCCATGGTATACTGATGTGGTTTGTTTTGGTGTTTATGAAATGTATTTTGGGTTTAAGGTCTGTTGGAAATGTGTAGGGTTGTGGAGATATTTTGAACAAAAATTAGTAAGGTTTATGTTCATGAATCTTTTAATATATGCTATTTTTATTTGTGTGTTAGTGTTACCACATGTTAGAATCGATGCTCTAGGTTGTTTAGACCTAGATACTAGGATAATCAATAAGCACAAATAACAATGAACAATATATATATGCACATCGGAATAATCAAACTATCATTGTTATTATTAAGGTTTCTTCGTCATCATCATGTGTTCTACAAAACACATCCACAGCCCCAATCTTAGATGATCAACTCTAAGACGGTTACAATCTAACAGGGATCAATGATCCTTGAGGCTAAACACTATAAGTCGACTAACACTAAGTCTAGGTGTTTACAAGACCTATGCCCTAGACACACACACACACCTTTGTCTGATGTTTACATTGTTTGACACTTTTAAACCTAATTCCATGTATCTCTTTATATAATAAAGATACTAGGGTTAAAAATGACTACAAGGGACTAGATAATAAATACTTCTTTGACAAGTAGGTCCATTGTCTTTCTTTGTCTTCAATAGTCCTTCATCTTTCATGTATTTTGTCTTATCAACTTTAAATATAGTTCCCAACAATCTTCCCCTAGTTGATAATGACAAAACCAAATATGCACGAACAAATATGTCATGAAAGATAAACAAACTTCCCCTTAAACATGCAATCACCAAGAATCTTCAAGTTGCAGCTTCCAAGTACTTCTTCCCATTTTTGTCATAATCAACTAGGAGAACCGCAAATATAAGCAACTTTGATCTTCACCATCACAAATCATCACCACACTTCCAATTCAGCCATCTAATGTCTCAAATTACCCACCATGAAGTTTTCCGCAACTAAAAATGAACTTAAGACACTAGATACTTAAACCAAAAGTAATAATAATGAATTACAAGGGTAAAAATCTTCCCCTCGAATGATGCATGTAGATGGTTAAACATTGAACAATAAGCTTCTCCCGAAACCCATGTGTTAACCATCTTCTTGATTCTTCAAATCTGTAAGCTCCTTGTAATGATCACTTGTGAAGAAAACCAAATATAACAAACTTGTTGAAGAAGTAGAATAACCCAAACTTATGTCTTATGTCTTGTACAAACCACATGACTCCGAACGTATATCCATGTATAGGGAGACCGCAATCTCTTGGCAATAATCACTGAGCACAATAACGTAACTCCTTCAAGTGTTTTGTCAATTCTTCGTCATAATAAGAATGCACAAAAATAAGAACACGCATCTAAGAAATCCACTTCACCTTCAAATAGGTGATAAAAACCTTTCTTCGTAATCAATTAGGCAAATAAGAATGAGCCATGAACCTGTTAAGAACAAATTCCAAAATCCAAACAGTGTGTGTCGTTAACCAATCAAGCCGAAAACAAAATCGACTTCCCCTCAAATCCAACACAATGCGAGAACCAAAGAGCCTTCGTCGTCCGATATCGAATGATATAAGCAGTATAAAAATAGTTATCGGAAAAACCATGAATCTCAATCCAATACTGCAGTGCAAACCAAATACTGCTCCAAATATCCTTGAGAAATCTCGAAGTAAGCAATCTTGTATCCACCAATCACAATGAGTAGCAGTAGACGCATGTGGTTCAGTGATTACTACTGTTATGCACAGCAATATAACTAACAGTGGAAACTCACGACTGACAGTGGTAACGATCATGAAGGCAGTGGAAACAAATAAAGCTAGCAGTGGTTACCAATCGTAGCAGTGGAACGAGACATGAGCAGTGATAACAAAAGTAATGTAGCAGTGGTAACTTATCACTAGCAGTGGTAACCAGATAGCTTTGCAGTGGAAACAAGTATACTAGCAGTGGTAATGAGCATAACTAGCAGTGGTTTCCATGGCCCGATAGCAGTAGTTAGTATATATATCACAAGATTTTAGTGCCATCAGTCCATCACGACAGGTTATAATCATTAAACCAGCTAGCAGTAGTAAGCATTGAACGAGCAACAGCGAGTATACTTCTGGAACGAACCCAACTCCAACATTCACAAACGAACAGCATCTAGGGTTTGTTACAAACCTTAATATTCAAATCATTCACTATATATATGTATCTATTAAGTATAAAGACGACACTTTTTGGTCTTTAGTGACACTTTTTAGTGTCACTAAAAACTTGAAAAATTCAACTTACATGATGGTGTCTGCAGAAACTGTGCTGCAGAAACATTACGAATTTTTAACAAACAACGAATTTTTCTTCTTCTTCTTCAAGAAACCTTGCGAAATCCCAGATATCAAGAGCCACCCGCTCTGAAACCACATGTTAGAATCGATGCTCTAGGTTTTTTTAGACCTTATCTAGGATAATCAATAAGCACAAATAACAATGAACAATATATATATGCACAGCGGAATAATCAAACTATCATTGTTATTATTAAGGTTTCTTCGTCATCATCATGTGTTCTACAAAACACATCCACAACCCCAATCTTAGATGATCAACTCTAAGACGGTTACAATCTAACAGGGATCAATGATCCTTTAGGCTAAACACTATAAGTCGACTAACACTAAGTCTAGGCGTTTACAAGACATACGCCCTACACACACACACACACACACACCTTTGTCTGATGTTTACATTGTTTGACACTTTTAAACCTAATTCCCTGTATCTCTTTATATAATAAAGATACTAGGGTTACAAATGACTACAAGGGACTAGATAATAAATACTTCTTTGACAAGTAGGTCCCTTGTCTTTCTTTGTCTTCAATAGTCCTTCATCTTTCATGTATTTTGTCTTATCAACTTTAAATATAGTTCCCAACAGTTAGTATCTAATGAATTTAAGATTTATGATGCTAAAGTATTTTTGTTGGAACTTACATGTCTTTTGATATATGGTGTAACCTGCTGGTTTACTATGATGGTGTTGCAGCCATGTAGTGTTTTATTGCTCTCGCCAGCTGTTTCTTTGTTCCGTAAGTGTTTGACTCTAGTTTCAGATCAATGTTGCACCTGTTACAATAAAGTAATTGTTACTGTATAAATACCAAAATTAAATCTTAAAACTTTTATCAATTTGATTACTCAAATTTTAGTTTAAATGTAAAGAAGGAGACGTGGGATAAACATATTAGGCGTACCACACGGCTTTGAATGTCACAGCTAAGTGGACATTTTATTTTCATAACTCATCTGATAACTTGTAATAAAGAAGGAAGAAAACGTAATGTATAGGCGTCTTAAGTGTGACCAACTTAGAGCATAAGCTAATTCGAATAACTGATCTGAGATGCTAGTGTTGTATTGTCGTCAAGTTACAGAAATAGGACATTCAAATGTCACAACAAATGGATGTGCTCTGTGGTAGATTGTTTAGCGTTACTCGTGAAAGGGTTACTTTTATTCAAGAGTTAGAAACAGTTGGGAACACTTATGCTAAGAAAACTGCAGAATATCTAAGAGAGGTCCAGGCAAAAGATGACCAAAAGGTCATGCAAATGCGTATTTTGGCAGCTGAATTGGAGCTAAATGCTCGTAATCATGATGTGTTTATTCAGAAACTTAATGGCCTAATGGATTGCTAAATGTGTGTGCACAACTGGAGGAAGCTGATGTTGGTCATGATGTGTTGTTTATGTTGGTTTTTGCATTTGCAGTTATGTACTTATCCTGAATTTTATTATGAGTGTTGTTGTAATATTTGGCTCTAGCCTTTGGTAGGCGACTGTAAAATATTTTATCAAATAAAAGCCAGCGTTTGTGTTAACTAAGTTTACGTTGTTTACCTTTTACTGTCTTTGCATTTGATGATTCAGTGTAAAACAACATCCTCTTTACTGCTTCAGGATTACTCTGTTGAAATGCCTTTCTTTCTGGATTTTCTTTGCATGTTACTGCAGGTAAAGAGGATGATTAAAATTTGCATACATGAATGTAATTTTTAAAGTAACAAAAACTATTTAGTCAGATGGTATAATAGGCTATCAATGACAGTTCTATGTACAAAAAGTAAATATATCTTATTATTACCATTGACAGAAGTATATCCGCAACATAACCGGTTGTCTTATAAAATAAAAAATCACGATCTTCTTGGGCTATTAAATGCTATTTTATGACACATAGATCTGCATGCTACATGAGATTTATGTCTCATAAAATAGCATTTAATAGCTCAAGAAGATTGTGTCTTTTTAATTTTTTTAATGGGCCAGGTCTCTTGGTATCAAAGATATTTTTGCCAAATAAATTGACATTAGACAGCATTGTTGGAAAGATAACCTACATCATCAAAATAATGCATAATCGTGTCAGATACGTGTTCTGTGGTAAGTATGATCATACACTAAACATCCAAAGAAGCGTGCGACTAATGGTTCTAAGGTAGATTTTTTCTATAATGTGGTACGAATTAATTGGTGAGTTAGACGTACCAGTAGAAGACAGAATTGGTTGCTTTATAAAACAGCAAAAAAACACGATATTCCTGGGCTTGTAAATGCTACTTTGTGACACATAGATCGCTTGGTTTATTAGATTTATGTCTCACAAAGTAACATCTAACAGTTCAGGAAAAGCGTTGTTTTCTTTTATCGAATGGGTGAAGATTCCTGTTTTGTCTTCTGGCAGTGTGGGAAGCTGAAAATACAGGGTCAGCAGTTGTAATACTTTTACAATATATATTTTGATAATTGCTTAACGTGTAAGATGTATATTAAAAAGGAAACTTTAATGTGATTATCTGAATCGACAAAGGACAGAATAAATAAGGCAATTACCTTGTTTCACTGAAACCGTGACCCTATTATTTTCATGTCAACTGTTGGATGATAGATTATTGGGCAAGCCATGATGGACCCTTCATTGCAATCTCTGCTGTAATTGCACCTGAATGATACATTGTAATTTGATTTACACAGTATAATTAACCTGGATCATACATCAAGTGTATATGATAGTACCTGTTTACTAATTCCAACTTTAAGTTCAAGTTCATTTGACGGCAAACCCGGGAATTTAAAAGTGTTTAGATACTCAAGCGGGTATAGCATTTCTGTTGCAGAACTGTCTTTTCCAATTGGAATTGCCTCATCTGAACTCACGTAGGTCGTAGTATCTCCTGCCAACATAGACAACATTTTTCATTTATATTGTCGGCAGTTTCATTCCAAAATGTTATTAAACTTAGGTGGTGTTGATATGATATTATTCATATTCATCACCAAATCAATTATACCTGCATTTTTTTTGTTGTGCTTACAAAATTTATGGGTATTGGATCTTTTTCACGAAGTAACAATACCCATTTGTTATTTTTGCTTGATTTGACTCTAAATGGTAAAAAGATAGGATTTTTATCACAAATGAACAATACCCAACTCAAATCTTAGTTTAAACTGACTTAAACTATTAAAAGATTGGATCCTTTACAGTTTTTCTCCTCCTATAGAATGAGTTATTAATATCTTGATAACGACGCATCTCCAATTTATATATTTGACATGAGAATATGTGGCTAAGAATGATGCTTGACTATCAGATGATCTAAACATTTGTCACTGTATCAACGATTTTTAACTTAATTAGAATCTATCAATACAATAGCACCGAACAAAGAAATTTGGGATTGTTATGTGCAGGTTAAACTTAAAATGGGTATCATTAAATGTAAAAAGCAAACAAAACTACTTTTGAGCAAGGTTGCAAAAAACGCTAGGCGGTAGCTGGGCGGTTGGGTAGCGCCTAGCGATTAATCGGTTAGGCGGGAATTAATCGGATTAGGTTTTTTACATATAAAATTATAAAATTTTGAAATTATATGCTCAATTTTGCCCATCTAGCCGATTTTTTTCTTCTGATTTGGCCGATTTATGCCCGATTTGACCAATTTATATCTGATTTGGCCGATTTTTATCTGTAACCGAGTTGGCCGATTTATTGGATTTGTCCGATTTATGCCCGATTTGGCCGATTTATGCCCGATTTGGTCGATTTATGCCCCATTTTTTACCGATTTTTGACCAAACCGATTAATAAGGCCGATTAGTGCCCCGCCTAGCGATTAATCGCCGATTAATCGGCCGCCTAGGCCGATTTTTGCAACAGAGCTTTTTAGTGACAAACTGAAACTATTTGGAACTATTTTAGTATAAACACAACAGTTGAGCACAAATTGTAAACGACACACAAACACATACCTATTGTATCTTTATCCAAGATTCAGGACACAGATATGACACTAACATATTTAAAGTTGTAGCCGACAAAACAACAGCTGAACTACACCACATACCTATTTCTTTTATCACACACGTAACCTGGCACAAATAAAGCACAACTATTTAGGCACAAAATAGTACATAAATACCTTATATTTCCTGTGTGCAACAACCGAGTCCACAACACATTTAGTAGACTGTTTGGGACCCTGTCAGGCTCCTTCCCGCCCAAAAAAAGAAACTGTGTATGAAATAAATAGACTGAAATCAGAAATGAAATTGATGTGGCATTTAAGGTATAATAATACAATATAACAATTTTAAGAATCCTTGTTGTCAATCTACCTGCCACAAAACATGTCCTTCCTTTTGCCATTTAGTATCTTCATTGTTGATGGCGAATTCATTTGAATATGTCAAACATATACCTATTATCGATCAAAAGAAAATGGGTCACGAAATTGCAAATATTAATCCCAATATGCTGTCACAAACTTTCTATTGTCATGGACTAAGGCCTACCAATAGAGAGTCCATTTTGAGACCAATTTCTTTAACTTACAAAACTAATTAGGTTACAATCTTAATGACCTACACGTTAAAAATTAACGCAATTATAACATCCTAGGTTTACAATTGCTTTTAGCTACTTATCTGCTGATTCTAGTTTGATAAATCATTAAACCGTAAAACATGCTATGAAAATCACCTATTCCATTTCCTGAACACCGTATCAAAATCCCTAACACTACCAAACTGCTTATTTGTAGCACCAAAACACAATAATCACAAAACTTTTTCAGTAAGCAATCTCAAACACATAGATGCCAAATACATGCTAAAATTGACATTTTTAATACCATTCAACCAACACTTTTATCCTATGTTGAATCAAGGTTTTAATAGAAATTTATTTTTTAATTGATACACAACTTCGCTTAAAATCCATATATATAATATCACTAAAGAAAGTAGTGATTTTTATATACATGAAGAGCTAATAACTCGAACTAAAACTAATTTATACCCTGAAAAAAACCCAAAAAACAAAATCAGATAAATTATAACTACATAAGAAAAAATAAGAAAAAAAAATAAAAAATGGGTGTTTCTTCATTATCACTTGATTATTCATCCTCTTGCTCATATGGAACAAAAATTAAAATATAATCAAATGTCGAAATCAATTTGGTATGATTAAACCCTAAAAAGGTATAGCCTTCAAAAAATAGAATTAGGGGTAATTACCTTAATCTTCAAACCCAATACCTCTTGACCTTCAATATAGCAATTAGATTTTATCTTTTGATGGAATTAGCGTGTGTTTTTTACTGCAAAAGATTAGGTTGTAGAAGAAATTGGAATAAGTGGTGCGTATTTTTGATAGTGAAGAATGGAGTTTTGGGAAGATCTCGAAGGATCTATGATTTGATGATCCGGGAATACTTGGGAGAGTATTTGTTTGTGTTATTTAGCGTTATGAAGAAGATTCATGATCACATTTCTCGTACATTCTTTAGACAATAAAGGGACATGTGTTACTTTCAATAGTACCGAACAGTGGCGAAAGTACAAATAATAGTGCATATTCTCAACGGGAAACGGGGTGCACTGTTGCTAACTTACTTTAACACCCCATCGTCATTAACAAACCGACCAATCAATGCGCTGCTACATGCCACATATACTCCAACATCCAATCACACAATAGATTACCTTCATAATTACTCCGTAATATATATTCCTTCAATGGCGTTTACCATTGTCTTTTAGTATATAGTATAATATTTACATGCCTACAGTGCTAAACCATTTCAAGCAATAAATTTATGGTAACGTTTACATTCTTGGAGAAAGTTATTACCTACCTAGAATCGTAAATGGTTATATCATTTTATGGTAATGAGTCATTGAATTACTTTGTACAAAAAGCTTTCGGTATTGACTGATCATAAAGCTCCATTATTGACACGAGTTTTAATCAAATATAAGCTTATAAATATGGTAAATCATTGATTTCATAGATAAAAATGGACCTCCTTGTGTTTTGGTTAATGTCTAGCTATAATCTAGCATTGTGTAAGTGAACGAAACGTATCCAAATCAAGGCCAAAGAGCCAGCAACCTAATTACACGACACAACCACCCTAACAAGTGAAACCTCATTAATATGATGTACGAAACAACACTGAAAATTTATTTTGTCCAAAACGCCTTCGAAGCTATATTTAAAGCCAACTCCGACAATGAAACAATTGGTTGGGTGCACTAGTGTCAACTTGGCCTCCTTGATGCAGCTGTATAAGAACAACCATGAATCTCTTTGAACCTCTTATTTAAGATACCATATGGTCAAAACATAAATACTTGAAACCAATGTTCTTCACAAAACTTCAAGGGGTCAAATTGTGAAACATAAGAGTACAAGGGCCCGGTCCCATTCTATATAAAAATTTGTTTGATGACATATAATGTGTTCTTATGGGGCCAACATAAATTAGGTCTTGATTGTCTTTGTCATAGTGTTAAATAAAAACATTCTTAGTTTCATGTCAAGACCACTCAACTAAACAAGATTAGAGTTAAGGGACATACTCTCCTAAGTAGGTATATTGTCCCTTTTACTTAATGGATTTTGCTATTAATTTAAAATGTTCTTCTGCACATTCCTCCCCCCTATATAACAATGTCAAAATAGAAGATTTAGATTTTAATTTTTATGCTTTAGGATTAAACAATAAATAAGTACAACTACAAAAGTACATCTTGATCTAACTGGATCATGTTTTTGAAGATCGTATGAAGTTTCCCAACAAGATACAATGTACATGATGCCATTATGCATGTCATGAAACTAAGCTTAGTTTAGATATATGTTTGCCTAGAAAATAAAAATTATAGCTAGATTTAAATAAGTAATGTATTTATCGCAATACAATCTTTGTTGGTTGTAGTGTATGGTACTAATGCTCATTGCGACTAATAACATACATAATATGCAAAATGAAAAGTACGTAGGATCTAAAACTTTCCATTATTATTTCATTTTCTTATGCTTATAAGATCAAAGTGTTGGTGGTTATCTCTCAGAACAGGGTTAAGACAATCAATGACTGTAGCAATACCACTTGGTGGTTACCGGATATCACTTGGAATCGTGTGATCACTTTCCAAAGTAAACTATTTGACCCTAATGCCTGGGTATCACGAATATCTACTTGGGATAAGACCAAATGCAGTTAGAGAATTAGGCACAATTCTATAACCCTTTCGCTAATAAGTGTTTAGTGTTTTCTGTGTGTGTTTCATGCATAAACAGATCTCCTATTTATAGGAGGTTACTCTTGAGCTATTCTAATGGAATTATGAGTATTAATCGGCCCATTAATAGCCTCATAATTATCCCCATTATAGCCGTTAGTGGTTACATGACCAATTAAACGTGGTCATAATGCAGTTGTAACTGCCATTTAGCAGTACTTTCAATAAGCAGTACTTTCACTAAGCAGTACTTTCAATAAGCAGTACTTTCCACTAGCAGTACTTTCCACTTGCAGTGGAAATACAACCTATCAGTGGAAACACTGCCTATCAGTACTTTCATAAGCACTAGCAGTGGATACACCACTTCAGTGGAAACACTGCATATCAGTGGAAACACTGCCTATCAGTGGAAACACTGCTTATCAGTAGAAACCACAAGCAGTACTTTCCACAAGCAGTACTTTTCCACAAGCAGTACTTTCACCAATACAAACCACTATTAGAGTCAGGGTGTTCATGGACCTTATGGGTGTACACTCCGTACCTCCTAACCCATTACAAGGTGTGAACTAATCCCACAAATGCACTAAATTTTCCAACAATCCTCCCCAAATTTAGTTCACTTCCTTTGCATGAAAAATAAACATTAAGCAAAACATGTGCATAAACGAAAATGTCCTGAGGATTGAATTTCCATCTTAGTAAATTACACGTTCAAATATTCGAGAATCAGGGTGTTCTAAGAATTGAACCCTTCAACCCATTTGAATACCTGAAGATAAAATACACACAAGTTTTCAAACACTTAACAGCTCCTGACACTATACAAGCCATGTGTCCATATCCAAATTCATAAATGTTGTAAAAGCTAAAAGTCCAAAGCTTCTTGAAGCGGCAAAACTTCAACATTTACATAGGTGGTTCCTCTTTAGTCATGCTCCTGCCAAGCACTTTTTCAAAGAAAAATAACCATTAAGAAGTAAAGACTTCATCCTCATTTCAGCAGGTTCTGAGCACAACCTTGGGATGTAAATAAAACATGTGCTCCAGTCCACTGAATGTTCAGCTTTCCACATTGAACTCAGCTCCCAAGTTTCCTTAGGAGGGAGTTGGGTGTCCTAGCATTCAGTGACTAAGTTGGACTTAAACCCATCCCTTTAGCAGACTTTATTACCAAGTCTCTAGCCAAACCCTTCGTCAAGTGATCAGTTAAGTTCTGTTGAGATCTAACAAACTCTATAGATACCACCCCATTCATGATAAGCTCACGAATCATGCTATGTCTGACACCTAAGTGTCTAGACTTACCATTGTACATTTGGCTATAAGCCTTAGCCAATGTAGCTGCACTATCACACCGGATAGAAATAGGTGCTATAGGTTTAGGCCACAATGGAATCTCAAGAAGCAAGTTTTTCAACCATTCAGCTTCTTTACCAGCAGCTGCTAGAGCCACAAATTCATATTCCATTGTTGAACTGGTGATGCAAGTTTGTTTCTTGGATGCCCAAGAAATTGCACCTCCACCAAGTAGGAATACCCAGCCACTGGTAGACGAATTGTCCTCAGTGTTACTGATCCAACTTGCATCAGTGTAACCTTCCAACACTGATGGGTAACCAGTATATGAGAGACTATAATCCATAGTTCTCTTCAAATACTTCAGTACCCTGTGAACTGCTTGCCAGTGATGAGCACTAGGATTGCTAGTATACCTACTCAATTTTCCCACTGCAAAACCAATATCAGGCCTTGTACAAGTCATGGCATACATCAGGCAGCCAATTACCCTAGAATACTCAAGTTGAGATACAGCCTTGCCATGATTAGGCATCAGCTTCTCACAAGTATCCATAGGTGTACTCACTGGAGTACAATCAAAGTAATTGAATTTCCTCAGTACCTTCTCAATATAATGAGACTGAGAGATAGAAATTCTATTACTTTCATGTTTAATCCTTATACCAAGGATAACATCAGCCTCCCCCATGTCTTTCATGGAGAACCTTGATGACAAAAATTCCTTTGTCAGGTCAACCTGATTTTGGTCAGTGCCAAAGATCAACATGTCATCAACATATAGACAAATGATGACTCCTTTACCAGATTCATCAAATTTGCTATATACACATTTGTCAGCTTGGTTAAGAACATAACCACTAGACAAAACCACTTCATCAAACTTTTGATGCCATTGCTTAGGTGACTGCTTAAGTCCATAAAGAGACTTAATCAGTTTACACACCTTGTTTTCATTGCCAGGCATGATGAAGCCCTGAGGTTGGTTCATATAAACCTCCTCTTCCAACTCACCATTCAAGAAAGATGTTTTCACATCCATCTGATGAATAACCAGATTGTGAATAGATGTCATAGCAATCAGCAGTCTTATGGTACTGATACGAGCCACAGGGGCATAAGTATCAAAATAGTCTATTCCTGACTTTTGTTTAAAGCCCTGAATGACTAGTCTAGCCTTGAACTTTTCAATAGTTCCATCTACCTTCATTTTCCTTTTGAAAATCCATTTGCAACCCAGAGGTTTGCAACCTGGTGGTAGATCAACCAACACCCAAGTGTTGTTGCCCATGATGGAATCCATCTCATCATTAATTGCTTCTTTCCAGAAAGCAATATCCTGGGACTTCATTGCTTCTTCAAATGTTTTGGGGTCATCCTCAACAATGAAGCAATAGGAGTATTGGTCTGAGACCTCATCCCTGGTTCCTTCAACTAAGTATAGTTGAAACTCAGGTCCAAATGACTTTGGAGTCCTAACCCTTTTGCTCTTCCTGAGCACAGGTTCAGGTTGTTGTACCACAACCTCATCAGGGACCACTGATGGTTCATCGTCCGGTACCTCTGATACACCAGTGTCATGAGTTCCATTAGGAATCCTCTGACTTGGTCTAGGGACTGATGAGAATCTATTCTCATCAAAATCTGCATCCCTTGATTCAATTATTGTGTTAACTTAAACATGTTCATTAGGTTCAATAACATAGAACCTAAAAGCCTTGGAATGCTCAGCATATCCAACAAAGATGCAGTCAATGCCTCTTTCACCCAAAGTCTTTTGCTTTGGATCAGGGAGTCTTACAACAGCCCTACAACCCCAAACCTTGAGATAATTCAGGTTGGGTTTCTTTTTAGTCCATAGTTCATAAGGGGTAACCTTGTTCCTTTTGTTGGGAACTCTATTTAGCAAATAGCAAGCTGTTAACATAGCTTCACCCCAGAACCCTTGACTCAGTCCTGAATAGGACAGCATGGAATTAACCATCTCCTTCAGCACCCTGTTTTTCCTTTCAGAAATACCATTTTGCTGAGGAGTATAAGGGGCAGTCGTTTCATGGATTATTCCAACAGACTGAAAGTACTGAGTATCCATGTACTCACCTCCCCTATCAGTCCTTAATCTTTTGATAAAGACCCAAGTTGTAATTCAACTTCAGTTTTAAACACTTTGAATTTATCTAATGTTTCATCCTTGGTATGTAATAAATAGACATAACAAAATCTAGAAGCATCATCAATAAAAGTCACAAAGTACTTCTTATTCCCCAAAGAAGGAGTAGCATGCAAATCACACAGGTCACTGTGAATAAGCTCCAAGATCTTAGTCTCACGACTAACACCCTGAAAGGGTTTCTTGGTTATCTTGGTCAACATGCAAGTTTTACACTTTTCAGTGTCCATGTCAAAAGCAGGGATTAAACCATCCCTAGACATATCTTGCATCCTTTTATAGTGAACATGACCAAGTCTAGCATGCCAAAGGTTAGAATTACTCTGATCATATGTGGTCACAAAAGCTGAAATAACACTGTCAGTGGTAATATTAAGCCTGAACATTTGATTACATAAATAACCAAAACCAATAAAAACACCACATTTAGAAAGAACAAATTTATCAGATTCAATAACTTGTTTATATCCATGATTATTCAAAACACTACTTGAAACCAAGTTTTTCCTTATATCAGGAACATGAATAACATTAAACAAAGTTACAATCTTTCCAGAACTAAACCTAAGATCTACACAACCACGACCATGCACCAAGGCTGTTGACTCATTTCCCATGTGAAGAATAGAACCATCATTCAGTGACTCATAAGTCTTGAACCAGCTTCTATCTTTGCACACATGAACTGTTGCACCAGAGTCAACCCACCACGCAACATCATCATCCTGCACATAAAAAGATTCAGATACATATGTAACATAATAAATCTGAAAAGACTTATTAAACATATTCTGACCTTTCAGTGAGTTGGCTGAACCACCACTCCCTGAACCATTAGTGCCTGATCCATTGGCTTTACCACCAATTTTAACACCCTTGCAGTCCCTTTTAATGTGACCAGTCTTGCCACATTTCCAACAAGTAGGTGTTGCCTTCTTGTTAGGATCTGCCCTTGTGTTATCATGAAATTTGCGTTTGCCTTTGTTTTCATTGTACCTGGTGGAGTTGTTATGCTCCACCATATTGACAACAGATGGTCCAGCAGCATTGCCACTCTTTGGCTTGTCATTATCCTGCACCTTGAGAGATTCCTCAATGTGCAGATGACTGCCCAACTCAACAAGAGTTAACTCCTCCTTCATATGTTTCAAGGTATGCTTGAAATCTTTCCATGAAGAAGGAAGTTTATCAATAACACAAGAGACTTGAATAGCCTCATCCATGTGCATATTGTGTTGTGTAAACCTTCCAAGTATTCCAAGAAGTTCATTGTATTGTTCCATAACTGGTCTTGAATCAGTCATTTTGTAATTTGTGAAATTACTAACAAGGAACTTCTTACTTGATGCATCCTCAGCCATATATTTGGCATCCAAGGAATCCCACAGTTCTTTGGAAGATTCAAAGTTCTGATAAATATCAAACAGAGAATCAGACATACCATTGAGAATAAGACCTCTGCATATGTAGTCATCATTCTCCCACTTGCTCCTCCTCCTGATCTGATCCACAGTAGCATCATCACCATCATCAGGAATTGGAGTAGTCAGCACATACACCACACTCATGCTTGACAGCAAGAAGTGCATCTTCTTCTGCCACCTCCTAAAGTCCACCCCTTCAAACTTGTCCAGCTTAGCAAAGTTTGAAGCCATGTGTTTCATTGCAGCAGTTGCCATTGATTATCACAAAATAGTTTACTTTGATTGTTGGTGGTTATCTCCCAGAACAGGGTTAAGACAATCAATGACAGTAGCAATACCACTTGGTGGTTACCGGATATCACTTGGAATCGTGTGATCACTTTCCAAAGTAAACTATTCGACCCTAATGCATGGGTATCACGAATATCTACTTGGGATAAGACCAAATGTAGTTAGAGAATTAGGCACAATTCTATAACCCTTTCGCTAATTAGTGTTTTCTGTGTGTGTTTCATGCATAAACAGATCTCTTATTTATAGGAGGTTACTCTTGAGCTATTCTAATGGAATTATGAGTATTAATCGGCCCATTAATAGCCTCATAATTATCCCCATTATAGCCGTTAGTGGTTACATGACCAATTAAACGTGGTCATAATGCAGTTGTAACTGCCATTTAGCAGTACTTTCAATAAGCAGTACTTTCACTAAGCAGTACTTTCAATAAGCAGTACTTTCCACTAGCAGTACTTTCCACTTGCAGTGGAAATACAACCTATCAGTGGAAACACTGCCTATCAGTACTTTCATAAGCACTAGCAGTGGATACACCACTTCAGTGGAAACACTGCCTATCAGTGGAAACACTGCTTATCAGTGGAAACCACAAGCAGTACTTTTCCACAAGCAGTACTTTCACCAATACAAACCACTATTAGAGTCAGGGTGTTCATGGACCTTATGGGTGTACACTCCGTACCTCCTAACCCATTACAAGGTGTGAACTAATCCCACAAGTGCACTAAATTTTCCAACACAAAGATCATAAATATGCTAGAACAGAGAAAATTCTTTTTGCATTATTGAGCTATGAGTAGTGAGAATATAAGGGACGATGATAGTTACAACTTACAACGACAAGAGGATGATGAATGACGACAGACACGATGCATGGACGCGAAGAGGCAAGTGGAGATTGAAAAGGGAGAAAATGAAGGGCATAATTGACGAGCATAAGTATTGAATTTGATATACTTAGGATAATTTCTATGACTATGAAATTGACTAATCCAAATGTTAACACTTTTTGGAGTACCTTTATCACTAAAATGAACCAATATGTGACTGTTTTTTATTGATAAACATGACTAACTTTCTCTCTTCTTTCTTGAATGGACTTTTCACTACAACAATTATGTGGAAGGGCGAGGAGACTTTCACCGGGGACGATATGTCCCCGGTGAAAGTCGCTAAATGACAAAATCAAAGCTGGCGTGGCACATGAATACGCTGACCTGTTGAAGAAAATTCAACCAACCCTTTCGCCGGGGACATGTCCCCGGGGAAAGTCTGTTGACTATTTAGCATACTTTGACCACCCAGTCAAAATTCAACGGTACCTTTCCCCGGGGACTAGTCCCCAACAATAGTGGCTTTCACATTGACGAAAATTTGACCAGAGTCAATAGCATGTTAATTGTTCCCGCCTTTATTCCCGCCAAAACCTTCCTCGGGGACATGTCCCCGGCAAAAATGGTATCTACAAAAATACGCTTACTTATATGTTAAAAATACACAACTAAAACCCGATTAAATGTTAAAAATATGAACTTAATTATATTGTCGTTCATTCAGATGTTAAAATGACCTGCTAGAGATGGGTCGGATCAAGTATGTTCAAAGATGTTTGTGGTCGAAAAGTTTCTTCACTAGTTCAAATCAAGACAGATTATTCCAACAACAACTACAACAACATTTCATTCTCCTTTTAGTTAAACATAAGTATTATTCCAACAACAACTACAACAACTACAAGAACAACAACAACTACTACTACTACTACTACTACTACTACATACGAAGATTTTCCATGTCACCTAACAGCTCACGAAGTAATGCATCCGACTGACATGCGTGGTCCTCAGGAATCCTTGCCATTTCAATTCTTGCCTCCAGCATCCTTACTCTTGTCTCTAGCACCTATTTTTTGTGATTCCAGCAAGTTTATCCTAAGATCTTTGGCATTGCAGCTCGAGCACTCTGTTTGTGTAGATCCAGAACTTTGAGATGTTGAACCAGAAGAGATTGTTCTTATGTACTCGTCAAATTCACTCTTCCACATAAAATATCCGCACCCATTATCTTCTTTTCTGGGCTGTTACATAATAAGAAAATTATAAGAGATTACAACCCAATTATTTGTATATTTACATAAATAAGAAATGTATGATTGTTTACCTTCGACAGAGGACATGCATAATATTGTCGTCCAGATGAATATTCTCTATGTGATGTCCTTAATCTTATATTTCCTGCTCCATAAGAACACATAAAAGGATTAAATGGCTCCATCTAAGGTTTTAAAATTTGTGTAAAGATAAGAGGTTGTGAGGTTGAGTGGTTTTGAGGATAAGAGGTTGTGAAATTCGTGTAAAGATAAAAGGACTATATAATGTGTTTGTCATATTGGTGGGAAGTTTTGGCGCCATTTTTTTTGTGGGAATTTTTGGCGCCATTTTTTTGGTGGGAATTTTTGGCTCCAGTATTTTTGGAGGGAAGTTGAGACCAGTAGACAACTGTTAGAATTTGGTCGTATACCATAGCACCTATACTTGGTCGGTTAACATGATACGTATACCATAGCACCTATAATTGGTCGTTTAACATGATACGTATACCATAACACCTATACTCGGCCGTTTAACATGATACGTATACCATAACACCTATAATTGGTCGTTTAACATGATACTTATACCATAACACCTATAATTGGTCGTTTAACATGATACATATACCATAACACCTATACTCGGCCGTTTAACATGATACGTATACCATAACACCTATACTTGGTCGGTTAACATGATACGTATACCATAGCACCTATAATTGGTCGTTTAACATGATACGTATACCATAGCACCTATACTCGGCCGTTTAACATGATATGTATACCATAACACCTATAATTGGTCGTTTAACATGATACGTATATCATAACACCTATACTTGGTCGGTTAACATGAGACGTATACCATAGCACCTATACTCGGCCGTTTAACATGATACGTATACCATATCACCTATACTCAGCCGTTTAACATGATACGTATACCATAGCACCTATAATTGGTCGTTTAACATGATACGTATACTATAGCACCTATAATTGGTCGTTTAACATGATACGTATACCATAGCACCTATACTTGGTCGTTTAACATGATACGTATACCATAGCACCTATAATTGGTCGTTTAACATGATACGTATACCATAGCACCTATACTCAGTCGTTTAACATGATACATATACCATAGCACCTATAATTTGTCGTTTAACATGATACGTATACCATAGCACCTATAATTGGTCGTTTAACGTGATACGTATACCATAGCACCTATACTCGGTCGTTTAACATGATACGTATACCATATCACCTATACTCGGTCATTTAACATGATACGTATACCATAGCACCTATAATTGGTCGTTTAACATGATACTTATACCATAGCATCTATACTCGGTCGTTTAACATGATACGTATACCATAGCACCTATAATTGGTCGTTTAACATGATACGTATACCATAGCACCTATACTCGGTCGTTTAACATGATACGTATACCATAACACCTATAATTGGTCGTTTAACATGATACGTATACCATAGCACCTATACTTGGTCGTTTAACATGATACGTATACCATAGCACCTATACTTGGTCGTTTAACATGATACGTATACCATAGCACCTATAATTGGTCGTTTAACATGATACGTATACCATAGCACATAAATTATTCAAATAAGATTTATAAAATTGTTAGGTTAAATTTAAATTGATTTATTATTAATTTTAATTATTTAAAATGATAATAAAGAGTTTTTTTTATAATTCCTTAAATTATTTTATAATTTTTTAAATTATTTTATAATTTCTTAAATAATTTAAATTAGCTAAAAGTAATTAAAATAATTGTATAATTTCTTAAATACACCTTTTCCCGGGGCCATGTTCCCGAGGAAGGTTTTGGTGAAAATTTTATTTTTCCCTCCTATCATTTACTTTATCCCGCCAACTCTTTCCCCGGGGACTTGTCCCCGGTAAAAGTCTCGCTAAAATAAAAATTTACCTTTCCCCGAGGACATGTCCCCGGGAAAAGTAAAAGGTAAAAATACTTCAATTATTAACGAGATCTGTTATCACTTTGAAAAAAAAAAGAAAAAAAAAAAAAAAGAAAGAAAAACCCACCACTGCTGTCTTCATCTTCCTTAGTAGCCACCACCACAACACCACCACTTCCTGTGCTGCAACCACACAAGCACCACTGTGCACCATCTCTCCTCTCCTCATATAATTCTTTCCTTAAACCCTCTCCTCATTTAATTCTATCTTTTCTCATCTTCTTTCTTCCTTAATCTCTCTCCTCATTTTGCGATTGGTAATTTCTTCCTTAACCACTTTTTGCGAATTTTTTGTTATTTGTTAATTTTTGAGATTGTTAATTTTTGCTAACTTTTTATTTTATTGTAGACTGATTTTTGTTAATTTTTAATTTTTTTTTAATTTATTTTGTACAGTGGACTGTGTCGAGACCAAGCCGAGAACCGAAGCCGAGAACTGAAGCCGAGACCCAGACCAGTAAGTTTTGTTAATTTTTTTTGGTTACTTGTTTACTTTTTTTTGTTACTTGTTTATGTGTTAGCGGGGACATGTCCCCGGCGAAAGTCTCCTTGCCCGTCATACTTGTTTACTTGTACTGATGCATGTTTTCAGATTATTATCTTGATTAAGCATTCATAACTGTTATGTTTGGGTGTGAAAATACTAATATTAGTGACATGAATGTCGAAATGTAAGATAGCGTTTGGTAATAATTCAGTTTTTATGATTTGTTTGAGCTATAGTTTGCTAGTTATTAGTAAGCGAATGCATAACTGCACAAGCATTTCCGTATCAGAGTGTTAACCATAGTTTTTGAAACTGAACAGTCCAGCGACCCATCTTACTTTTGCCCCAATATCTGGCCTAAATAAGCTGTTTACAGCTTATAAATAATCTGAGAAACCTTGGAATTGGACTAAGTATCATGTGCACAGAACAAATAAATGGCCAAACCAGCAACTTTCAACCCACTGCAGCTATAGTAAAAAAATTTTGTGAATTTTTTCCTTTTGACAGTGATTACACAAGCCAGTTGGCTTCCTATTTATTTTTTTATTTTTTTTATTTTATCACAACAAAAACTTCACTAAATTGCTTGCAAAAAGATGACATATTCAAGTTAAAAAAATGACAGATTAACTTTTGACAGCCAAACCTTTTGAAATCACCTTGCAATCACTAAAATGGTAACAACTCTTTTAAATTCACCTAATACCACTTGACTTCAAAAGTCAAAGTGGTTAAATTCCTTAATTTGACCCAGAATTGGTTTATCCCAAACACTTCATTTGGGAGTTGCTCCACTAAAAAACTGATTTTTAAAAGGTAAGACTTGGGATTTTTGATTTGAAAACTGATTAAGTAACTTAAGGTGACACTTTTTATAACTTAAAATGAGTAATAGTCAAATAAAAATTCAAGTACTAAAATTGCATAATAAGTAGAAAACATGGACAGTAGAAAATTGCATAATAAGAGTAGCTATTGAAG
Organism: Chrysanthemum seticuspe; assembly: GCA_019973895.1. Taxonomy (NCBI): domain Eukaryota; kingdom Viridiplantae; phylum Streptophyta; class Magnoliopsida; order Asterales; family Asteraceae; genus Chrysanthemum; species Chrysanthemum seticuspe. The sequence goes on from BPTQ01000003.1 coordinate 182,992,191, forward strand.
TTTAGTTAATAAGCCTCCTTAAGGGTCGTTTGGTTTATGTTGTCCAAACAGCATCCCACAAGGGGTGTTTGGTTTATGTTGTAATTTTTATTTTTTATTAATAATTTTGTTTTTTATTAATAAATTTGATTTTTTTTACAGTCGGAGACCAGCGAGAGCCGAGAGCCGAGACCAGCTAGCCGAGAGCCAAGACCACAATCGGTATGTTTGTCAATATCAATATCACACCTGCTATTGTAAATGATTGAGTCTTATGATATATAAGCCGAAATTGACAATGCGAATATGTTAGTATGGTATGGTATTTGATTGTGTTGAACTGTTGTAAATGATTTTAGGACTTTAGTGATTAATTTCGGAAAGTCCCCGTCCGAAGTTAATCATCCCATAGAAAACCCGTCCGAAATTAATTTCGGAAAGTCCCTTGTTTGGGACTGCTTTTTGAATGTTTTGTCTCATTCAGGATATGAATGCGTATAATTGATTTACTATTTGTGAAAATTTCGACAGTGTTTCCCCTTTACTCCTATGAATATGTCTTTAATGCACATATTTGGGGAGTTGAGGGGAAATGTTGCCGAAATTTTATCAAATAGTAAAGTCAATTATACGCATTCATATATGAGACGAAACATTCAAATAGTGGGTTAGGATAGCCTTTCATAGTTGGATTAGGTGAACAAAACGCACAACTGGTAATTCCACCTTTATGTGTTTACATGTAGATTTTTTGTGAACATTTTAAGTCTATATAATTATTTGTTGCTTCATTAAAACGCAGTTATGCCAATTGATAAAAGTTGGGTCTCACTAGCACGTACCACTAGAGAATTTTAGTTGGTCTTAAAGCTTTCTGCGAGTATTGCAAGCCCTTAGTGAATATTGATGGGAATATAAAATGTCCCTGTGCTCGTTGTTTAAACCTACCTTGGATAATGCACGAAAATTTGTTTGACCACATACACGAAAATGGCTGGGACCATAGTTATACGAAATGGTATAATCATGGTGAGCCGGATACCCGAACAGTCGTACACAACACAAGACACCTTGGGATGAGTGACATGGCTGAGTTCCTTCATGATATTGGTCCGAATAACGAACCAAATGATCCAACTCAAGGAAATATTGGCGAGACAAGTAACGACGCACTTCTTCAACGTAATGAGTATGAGGAGTTACTTGCCACTGCCAACGAAAAACTATACCCAGGCTGTGAGTGGATGTCTTCATTAGACTTTATGGCAAAGATTACGCACATCAAGGTCAAAGGTAAAGTGAGTGACACCACATTTAATGAGTTCCTAACTTTATTCAAGGAAGTTTTCCCGCCCGTTCTAGGATACAACATGCCATCGTTATACTATGAAATAAAGAAGACATTTAAAACTATCGGGTTAGGATATGAATCGATACATGCTTGTGTAAATGATTGCTTTTTATATCGGGGGGCGGGTAACGAAGATTTGTAGACTTGTCCGATCTGCGGTGCTAGTAGATGGAAAGAAAAGAACACACTGGGGAAGAAAGTTCCTAAGAAGGTGTTGCGTTACTTTCCTATCATTCCTAGACTACAACGTTTGTACAAGTCTAAACACACTGCAAAACATATGACTTGGCATGCGTCTGGGCAGTCTAGGGAGAACGGTAAGATGCAACACCCGGTTGATGGTCAAGCATGAAAGAATTTTGACATCAAGTATTCGAAGGAATTTGCTAAAGAAAAAAGAAACGTCTGGTTAGGGTTGGCTGCTGATGGTTTCGATCCGTACGGCAACCTTAGTCAGTCATACAGCATGTGGCCGGTCATATTAACCACATACAATACGCCTCCCTAGATATGAGAGACTTCTCTTATGTTGACATTGTTAATTCCGGGCCCCAAATCACCAGGGAAGGATATTGATATTTAACTGAGGCCTTTGATTGATGACCTAAAGACTTTATGGAAATATGGAGTCATGACTAAGGATGCTATTACAGGCACCGAATTCTGTATGAAAGCAACGCTTTTATGAACTATCAATGACTTTCCCGCTCGAAGTAGTTTGTATGGGTGGAGTGGGCAAGGTTACAAGGCATGTCCGATATGTAATGTAGACACTCCAGCTATGCGCGTTTTAAACAAAACCGCTTATGTAGGTCACAGAAGATTCTTAAGCACGACCAATAAATGGCGGAAGAATAGAAGGGCATTCTATACAGAGGTAGATAATAGAGACCCTCCTAGAAAATTTACCAGTGATGACATCTTGGATCAACTAAGAAGATTGCCTAAACGTCTCCCGGGGAAACATCCAAGATATGGGGGTGCGAACAAAAAAAGTGATCCTGATCGCGAATTGAATTGGACAAAAAAATCTGTTTTCTACGAGCTAGAGTATTGGTCTTTTCTTACACTAAAACACAATTTAGATGTCATGCATATCGAAAAAAATGTGTGTGAGAGTGTGTTGGGTACTTTGTTAATGAATGACAAATCAAAAGACACCAACAAGGCAAGACAAGACTTACAAAATTTGAATATTCGTACTTACTTGTGGCTCGTCAACAAAGGAAACGGGAAGTGCTCTAAGCCTCATCCTACGTACTCTTTCACAACCGAAGAAAGAAAACTTTTTTGTCAATTCATTAAAGGTACGCGTTTTATTTGAAAATTTCTTTGTTCCAATTAATTCGCATATTCATTTCGACAACTTATTCTAATATCCTGATTTTTTTTCTTAATTCATCAAAGGTGTTAAACTACCTGATGGGTTCGGATCTAACTTCAAGCATAAAGTGACCGACAACGATAGCAACATAACAGGCTTGAAGGCTCATGACTGTCACATAATGATGCAACAGTTGCTTCCTGCTGGACTTCAAAATTACTTGAAGGACCAAACCACCGCAACACCAATAATCGAGCTTTGTTCATTCTTCAAACAAATATGCGCTCGAACTTTGATGGTGGATGACATGTTGAAAGCTAGAGAACAACTGATCAATATTTTGTGCAGTTTCGAGCAAATATATCCTCCAGGTTTTTTTGACATTATGATTCACTTGGTTATTCATCTACAGGAAGAGGCTATTGAAGGCGGTCCTGTTTACATGAGGTGGATGTATCCATTTGAAAGATACATGAAAAAGCTCAAAAATTATGTCAGAAATAAAGCTAAGCCTGAAAGTTCAATAGCGGAGGGTTATATTGCTGATGAAGCATTAACTTTCAGTTCGCATTATTTTCGGGGTGTTGAGACGAGATTTAATCGTCCTGACCAGAATGAGGATGGTCCAAGCCCAACAAGTCGGTTTGAGGTGTTTCAATCAGTCTGCAAAAAGAATGGTAGACTATCATTAGTTCGGTTTCAAGGAGACACAATGAAGCAAGTAGTATGGTACGTACTACACAACAGTCATGAAATCGACCCGTACATGAACGAGTACAAGAGGTACGCGTTTTATTTCAAAATTTGTTTTATCTAAGTTGTTATTCGACGACTTATTCTAATATCATGAACACTTACATGGAATTTCCTGGCAGTGACTTGCAAGAAAGATTTCCTCGCTGGTTTGAGATGAAGGTAGACTTATTGTATGTATTACCCTGTAAAAATAACGAATATTACTCATCTCTATCTATTCTTAACTTTTTCATAGATTCGTGGATTAAAAGTAAAGAAGGACCCAAGTGGTACCGCCGAGTTATTCGCTTTGGCTTATGGACCATCATGTACTGCAGTCTCAGTCAACTCTTGCGTAGTCAACGGTGTGAAGTTTATCGTACACGACCGTAATTTACGTCGTTCAACTCAAAACAGCGGAATTTCAACTCCTAACCCTGATGGAGGAATGCATTATGGCAAGCTTGAAGAAATTCTCGAGTTTTCATATATTTCATTCAATGTTGTGTTGTTCAAAGTCAAATGGTTCGACACTAATAACAGTAATCGCGTAAAACGCTGTACCTATAGAAACAACATTACGCAAATTATGACCGATCGTGTATCGTTTCAAAATGAACCATTCATTCTTGCAACGCAAGCAACACAAGTCTTTTACCTTGATTTCCCGGGTAAACGTGGTAATTGGAAGGCCGTCCAAGATTCTTATCATCGAAAGATTTGGAACCCGGATATCATTGTGGTAGAAGACAATCAGGATGTTGTACATGACAACAACTCATCACATATCACACTCTCTGCTGAGTTGGATCAGTTGGATTATAACATTATAAATATAGATGTTCAACCAGCGGAAGTTGAGGCACCACCACCAATTATCACTATTGTGGAAGACGGAGATGATATTGATTATGATAACCACGTTCCTCATGATTTAGCATCTGATGATGATGATGACCACGAGAATGAAGATGATGAAGATGACAGTACTAATAATGTTGAATTTTATGTTGATGATGTGGGAGATTAATCTCAAATTGTAATTTGTAGAACAACACTTAATTATTTGAATAAAATTGTTATCGAGTGGTTAAATGTGTTTATTTGTTTGTTTATTTATTTATTTATTTATTTAGTTATTATAATTATCTTGTTGATATATACTGTTATTTATGTGAATGTGTTTATATATATATATATATATAGTTAGGATCAAATAGGAAGAATAATAAAAATAAGAAGGGTAAGAAGAAACCACAACCACACATTTCAGATGCACCTACAAAAATAGATGCATCTCCCCTTAAAAATCTCCCCCTCATTTGAAATATGTGGCTAGAAATCCTTCTTATTCTTCTCATTTTAGCTTTTCTTCTTACTGGATCCCTTCCCTATATATATATATATATATATATATATATATATATATATATATATATATATATATATATATATATATATATGTATATATATGGTGAAGTTAAAATAAAAAGACAAATATCCGTAAAAAGAATAAAAAGATTTTTTTTTCAAAAAGAGTTCACGAAAAATTCCCAAAAAATCCTACAAGATCGGGTATGTTGGTGCATAAAACTTTTGTGAAAACATTTTTTATAATTTTGAGTTTTGATACGTTTTTTTTAATGCACAAAAAACGAATTTTGATGCGCAAAAAAATTTTGATGCACAAAATTTTTAACTTGTTTTAGTTTGATGCGCAATGTTATTTTGATGAAAAAAGTCAAAAGAAGTTGGGTGCAAAAACCAATTTTTGATGCACAAAAAAAAGATTTAATGCGCAAACGTATATTTTCATAATTTTTTTTCGGAAAAAATATCCACTTTTAGAAAAAAGTTTTTCACAACTTTTTCATGCACCATCATACCCGATCTTCTGGGATTTTTTGGGAATTTTTCGTGAACTTTTTTTGAAAAAAAAAATCTTTTTATCTTTTTACGGATATTTGTCTTTTTATTTGATCTTTATCCTATATATATATATATATATATATATATATATATATATATATATATATATATATATATATATATATATATATATATATATATATATATATATATATATATATAAGAGGAGGCATGCCACATATAATGCCACTTGGCATCCCATAATGCCACGTCATTATTCCATGTCATCACAATAAAGCCACATAATTCGAACCTGGGTCTGTTAGTCCAGAAACAAACATGATAACCACTAGACCAACATATTTTTTGGATTATATCTTGCAAAACCAAATCTATAAACGTATGCAATCAGCTATTGTCAATTTTATACATATCTTTTCTTAAATATAGACCCACAATATATCCCACTAATCATCATAGAAAAAAAGGTACGCTTCTCTCTACAAACCCTAATATTTTTATTCTCATGTACAGAAAAAAGGTATAATGATAAATATGTTTGATCTTATTTATTTGGCTGTTAAACAGCAAATGTGGAAGGAATCTGCAAATACGATGTGTTTACATCTCCTTCGTACGCTGCATTTAATATTATTTATTGATTTTATGCAGCTCTGAATGTATTTGCTTATTACTTTGATGCTCCTTTAACCTCATATTAGTAGTTACAGAGCTCATAACATGGTTTAGTAGTTGTCAAAGGGCACAATGAGTGAGTAACAGGTGAGTCTATTTAAGAAATTGATTACGTACCATTATTTTATTGATACCTTTTTAAAGTTTTGTTTCGCTGCAATCAATAGGTATTTGACTGGGAACTCTCTCAATGGCAGTGTTCGTGATTGGATAATTAGAGATGATGAACGGTATGTTTTACCAAAAGAGCATCTTAGTTATCTTACAACAAGAGATCTCCAACACACTAGATAACTTGTAGTTTTGAAGTATTAATATTAGCTAATATTAGCCTAAATGAGGAACAGTAGATAACTTGTAGTTAATGTGTATGGGTTACTGCAACTTTTTTTCCCACATTGATTCGATTATGTCGTTTTTTGTGTATAACCTTGAGGCTATGGATCACAGCCCTCATTTGATCATTTTAAATATTATCATTCGAAGCGACTCACCAATCTATTCATTTATTTTCTGATTTGCTTTCCTTAATTGATGCAGATCTAATATGATACAGTCGAAATGCCTTATTTTGGCCTTAGTTTTGTTTTTTGAGTAGACTGGAGCTTGACGTGCTTGTCAAATTGAGGTGTGCAACCAGCTTATGAGTCTGCAGTTTAATCCATTTGGTACCAGATGATTTACTTTTAGTTTGTTATATTTCACCTGCTTAAAATTGCCCATGTAATGATCATAAATCTAATTTCTTCAAATATCACAAATAATCATATATGCCTTTTTATGTTTGTCGGTCTCAGGACAGACAATGCTATTAAAAATCACTAGAATAGCTCTCTTAGAAAGAAACTATATGCGTATATCAAATCAGGCCTGCTTGAAGAGTTCAAAGGATTGCCTGCTGTCGTCATTCAATCAAGTTCGACTACTTCATCTAGGACACAACAATGTAGTGAAGATGCTGAAGAAATCTCATAATGCAGTCAAGCTTCAACTTTCATAAGATGCTCACAGTCTAATAATGACATGGGGGAAGAGGCTATGGTAGCATACACTAAAGATGAAGAAGACCAACTGGCTGACATGTCAGAAGCATTTGTTGCAGATGATGATAAGACCCAGCCAGTAGAGGACTTGCAAATTGAGAACAATCCTGGCAGTGACTTGGATGAGTTTTCTAAATTTATTGAATAAAACTATTCACAAGACCCCACGGAACCTTGTACAGATAGAGGGCAGCCTTCCTCTAGTGAATTTTTTGATATCTCTTCATTAGATTTAAGCCAGGATTCAGAATTCATGCAATGTGTAGATTTTGATTATCAGAAGCAGGTGGGTACAGATCGTTCAAACGTTTGTTTTGATATGGCAGCACAAACGTTAACATCTGAAAACGATTGTCCAGATGTGACTCCACCAACTGATGGGTCATCAGATCCATTATTATATCAACAATCAGATTATTCAGACTTGGTGCCTTCACAACTTCCTTTTGATACATTCAATAGTGAATCCAATGAGTTCAACAACCATTTTTTTGATGGACTTCCCCATATTTACACCAATGATTCTCAGTTCTTCACTAATCAAGAAGATAATATAGGAGCACAAGATCAAATGGATCCAGTTACAGATCCTTTGGACTTCAATAATCAAGAAGATAATGTAGGAGCACAAGATCAAGCAGGTCCCAGTTTGGATCCTTTGGTGCTCGCATCTTCTGATGGTTTTAGTTCAGGACAAGTAAATGGTACTCTACAACTTGATCAGGAAAACCAAACTCAAAGGGACTTATCTCAACAGCAGGAGACGCTACCTCTGTCATATGAACCTCCCGTTTTCCCAAGCACGGGCATCCAATTTCTAAGCTGTGATCTTATACAGTCTGGTGGTGATTTGCTGCAAGAATATAGTCCTCTTGGTATCCGTTAACTATTGAGGACAGCATCTGTCAACTGTTTCAGTACAACAGTTAATGTAAGTCTTAAACATTGGCTTGTAAACTAAAAACTTGTTGATGTTGTTAGTTACAGTACAAGTAAGCTGCTTTATGCCTTTATGTTCATTTCTTTAACTTGTGCATAAGGGATTTTACAGTACAAGTAAGCTGCTGATGTTGTTAGGTTTATACACTTGTTTCTGTCATGACTGTATTTAGGCAGTTGTGTGTTCTTACTTTCGGAATGCAAGGCATGTCCTTCTGTAGTGGCTATATGTATTTATTGCACATTTGAAGTAGGTAACTTGCACATTATAGACTTTCGTTGCAAATTAACTGTCTATCTTGATAACTTGATTGTTTGCAACAATTATTATTTTGAATAAATTATGGAAGTATAAATGCAAAAATATATTATAGACTGTCATTATTATTTTTAATTGTTTATTTGTTATTAAAATAACTGCTATTATTATTATCAAAGTAAACTAAAAAAAAACATGACGAATGTTGAAATCATGGATATGGTCTATTAACCTCATTGTTTAAAACTGAGGTGTCGGCATTTTTTTAGTTTTGGTTAAGGATATGGTCTGTGACATGGATACGGTTAGTTTAGAGTCGTTAATACTTAAATGTTATCGTGTTAGCATTTGATGACCGTTTTCGTCATTTCACTCTAAGCAGGTCCTTGAGTCCTCTACCTTTTTCGTCATTCTCAACCTCCTTTATATCATCTTCAACGTTAAAAGAGTTTTGTTAACACCAACCTTGTTAAGCTAAACACCCAGAGAAATCTGCAGTTCCATCCTAATTTTAGATCTCAAAATAGAAAACGCTATGTTTGATTGTTTAGTCGAATCTAACATCCACTCGTTGTTTGGTTCTCTCTCACCCCTCTAAAACAAAGTCTTATATTTTTTCAGATTTTATATTAACAAGATACCCAACTACTTAAAATACTTATTGGTTTTGAAATACGTTTGTAGTGTGGAATAGCTAACTTTGTCATGGTTGATTGAGACAGCTTAAACTTGTACACATTTTTAATACAAATTGCAGAAGGGAGAAGCTTAGGAAAGCGAGAGGTATAGAGTTTGAAAGGTTTAATGCTTACTCAAACCATAGTGTCAATATCCGACAAAAAGGCAAGGAAAGATTTATTTACCTCTTATAATTTCCTTGACCATTATGTACGACTACACCTTATCCTGGACCTTCGACACATTATGTACGGAACACAAGACTGGCAACAGATGGTAGTAGATACAAAAGAAAATTAGATGGAAAATTGTCGATTCAATTATGTAATGTATGTATTTGTGATCGGATGTGTATAAGCAATACTCCTATTCAATTTTTTTAGGGTGTGTACAATCTCAGCGAAGCGTTTCAGGTAATACATTTTTCCTTCATGCTCTTTGAAAAATACAAACTTATTAGGTTTCAAACACATATGTTCAGTGTTTGAGGTATGTCTTGGACTTATTAAGTTAATTCGCAATGTTAGTCACTAAATTGAGAAACTAATTTAAGAATGTTTATAGTTTTTTGAGTTGTTTCAGGACTACAACAATAAGCTAGCTCAACTGCGAGCTTAGTTCAGGAATTCCACCACTTCCAGCCACCTCAAGTCAATTCTCGGCTCGTGGAAAGAATGATCGAGAAAGGTGACTCATTTCTAGGGTATGATTTTATATCTTTGTATGATGATCATATAACCTGATATTTTAGTTTTTGTACTTTTAGGAATTAGTAGTTAGTAGATAGATTGACCAAAACAAGAAAGTTTCATGAGAATACCGACATATGTTATACAATATGAAATAGGAGAATGGTTACTTGCTTTGTTTGATATATTTTGGCTAGATGTAAACAGAATCCTCACAATTACCCATGACCCATTGTGATTTTCTTTCGATGCTAAGATAGTGTGGTGATGTAACCTCTTTGTATACCAAACTTATTGTGACGGATAATTTCGCATTTGGATCAGGTGATATATTACCCAACGACACTCTTAATTGGAGATTGAAACCACTTATATTTGCTGCTCCTTATGCTAATCCTCATGTTGAAGCCATTACAGCTGAAGTATTGATATTGGCCAGGTTCTTCCTTCTTCACTTTGACAGTTTATACAACTATTTGTGTATAAAACCAAGTGGGGCAACATGTACTCTTGCTTCTGATTTTGGCTATGGGTCAACACTTACTCATTTGTTGAATCACACATGCCCCTGTATTTGGCTAAAATATGTTGCCCCTCCTGGTGAAACCGATCATACGACTTCATTGTTCATCTATAGGCCATCCACAGATTATTAGGCTAAATCTGGAAAGCTATGGTCGTTCGCTGATTCAATACATGCAATTGTGTATATATATTAGAACTTAGAATCAGTGTACTCTCTTACCTTAAAATATCTAAATGTAAGGGTGTTTGGTTATGCTATATAAGGGTGATTTGGTTGCAGTTAGAGGGTGTTTGGAACATGCTGTAATAGAGTGTTTGGTTGTTCCAGTTCACACCACTGTTAGGGTGAGCAATGTTGAACACTACAATACCATCTATCGATGATACCCGCGTCACTATCGACTATTTTGGAAATTGCAGCAACACCAACATGTAACTTCGGCCACTTAATTTCATTGAATATCTTCACTGTACCTCATAGAGTGCCATCTCCTCCAGTTATATTCTCCTGCACGCATTTATACCAATTAAGTACTCAGCTACTGAATTTCATTGGATATATGGCCGGTAAGGTGGGTTGGGCAATGGGCTGAAACGGGCGATTTCGCTGTAGGTGAAAATGGGATGGGTCAAGCTAGGTTCAAGTACCTTTTTCCTATTTACTAAAACTAAGGTCAACGGGTCAGTATGGGTCAAATGGGACAGTTGCATGGTTAGTCCATTTGCATATCAGTTGTGATGTAAACAAGAAATGCAATAAGTATATGAGCTTGAAAGCTCATCTGTATATATTTGGAGGTTGTTATAAAACCATCAGATCAAAGGATACTGAAGGTTGTAGATGAATTTGAACTAATTTGAACCCTTATAACCTTATTAAGTACTTATCTATTTTGCCCGTTATGTGTTTATTACATGAAATATACTCTTACAAAGCTTCGCTCTTGAGGAATGATCTTACTACAACAGATAAGGAGAACTTTAAGGTAATTATTCTAATCGCCACTTGAATTCTTTAAATCCAAAGGTTGAAACATTCTAATACTGGAGTTGATGTAGGTTGAAGCAGCTCTTGATTTAAGTCACACACTAAACATTAAGAGGATGATCAAAGCTCATTTTCTGCATTCACAGGTATACATTAAAAGTCATTATTTCTATTACTTATATCTTATTATTGTTCTTATATATGACATGAATTCTTTAAAGCCATTTCTGAATTCACATGTATACTAAAAACTGAAATTAATTAATAAGTATCAATTCCAGCACTTGCTCTAGCTATTCGGTTTCCTAAATAAACCTTATAATTCTATAAATTATAATTCTATAAATTATAATTCTAGCAAAGAAGGAAACTGATGTTGATAAGTTTAAAATGTTCGTTCTCAGACAGATATGGGACTTAATAGCTGGAAAGCTTTTACATGAGTTCAAGTTTCATGAAGGACAATTTATAATGTGATAAACTCCATTAGACGGGTCATTTTACTCAAAATTATAATTTATAGACTTTGCAAAATATGTAACTAATATACAAACTGGTTCCCTATTAAAAAAATTGGACAGTGGGTCAACTTTACAGAAACTCAATATAATATTTACTCATTTTAACTTATTTTGACCCGTTATTCAACTCGCTCATTTTGTCGAAACAGCGGGTTTATACAAGGCTGAAACAGCGGGTCAGCCTGGGCCTTCAAGTAAATACACCTTCTCCTATCACTACCACTCCTTTCATACCAAACGATATGACCAAGAAAGTTGATTTGAGTAATAATTTTCAGAAATTGATCAATCTTCCTGAAAGAAATGTTGTCGGGGTAACTAACGAATATCAAATAAAAACTTTTCTCGAGCATTAAATATCTAATCATTACAGTGACTTATTGTAGGTGTGTCGATATCAAGTGAAAATAACAAACCGGCACACTACAAACTGAAGATTGAGGCATTCTTACTTTTTTCGGAGATCAATAAAATGTGAATCTGATGTTTTTTTAGAGCAAGTGGATTCAAAGAAAAGCTGCAAGATCTATTGGCTTCAATTCCATCCATATATAATATCAAATTAACCACATAATTGATACGACTAACTGTATAATTTCTGCAGGCTTAGCACATGAACTGCAGAAGCAGTATTTCCGTCATTTGGATAGTGAGGTTGTGCTAATGACTATTGCTCAAAACTTCCCAGTACCTAATCTCTGGGAATGTATAACAGGTTTATTTTATTGATTTACTTAATCTTGATTCTGCATGTTACTTTACCTTTTCGATTAATCTTAAGGCTTCTCTAACAACTTTGTGTACACCAACTTCTTATCCTAGAGAGTTTCAGCATCTTTTTTGGACAATGTGTGTCGGAGATGCAAGGGCATCTTCCAGATTTGTTTCATTATGTGGAAACCAAGTTGCATAATATGGCCATATCTCTATATTGATAGGTCATACAGAGTGTTCAACAAATCTGGGCTACTCAAACAGTTCTCTTATTTGATGAGACTGATTTTGTATCTTGCTTTCTCAGGTGTGTTCATTACTTGTAATAACCTTAAATGGCTATATAAGTACTACTATACTTTCACTTTTAGTCACTAAAGTTACTGCTTAATACGATAAACAAAGTTTAGTAACTCACATGGCATGTTCATTGGTAGAGTCCATATAAATGGAAAACAATGAAAGTAGGTACCTAAAGCACTAATATTAACCATTTTCTGTCAGCGCCAATTCATATTAACCCTTGTGTTTGTGCAGGAAATTTGTGACACGACCACCATTAGGGCAGAAGACATCTTGGGCAACTCTTCAGGCCTTAGAACTGATGCAATACAAAAAAGGCGGCATGTGATTAGTGTGGACCCAAGGTATTAGATCTCGAGAGACATAGAATTGGTTTATGTGGTAGTCGATGGGTTGCCCAGTTATGAAGATTCAGATCATCTTATTAACATGGGGTCTCTCATACAGCCTTAATTTCCTACTAAGTAGAAGATTAAACTATTTATCAGAGTCTTCTCTACTGCCATCAATTTTCAATGCATAGTGGCTGTTACAAAAGTAGCTGATAAAATTTGAAGTTAGTAAAGTATGGCAGTTCATTATTAATGTGGCTAATTATGGGTCAATGCTTAAAAACACAAGGAAAACTCTAGTCATATATGGGATATAGTAGATTCAGTAACTATGATGGATGTTCGGTGTTCATTATGCAAACATGTACAACATTCACATGGTCATTTATTGTTTTAAATGCCCTTTTACCAATCAAGTTTGGTCTACAGTTAGAAGATTATACTTTAGTACCAAACATAAAAATTATGAGAATTTGACCAAGATAATTAGTGAAGGGAATAAAGTGTGGGAAACTTTCTGTCAAGCCTTTAAAAGAGTCTAATGAGAATGGCTTGGATATTAAAGATAACGAACTGAAAGAAGCTTTTGGTCCACTAACTGATCATGTCCATGAATCTGATATGTTTGGCCAAGGTAAAAGAAAGAAGAAAGGGAATCCATGGCTAAAAGACTTTGTGAGCAAATAATAAGCCAAGTACTCCCTTATATATGTATTTATTGTTTTTGCTTAATAATAATGTTGTTAGAAATGATTCAAATTAATAAATTTTTTGATATAACAAATTAATAAGTTTTTTGATCCAATTGGGTTATTTGTTAATGATTTAATATCGTGTGATATGTTCATTTTTTCTAGGTTTCACCACTATGGATCGTCTCTACGATGCATATAGTGTGAAATATTTCAACATTCAACTGGAAACTATCTTTGCCAATAAGATTGTGGTCAACCACGTATGTCAGGTTTTGACTTGAGTGTCATACCCTGAAAAACAACGGTTTCAGCTCCTATTTGTGTTAAGAAATAAAAGCCATAATACCTCATTTCTGTATATTTCTTTTGTTCATTGATTTCATTTCTGTTGCAAGGCCTGAACCTCTCATTGGTAATGGTGTGATCGCATCTATGTTATTTATTAGTACCTTTCATCAGTATTTTATGTCTGTGTATTAGCCTTTCACGTTCTGATGCGTTTTTAATTATGGTTTCTGCAGCGACAATTGTTTGAGTAAACTTTCATGGGATGCGAGATAAGACGGTGAAACAGGACTAGAACGTGAAAAGCAATTACAAATTATTTCAGATAAAGAAAATTGAAAATGGAAGACTATAGAATATGATGTTTGGACTTTTCAAGTTTACCGCAACCGCAATGTGTCAAAGACATAATTGATTTTTTTTTAATTATTTTTTTAATACTACTGTTGTTTCACATAGCCATTACGTGATACTCATTGGTTACACTTTGCTATTTTATATTTGTACTTTTACTCATCATGGATTTTGGTATAAAATGTGGTTTGATGGAACTATAAGATACAATCTATGACTTTATCTTTGATTATTATCCTGGCTTTTGATGTTTAGACGAATGTAACAAAAAGAAAAACCTCCCCTGGCGCAATGCCCGACATATCACTGATTTGATTAAAAAGGTATGTTCCCACGTCTTCAGTGAATGTAATATTCATTTAATTAGCTGTATACCCCTCTTATGTCCTCCGGTTTTCTTCCCTTGTATGTTTTATATATACATAGCAATGAATTTTGGTTGATTTAGTAAAATATAAAAGTAGTTTAACTTCATTATATTCCAGAGCTTTCAAGATGTTACTAGAGCGGAGTTTAAGATGTTTATGGATTTCTTAAAGAGTTTGAGAATATTTGTAGAAAAAGCTCCTACTTAGCATATTCAAGAGATTATTCAAACTATTGAAGGTCAAGCGGACCTAGATGCAGTTTGACGTAATTTCTAATAGACTCAATTTATTTGTATAAATATAATGTGTGTAGATTGAATGACCGAGTAGATAATACTCAAAGAGGCGAAGATACATAGATGAGTAGAACCACCAAAGCCACCACATATCCTAAGGCGAAGATACATAGATGAGCAGAACGACTCATCAATTAACAACCAAGTATGTGAAGTCGCGATCTGATAAAAATGTATAAAACTGATTACAAGTGACCACATTGGTCAGAAACTATTTTTAGTTGGATGTAAATATAAAAAAGTGCCAGTTAAGATCCACAAGTCTGATCTTATACGGAATGTGTATTTGGGCTTTGATAATTTCTTCATTGCAGGTTCTAGACAATGGCTTGCTTTATGATCTCCATGATCAACAGTCAATTGCATATGCTTTATTAAAGCTTTTTGCAGATAAGCAACTTTGGGCAAAATGCATGGCAAATGGGCTGAGAAACATCTGTTCAAGTATTTGCAAAAAAAAATTACATTTTTTTTGTTACATATCTATTACATGTTGCGTCATCTTCAGTGGGGGCAATAGGGTTAGCGCGGGCATCTAGGCCAAAAAATGAAATACACACTAAAAACTCACTATCTTGATAAATTTTTCTGACTCGGACCATTATCACTATCGTACACAATCTCCATCTTCACTTTTACTATAGTATAGTCTACACATAATATAGTTACACATCATGAATTGATGTGTTTGGTGCTTAGTGATTTTGAAAAGTTACGTACTATTATAGTTTAGGATATATCAGTAGCATTTGTGTAGAGTGGATTTGATTAATACCTTTATTTACCTACATTTATTATATTGACTATGTAAAAGATGTTCATGATATATATTGTTTAGAACAAAATGTTAGAAAGTAGTTACATCATTTTAGCCATTTTATGGATTATGGTGAAATCAATTATAGTTCTTAACCGTTTAATTTAACTTTTATAACTTTTTACTATATATTTGTTTAACTAAATCCTAAAAATAAAAACCAAAAATCAAAGTACTTACATGCTTTTAGCCGTTTTATAGATTATGGTAACATCAATTATAGAACTTAACCGTCATTTAACTTTTAATTATCTTTTAGTATATATTTGCTCTACTAAATCCTAAAAATAAAAACCACAAGTCATACCCGTCCATCGGACGGGTTTTGCCACTAGTGTGTGTGTGTGTGTGTGTGTATATATATATATATATATATATATATATATATATATATATATATAGGGTCACGTTCAATGCAGAACTACTTTTTTGTACAGAACTTTACAGAACCACTTTGAACCAATGGAAATTTAGTATTATTAAATCTTTTTATTTAATTCAAAAGGGTAAAATAGTAAAACACTTTTTTTTTGTATTTTTAAATAAAAAAACGACTTTTCAAACCCTTGATTTTCGGATTTTTTTTTTTTATTATTATTTCTTTTAGCATACATGTTTTTTCTAGAAAAAATGGGGTGCATTTGTGTTTTTTTTGTAATATTGTAAATTTATATATGTTTTTTTGCGTACAGTTATTGAGACATTAAACTTGTTTTGCTTAAAATGATAATTGCACATATGTTTTTAGTATACATTCTTTCATCGTCGAAATTTATAACAAAAAAATATAAATATATAAATGTAACCTCTAAATTTATAAACAACCAAAAAGATAAACAATATACACAAAAGTTTGACATCCAATGAAATTCAAATAAAATACAAATTACGTTATCCTAAAACATGTGTGCACTTTTCAAAAACATATGTGCACATTTCACTTTCTCTTCAAAACATATGAGTAGCGTTGAAATAACATATGTGCACGCTTTGCTTTCTCGTCAAATTCATTAGAACATATGTGCACGCCTTTGATAACATATATGCACAACTTCTAAAAACATAGGTGCATTCGTTGATCATCTTCATCACACGCCGTCTTCCCTATGATTGAGTCATCCCCACTGAAACAAATATATAAAAACAAAAATAGAACTAGTTATATCAAATTATGCCATGTTAAATTAATTATAAAACAAAAATAGATAGAGACTCGCAACTAATTAATCATAATCTATACAGGTCAAGAGCATCATGAAGTTCCACGACACATGTACAATATATGGTTGAAAGCATCATCTAATACGTACACTATTCGAAATGCTTTAGCTAGTTCTAATATTCGAAATGCAAAACCCAGGGCATAATGCAAGATAAGCTAAGCCTTTTAAATATAATACAATCATAATAAAAATTATACAAACTGCATTATGTTAATAAGACTTTATCCCAATTATACCATGACCAAAAGATTGTCCCATACAAAACATTCACCAACAGCTAGCAATTCAAAATAATAACTATATAAAAAACTAAAGCAATATAATTATAACTAAAACTAAAAGAGAAGAATATGGTAATAGCTGAGACATATTCCCAGTATCCCAGATAAACATACAAGTTGACTAAAATACTAAGCCTACAAACTACTTTGACCGGTCACAAATGGTACATCAAAAGCAAAATATTAACAAAACTTTCATGTTATCATTCATTTACGTAGCTAACATAGTTTCAATAAAAAAAACGACCAACATACATTCATTTTCGAGTCTGACATGGTTTATGTTCCACAAAATCGGTTTGTAACAAGATCTGGTGGTTTCGTTGTTGGTTGCTCATATTTGCGACGGGTAGTGGTGGTGATAAGGAGGGTGCGGCACACAACATCCCTGCTTTTTGTTTTCTGATCTGGATCCACCATGTCAGGCGGCGCCACCAAGTAAGAAAGACAAACCAATATCACAGCCGGCGCCATAAACATCAAACAATCCTTTTCTTTAATCGGATTTGTTTCATTTTTATTGATTAGTGGGTAGTGATGGTGGGTCAGTCGGTTGGGTGGGGTTTATGTGTGTTTGAGGTCAAGAGAAAAAGAGATATGAAGATAAAGAAATAGGGGAAAAAATAAGAGATGATGCAATTAAGATCCGTATTTGGTGATATGGTTGAGGAACAGTTATCAAAAATCAAATTGTGGTATTCCGGAATTACCCTTTCATTATTAAAAATACTTTATCAGCCTTAACAAAATAATACCCCATCTTTAGTTAAATTACAATTTTGGCACTTTTAATCTTAACATTTGATTCAAATCATCCAATGGTTTAGATTAATTTATATGGTTCTGTAAAGTTCTGTACAAAAAAGTGGTTCTGCATTGAACGCTACACTATATATATATATATATATATATATATATATATATATATATATATATATATATATATATATATATATATATATATATATATATGTTTCTTCACTAATTTCTATGTTCGTTTAACAGATAGCAGATGTTGTAGCTAGGTCTCACGGTGGCGATGGAGGTAATTCGCCACCTCGTGGTCCCTCGAGGAGGATAGGCACCAATTGCCAGCGTAAGAATTTCTGAATTATTTTTAACTAAACTGTATTTGATTACATGTTATTTTAAATTGATAACTTGTTATTTTATGTCATCATCACTTGAATTTAATTACTTGTAGGCTCTAAATCCAAAGCTGCAACCCAAACGCCAAAATTGGGAAAGGCGGGAAGGTGGTGCGTGGTCCCACTAAGAACACGGCACTCAAG
The DNA here is from genome assembly GCA_019973895.1 of Chrysanthemum seticuspe. Classification (NCBI taxonomy): domain Eukaryota; kingdom Viridiplantae; phylum Streptophyta; class Magnoliopsida; order Asterales; family Asteraceae; genus Chrysanthemum; species Chrysanthemum seticuspe. Next base: position 183,010,747 of record BPTQ01000003.1, read on the forward strand.
GCGAGGGTGGCACTGGATCGTCGTCCTGTGTCGATCGAGTTTCGGGTCAACCAGGAGGGGTTTTATACACACGTGGGCCCTCACACTTCTTGATTCTCCAACTATGTTGGGGAGGTGTTACGGAACTCGATTCCCATGTTTTGCGTTTCATGGGCTAAGGTTCCCGAAACGGCCAAGGCTCACATCCATGAGCATCTACACGTAAGTTTTTTTAACCTTTATTTTTTTTAATTATTGTGTTTATTTATTCAAACTTGTTTGTTTATTTAAATTTGTATATTTTTATTTATTTATATGTTATTGCAGCACTACTTTGATCTCGACCCACACATTGCTGGACCGAATGGAGACAAGATTGTCGGCAGTATCGAGTATTATCTCCAAAAACGATACGATGACAACAAATATAGATACAAAAAAGATCACTTTACGGCAGCAGGTGGGGTAGAGAGAATTGAGGAGATCAAAAGACAGCGTCCAACGAACAAGACGCAAGAGGATTGGGATGCGTTGGTAAATTTCTGGATCGACACTTTATAGTAATAATAATTATCATTATTATTATTATTATTATTATTATTATTATTATTATTATTATTATTATTATTATTATTATTAAATAATAATAATAATAATAATAATAATAATAATAATAATAATAATAATAATAATAATAATAGTAATAATAATAAGACTAAAATACACCGTTGGTCCCTAAACTTGGCATGGTGTATCGCGATGGGACGAAACTGGCCATATTCATCGCCATAGGTCCAAAACATGGCCATTAAATGCCAGATTAGTCCTTTGACCAAGTCAAAGTCTGATTTTTGTTTTGTAGTCGAGGGTATTTTAGTCCATACACATTTATACTTTTATAACACATTTATATTTTACCCCTTCATCTTTCATCCTCTTCATCATCTACCCAAATCATTCATCTCCCCAAATCATCATCTCCCCCAACATCATCCTGGTCATCATCTCCCCAGTAACAATTAATGTGTTTCATATGCTCTTCCTTAACACCAACTACTGTATTATCTTTAAATAGCAACTACTGTTTCAGCAATGTTAGTTGCGAGTAAAATACAACTACGCTTTCCAGACAAAAGGAAGAAATCCTACAATTAAGAGTATGATCAATAACATACACTTGTAACGTTCAATATATCATTAACATCAAAATACATCCAAGAAAACTGTAGACAGAATAACCAAGAAAAAGAGTAACTGCACAAGTTATAAACAGAAGAAGGATATTACACCAACAAGTAACAATTAATGGCTTCGAGTGCTTGAGGGTGATAGTGGCCGCAACTCACAGTTGCAATACATCCAAATGCATCCAAATATCGACGCCCACTCTCATCAAACAAGTATTGCATCTTTCCATCTACCAAATACAGATGTGGAAAACATTCTTTTCACATTTCTAAAACAAATACATATTCCAAAATACAAATTAAATCAAGATGAAAGTGACATACAGGATTCGTGTACAAGTAAGTCATGCAAGGGTTAAGGTGGCGTTGACGCAAATGAATCTTATTAGCACTATGGCAGATAGAAACTTACATTTATTACTAAAACAAATTAACAACTAGGCAGCTTATAAAGAAAACGTAACAGCTTCAAGATCTACAAAGAAGCTACACAACGTAAGTTTAATCTACCATGTGCGTGCAAATTAGTAGCAGCTAATGAGGGTGTCGTTGGCTTCACATCTTTGACATTATGTAGTCCATTGTAGCCACAAGAAAATCTGTTAATACAAATATCGTCATTAAACGTTATTTATATTTTTGATCTTTGCCTAAGTTTTGTTAACGACAAAAGTAAATTTAATTTATAAAAGCTTAAAGCTTGTCAAGTTTATTAGATATTAAAACAAGCTTTCTCAAACAATATATTCATCATTCAAGCATTTACATTTATGATTAGTAACATCTTGATATGACTCTAATCATTATGTATGATAGTAGTTTGTAGAATGTGTTAGGATTCTTAAAACCAAACACTACTTAAGCATTTGCATATTTCTATTAATAGTAATACAACATGTTGACATCATGTATTACATCATGGAGATCATTGGAAGATTCCATTAGATATTTTGTGAAGATTTGTACTCTTCATATCTTGCACAATCTTACTTAGATAGAGTTGACTTTAGGCAAGATTTGATATCTTGACTGTCAGACTGGCGGTACCAATTTGGTACACGGGCGGAACCCTTTTAAGGGGTCCGCGGTCCGTGGACGCTCCTGTCCAAATTGGCTATAAATAGCAATGCCAAGCCAAGTAGTTTCTCATCCCTTTCTAACATACTCTCATACATATCTTCTCTCTAACCCTTCTAACTCAGTTTCATATCATATTAGTGATCTCTTTTGTAGCAAAGAAGATCAAGTCATATTCAAGCTTCAACGAGAAGTTGGAAGTCTTGTTTGTTTAGTGTTGTATGATCTAGTGTTGATCCATACTTCATTGTTGTATCAAACCATCATAATCTTGTGAGTGTGAGTGGTTAGTATTTTAGTCCTCAAAATACATTGTGTGTGGGAGTAGTTGTACCCTTGGAAAGAACTCGACATCTAGCTTAGTGTCGGAAATAGTGTAAGCGAAGTGTAAAGGTTTTCTCCGCCGGTGAAAGGAGCTTGTTGACTAGTGAAGTTAAACTCTCGAGTGTGAGACTCGGGGAGTGGAGTAGGGCAAGGAAAAAGAGTCCTTGTAGGCCGAACCACTATAAACAACTTGTTGTGGTTTGATCATTTCTTTCCTTACTTACTTATTACATATTGCTTGCATATTTCATTAACATACTTAAGATCAATATCAATTGATCTTTCAATAAGTTTCAAAACAAAGTTTTTAATCGGTAAACTATTCAACCCCCCTTCTAGTTTTCTACAATTGGTACCAGAGCCTCGTTGCTCAAGAATTTCTAAAATAACTTGTATTTTATAAACTTGAAACGATCCATGGATTCTGAAAACTTTAAAGAAGGGCAATCTATGCAAAGACCACCACTCTTTGAAACCAATGGATTTATCTATTGGAAAAACCGTTTTGAAACATATGTAAAATCAAAAGATATAGATCTTTGGTTTATTATTGTTAAAGGAGATTTTAGTTCTACAACAAAGGATATTTCCGTTGATGAACAAAAGAAATTAGTTGCTAAAAATAATGAAGCTAAAATGATGCTTTATAATGCTTTACCTAGAAAAGAATATGAAAGAATTTTTATGTGTGAAACCGCCAAAGATATTTGGGAATCTTTAATTGTTACACATCAAGGTAATTCACAAGTCAAGGATAACAAAATTGATCTTCTTGTTCAACAATATGAACAATTTGTTATCCCTGAAGATGAAACCATTGATTGTGGCTTTGCTCGTTTTAATACTATCATTACATCACTTAAAGCACTTGACGAATCTTTTCGTAGTAAGAACTTTGTCAGGAAATTTCTTAGAGCACTCCATCCCAAATGGAGAGCTAAAGTGACCGCTATTGAAGAATCAAAAGATCTCTCAATAATGTCACTAGACGAGCTAATTGGCAACCTCAAAGTTCACGAAATGGTAATGGAGAAAGATTCTGAGATCATCAAAGGAAGAAAGGAGAAGATCAAATCCGTTGCTCTTAAAGCAAAGGCGGAATCAAGCGATGATGGTGAATCTTGTTCCGATAGTGAAGATGAGGAGTATGCCATGGCCGTTAGAGATTTCAAGAAGTTCTTTAGAAGAAGAGGAAAGTTTGTAAGACAACCTCGAGAAGAAAAGAAGCCATTCCGAAAAGATCGGGATGATAAGAAGATCAAAGGTGAAAGAAAGTGTTTTAGATGTGGTGATGCAAGTCATCTCATAGGAGAATGTCCCAAGCCTCCTAAGAGCAAAACTCAACGAGCTTTTGTAAGTGGTGCTTGGAGTGATAGTGAAGACGATGAAGAATCAATCAAGGAAGAGATCGCTCTAATGGCACATGAGTCAAATGAGGTACTTTCCGATTCTTCTTATTCTTCCATAGATGATGACACCTTGCAAAAACAATATAATCAATTGTGTGAGCTAAGTCTAAAAATCATAACTAAAAATAAATTTCTAAAAACTAAAAAGGAGTTTTTGGAAAATGAAGTATATGAGTTAAAAGAAAAAGCAAAACGACTTGAAAAAGGAAAAGCAAATGACAATGATTGTAAATCATGTCAAGAGCTAAATCTTGAAATAGAAAAACTAAAGCTCACACAAGAAGTTTTAATAGAAAATAATTCTAAGTTTAAAAGGTTTAACAAAAACATCGCTATTGCCGATGAAATAGTTAAAATCCATAAAACACCAGGAGACATGAATGGGCTAGGGTTTAATGAAGTTTTAATTCCTAAGAGTCAAAACAAAACGGCCGAAAAGGACGAACATTCTGTCAAAACTGCTGCTGTACAGCACGGACCAGACGGAACCAAAAAAAGGGTTCCGTCCGTTGTGCAAAACGGTACCGCGGGTACTTCAGCAGAACAGAATGTTCGCAATACGGACCGTACTGAATTTGTTAAAATAACAAAGAAAACCAATGATAATGTTAAACTAAAACCAGCCATTATATCAGGAGTAGGACTTATTAAAAATGAATTTAGATCAAAAACTACTCAACAACGACATAAAACTTCTTTTGCCAAACGCCCCTTTCCTAAGAGCAACCACAACGTTCAACATAACTACCAACACAACGGTTGGAATCAAAACTTTCCTAGACCATATCAAACTCCAGATTACATGCCATGGAACCCTTATCCATCATTTCCATACATGAATCAAATAAATGGTATGTTTAACCCAAACGGACCCATGAGATATTGGGGACCAAATGTTTGAGTTATTCGCTTCTTAGGTATGTTTGAAAGTTGGATTGGAACCTGATGAATGGATAAAAGATAGTGGATGCTCACGACACATGACGGGCAACAAAAGTCTCTTCTCATCATACCAAGAGTATGACGGAGGTAATGTCACTTTCGGTAGCAATCTCAAAAGCAAAATCATTGGCAAAGGTACGATTGCTCATAACTCTCTAACTATTGAAAATGTTGCTCATGTAGATAGGTTAGGATTTAATCTACTTAGTATTAGCCAACTATGCGATAAAAAGTATAAAGTACTATTTGATGAAAATGGTAGTAAAATACTAAAAGATGGTATCACCATAGCTAAAGGAGTTAGGAAAAATAACATATACGTCATGAAAATAGATAAAACATATAATGACAAACTTTGCCTAACAACATTAGACGATAGCTCATCTCTTTGGCATAGACGCTTAGGTCACGCTAATATGAGACTTATACAAAACCTATCTTCAAAAGAGTTAGTTAGGAATTTGCCAAAACTAAAATATGACCAACACTTTTGCGACGCTTGCAAAATTGGTAAACAAACACATAGTAGTCACAAATCTAAAAATATGGTATCTACATCTAAGTGTCTAGAATTATTACATATGGACTTGTTTGGACCATCCGCTATAAGAAGCTATGGAGGCAACTTATACACTTTGGTCATAGTAGATGATTACTCAAGGTTTACTTGGACGTTATTTTTGAAAACCAAAAATGAAGCTTTTGATAAATTTGAAATACTTAGCAAGAAAATTCAAAATCTTCTAGGTGTCAAAATTGTGTCGATCCGAACGGATCATGGTCGTGAATTTGACAACGAAACTCAATTTGGAAACTTTTGTGATACAAATGGTATAACACATAACTTTTCCGCTCCACGAACACCTCAATCAAATGGAGTAGTAGAACGTAAAAATAGAACAATTCAAGAAATGAGTAGAACAATGCTTAATGAACAAAACATTCCTCAAAAGTTTTGGTGTAACGCCGTTGACACTTCTACATATATTTTAAATGGAGTCCTAATACGTCCTTTCCTAAACAAAACACCATATGAACTTTATAAAGGTAAAAAGCCAACATTAGGATATTTTAAAGTCTTTGGTTGCAAATGTTTTATTCTTAACACTAAGGATTATCTCACCAAGTTTGACCCAAAGTCTTATGAAGGTGTATTTCTTGGTTACTCTCAAACTAGTAAAGCTTACATTGTCCTAAATAAAGAAACAATGATAGTCGAGGAATCTTTGAACATAACATTTGACGAAAGTCCACCTCCCTCTAAGACATCACCTTTGGTAGATGATGACTTAGTTGAAAGTCAAATAATTGAAAGTCAAATTAATAATAACAAGGAAGATGAACCATTAAATAAGGAAATTGTCAACATAAAAGAATCTAAAAGTCATCCATTAGAAAAGGTCATAGGAAAACTTAATCAAAGAACCTTAAGATCACAAGCTCAAAATCAAAGTAATCACTTTTGTTTTGTATCCACCATTGAACCAAAAACCATAAATGAAGCAATAAAAGATGAGTCATGGGTAATGGCTATGCAAGAAGAATTAAACCAATTCGTTAGAAACGATGTTTGGAAACTAGTTCCAAAACCTAAAGATCAAACTATAATTGGAACAAAATGGGTCTTTCGAAACAAAATGGACGAAAATGGTATAGTATCTAGAAACAAAGCTAGGCTTGTTGCACAAGGTTATAATCAACAAGAAGGAATTGACTATGATGAAACTTATGCACCGGTAGCTAGACTTGAATCTATTAGAATATTACTTGCTTATGCATGTCCTAATGATTTTAAATTATTTCAAATGGATGTTAAAAGTGCTTTTCTTAATGGGTTTATTAACGAAGAAGTGTATGTTGCTCAACCTCCCGGTTTTACCGACTTTGAGAAACCACATCATGTCTTCAAACTCAAGAAAGCATTATACGGCCTTAAACAAGCACCTAAAGCTTGGTACGACCGTCTTAAGACTTTTCTTATTGATAACAAATATACTATGGGATTAGTAGATAATACTCTTTTTACTAAGAAAAAGGAATCGCAAATTATTATTGTTCAAATATACGTTGATGACATTATATTCGGATCAACTTGTCAAGAACTATGTAATGATTTCTCTAAAATCATGCATGACGAGTTTGAAATGAGTATGATGGGTGAGTTAAACTTCTTTCTAGGACTTCAAATTAAACAACTAGAAGATGGTATTTTCTTTAATCAATCTAAATATATAAAAGACATGCTTAAGAAATTTGGTCTTGAAGATTCCAAACCAACTAAAACACCCATGTCCTCGGACACTAAACTCACCAAGGACGAAGAAGGTGAATCCGTAGATAACACTAAATATAGAGGAATGATTGGTAGCCTACTCTATCTTACGGCTAGTAGACCCGACATTATGTTTAGTGTTTGTCTATGTGCTCGCTTTCAAGAAAACCCAAAGGCATCACACTTAGAAGCATTAAAAAGGATTTTTAGATATATTAAGGGAACAACGTGTTTAGGATTATGGTATCCCAAAGGAACGGGTATAGAAACCATAGTGTATGCCGACTCGGATCATGCCGGTGATTATGTCGATAGAAAAAGTACAAGTGGTATTTGCACTTTTGTTGGACATTGTCTCACCTCATGGTTTGCAAAGAAGCAAACAGCTTTAGCCATCTCTACTACTGAAGCCGAATACGTCTCAGCCGGAAAAGCATGTCAACAAGCTCTTTGGATGAAGCAAGCTCTCGTAGACTATGGAATTCATCTCAACGACATTGTGATACTTTGCGACAACAAAGGAGCCATCGATCTCAGCAAAAATCCCGTTCAACATGCTCGTACAAAGCACATTGAAATCCGTCATCACTTTCTTCGCGACAATGTTCAAAAAGGAAACATTTCAATCGAGAAAGTATCCTCCGAAGACAACATTGCCGACATCTTTACTAAACCTCTTAAACGAGAACCTTTTAATCTTCTTAGACTTGGTTTAGGGTTAATGGAACCAAGCATGTAGGATAAACATAGCCTAAAACATTAGAATAGTCAAACCAAAACAATTTTGTCTTGTTTCTGCTACTGTAGCCACGGCACCAAACGACAACACGGACGGAACCAAAAATTTGGTACCGTCTGGTCCGTGGTGTCTACAGAAGCAAAACAGATTTATACATAACATCTTCTTCCTCACAACCCACTTTACCAAAACGTGTAAAACTTAAACCAAGCTCATTATTGTCATCTTCCCACTCACTAATCACTGAAGATAACATCATTGTAAGTATCCTAACTACATTTCATCTCTTAATTCTGAGTCTAGGATTCTTATTTATGCACAAAACTATCACAAATCATTACATGGGGTTTTATGTATGCTTTTATACCAAACATGAATTCAATTGGCAAATTGCATAACTAGTCACTCAAATTAGGTACTACATTATCATATTGCATAAACAAAATCATGTTTCCCACTAATTGATAGATAATAAATATAAGGCCTTATTCAAACAACCAAACACCCCATGTCAAAAGTTTTGAAAAGCTTCTCACTTATAGGAAAACATTTTTTTTTTCATTGCTAATACAAATAGAAACGTTAGAATTTTCATCACTTGCATGCTCTTGAATACTAAAGGTATTGCATAACTAATATGCACTCCCGGGTATATTCAAATGTAGCCACATTGAATTAGGAGCATTTGGGTTATCTCATGGTATTTGCCAAACACTCCACTAAAACCATTTTGTGCATAAAATGAGTCGAGATAACCGCAACTCCAAATTGTTTTCATATAGGCACACACTAGAATCAAAAACATTAAAATTTATCTAAATTTTTTTTGTTAATTCTTATCCTTAGGAATAACCATGGTAGCCGCAAGATTCTATGATCACAAAGACACTCTTAACTACATTCCCAAACACCACAAAACCAAAGGACTCACCAAGGAACAAGTAGAATTATTTAGGGGTCTAGAATCAAGGTATTTCCACGAGGGTAGAACCATTCACTCATCCTTCCTTGAGCATACCAATCTTCGTGAAGAACTAGCCGCCATTCAATTCGATTGTCTTCTTGACATTGATGAACCAATTTGTCCTAGGTTCGTATTAGAATTCTATGCTAGTGTGACCGGTTTTAGTGATGAAGATGATGAGTTTTGTCTTAGCTTTAGAATCAACCAAAATGACTACACCATCACTTTAAGTGACTTTGCTAGAGTACTAGGAATTCCCAACCGTGGAACTTGTGTCTACACGGATAAGTGGTCACTCACCGCCCTTGATGCAATCAATGACCGCTCTCTTCCCTACATAACCCGTTTAGCCGATAAGGATGTCATCCGTGAACACCTTTTTAACCCAAAAACGGATACAACCCGAGTAACCCGAAAGGGAAAAGAGGTAGACCGAGATTCATATGGAATGGAGCTCAATGAACTTAAGCACGAATTTAAGAAATGGGAGGAGTTACTTAGAGCAAACGTCATTAGCACCAGAGGGAATAGGGATCACATAAACGCTTGTCTTTGCCACATGCTTTACAACTTATCCACCCGACAACCATTCAACTTAGCCTACTACATAGCTAGGAGAATGATTGATATTCCAACTCAAGGATCCGTTGCTCTTCCATACGGGATGCTTCTCACCCGTCTCTATAGAAACTTCGCTCCAATTCCACCTACCCCAAAAGGGATGCACCTTAACTATGATCTCATCCCTCACATCTTTGTGCCTTTGAGTGATGCTCGAGTTGCTAAGACTAAAGGCAAAAGAGCTAAACCTCCAACTCCTTCATCATCATCATCAAATAGCTCCGAGGATGGTCTTCCAAGCTCTCGTCTTCCACCTCAAGAGTATTACACATCTCTTCCCGAGATTGAGAATGAATCAGCAGAATTCAAGCAAACTAAGGGAATGTTCAAGTGCCTTGGTAGGATGATGAACAAGATTTACAAGAAGTTGGACAAATAAGGGTACTTTAAGGAGTGTTTGGAACAATGCATTATCGTTAATGTTTGATACTATTTAGTTGTTTTTATTATGTAGGATGATAACATGACTTGAAACAATGGTGTATGCTAACAATCTCATGCAGGGGGATAGCACAAGTATGCTATCAAATTTTACCCATTTTCACTATATTGTGAAAATCAATAAGCCTTGCTCTTAATCTATGCTCCACTGTGTTTACATATGTGTTATTTACTTTTCCTAACTAGAAATGTTTAGTATAACAGGTTTTGAGAAAAAATTTCAGGTTTCGGAAATTTCAGTTTTTAAGAAACATTCTGTCCAAATTTCAGCACTCCACGGATCAGACGGCACCATTATTTTGGTACCGTCCTTTATGAATTTTGGTACCGCCATATCTGTACAGGCGGACCAGACGGCACCTTTTTTTGGGTTCCGTCCGTGTATGATTTTGGTGCCGTGGATCCTCCAGGTAATTTTCTGAATTTCGACTCTTTCATGATTCCAAATTATCTTCCATCACTTATAAATCAATCTTAACTAGTTTATACTGTTATTAGAACTAGTATTATTCACTAAGGGATGTAAGAAATCCATTTCCCACCAAAATTCAAAAATTTGAAAAATCCACCCAAGGAGCCCTTTGGCATAAAGGAAGGAACCAAAATTTTGGTACCTTCAAATCCGTGGGTAATCTGAATATTAGGAAATTCCACTCACTAGAACACATTTATTGCATATCTTTTCTTCTTCACTCCATCTTCTTTGTATGGATTGACTTGGGTGATATGACTAGCATTCAACCCACTTCCAAATCATTAGGAACCTCATCTCTTCAATGGTTCAACATCAAATCAAACCTTTTCTCAACAATTTCTTACCTCTATAAATTGAAAGGCTTTACCATGATCATCCTCACACCTTCTTCATTCTCATTACTATCTAGCAAATCAAAACCCAAGTTAAAAATGACTAAATCATCACCAAAACCTTGCAAGAAAACCGCTAGAATGAGCGTAAGACCTTGTTGTTTTGTTAATCTTAGCTCATCATCCGAATCCTCACCACTCACCATCTCATCTCCCATTAGAGATGATACACACCTTACCTTAGCTACACCCACTTCATCACACATTGTGATCACCACTCCACCACCATCAAAAGCACCTACTTCACCTCCACCGGCACCCATCCAAACATCCAAAACACCCTCACCACCTTCACCAAGGTCTCCCACTCTCACTCCCATGGAGTTATTTTCTACTCCACCAACATCACCAAATCATTTCCTAGAGGACTTGGAAGACTTGCCTCCTAGGCCAAGTCATCCACCACCATTGCCATCCTTTGGCACCATTGAGCGAATCGCTCATGAATCACCGCGGTCATCCATTGACCCAAACGCCCCATTAGGGCCAAGACCTCTCCTTTTACACCCCATTCACAAGGACATTCATGGTCCTTTATACGGGGATCATCCACTTCCATCATCAATGTCTCCTCATATTGAGGACATTCCGGAGAGCATGTGGGATGACAATCCCACTAGAGAGGAGATTCAAGCCGAACTCCACAACCTCCACCAATTCAAAGGCATGGTGGATTCTCACTTAAGTGAGACAATGCAAATGCAAAGTGCTTTGCTTGCATCCATCATGACCACTCCAAACATCCCCAACACCACCAACACATCCACCATTCCACCACCACAACCTCCGCAAACTTTCTACCCACCAAGGCATGGTTGCTCCACTTGTGAGCAAACGGGTCAAACCGTGGAACGGACCCGGATTATGGTCCATGACTTCCACGAAGAAATGAGGTTCATCCTCAACCACATTCTTGAGCGTCTCAACGCTCTTTCCCATCCACCATCTCTTTAGGATGGTTTTTAGAATAGTCTTTTATTTGTTTTTGTTTTTAGGATAATTTTTTTTTTCTTCTTGTACTAGAAACACATCATTGTGTTCTCTTTTCATGATCTTTACTCATGAAAAATTTTAACAAATGAATGTTGTTTATTATGTTGTTGGTGTCATTACATAGTGTTTGGAAATGCTTGTGAATGATCATTATTACTAACAATTTTTTTTTGTAGCTTTATTTTCACAATCCATGTATCTTCCCATTAAAGCACCCAATTTAGGGGGAGCTTTGAACAAGGGGGAGATAATAAGCTCGGGCTCATTACATTCCGCATAGCCTCTTCTTTTTGTTGAGACAAAAAGGGGGAGAAAATATAGAACTTGGAAATTATTTATATTTGACTTTTCTGAAAAAGTCAAACTGCATACAATTGACTTTCTAAAAGTCAAACAGGAACCCTCATTGATAATACTTGACTTCTCTTAAAAAAGTCAAACTGCATACTTTGACTTTCTGAAAAAGTCAACATCATGCATCAACTAGTGAATTCTTTGACTTTCATAAAAAGTCAAAATTCATACACTTATATTATCATTTCCTTTTCAAAGTTCTAAAACTAATATTTTTATAACTCTTGTACAAACTTTGTTTCTTTTATAAAAATAAAATTTATATTTTGTCCTCAAGAAAAAGGGGGAGATTGTTAATACAAATATCGTCATTAAACGTTATTTATATTTTTGATCTTTGCCTAAGTTTTGTTAACGACAAAAGTAAATTTAATTTATAAAAGCTTAAAGCTTGTCAAGTTTATTAGATATTAAAACAAGCTTTCTCAAACAATATATTCATCATTCAAGCATTTACATTTATGATTAGTAACATCTTGATATGACTCTAATCATTATGTATGATAGTAGTTTGTAGAATGTGTTAGGATTCTTAAAACCAAACACTACTTAAGCATTTGCATATTTCTATTAATAGTAATACAACATGTTGACATCATGTATTACATCATGGAGATCATTGGAAGATTCCATTAGATATTTTGTGAAGATTTGTACTCTTCATATCTTGCACAATCTTACTTAGATAGAGTTGACTTTAGGCAAGATTTGATATCTTGACTGTCAGACTGGCGGTACCAATTTGGTACACGGGCGGAACCCTTTTAAGGGGTCCGCGGTCCGTGGACGCTCCTGTCTAAATTGGCTATAAATAGCAATGCCAAGCCAAGTAGTTTCTCATCCCTTTCTAACATACTCTCATACATATCTTCTCTCTAACCCTTCTAACTCAGTTTCATATCATATTAGTGATCTCTTTTGTAGCAAAGAAGATCAAGTCATATTCAAGCTTCAACGAGAAGTTGGAAGTCTTGTTTGTTTAGTGTTGTATGATCTAGTGTTGATCCATACTTCATTGTTGTATCAAACCATCATAATCTTGTGAGTGTGAGTGGTTAGTATTTTAGTCCTCAAAATACATTGTGTGTGGGAGTAGTTGTACCCTTGGAAAGAACTCGACATCTAGCTTAGTGTCGGAAATAGTGTAAGCGAAGTGTAAAGGTTTTCTCCGCCGGTGAAAGGAGCTTGTTGACTAGTGAAGTTAAACTCTCGAGTGTGAGACTCGGGGAGTGGAGTAGGGCAAGGAAAAAGAGTCCTTGTAGGCCGAACCACTATAAACAACTTGTTGTGGTTTGATCATTTCTTTCCTTACTTACTTATTACATATTGCTTGCATATTTCATTAACATACTTAAGATCAATATCAATTGATCTTTCAATAAGTTTCAAAACAAAGTTTTTAATCGGTAAACTATTCAACCCCCCTTCTAGTTTTCTACAAAATCTACAAAGCATAGATCAAGAACTTAAAATTCACATTATATTTGATCCTTAAAAATGTTTATATTGTGACAAGCTCCAAATGGTTAAATGTTTATAAATATTTTCTTTTGTCAACTTTGAAGCTGCGGAATCATGATATTTTATCTTTTAAAGTCAAAAGCGGACTCATTTTAAAATTTTTACAGTAAAAGTAGTAGCCAGGAAAAAAAAACGAAACCTGCATCTTCTTTTGTGAAGCACAGGGCTGGTGTGATCCTGAATATGTTCCCATGAACTCCACCTTTGCCGATTAGTACTCCCATATCTACAACCAAGCGAGCAGGTATAAACAAAGGTAGCTAGTGAATAAGAGTTAGATGAGGCATTTTGACTCATTTCTTCTGAATGGGTCGGTTGGGTTATGTTTCCATTTCGACCCATACCCAAAATTTTAAACTAGTTGATGATATCACAAACTGACAAAAGAAAAAGACCTCTCATTTGCTCCATAACATGCAAAGTTTCCAGGGGCTCTGGAGTCTTTAACTCGCGATCAGATACAAGTTCAATTCCAAGCAGAAACCCTCTTCCCCTCACGTCACCGATAACTGTTGCAACAAGACACTATACTATGTTAAAATAAAGGATACCATTTTCATATAATCAGAATACGAAATATTATGAAACTAACTTTCATGTTTTTCTTTAAGATCTAGAAGCTGGTTTCTTAGATATGTTCCTACGATGAATGCATTCTGCTAAAGCTTTTCATTCTCTATTACTTTGAGAACTGCTAAACCAGCAGTTGTACTCACGGGATTCCCACCAAACGTGTTAAGATAACCATGACTAGTCATCACTTTTGCTATCTCAGGAGTTGTTACCACTGCACCAAGCGGAACACCATTCCCAATTCCCTGAAATCCCACAACAATGACAATGTGCAAAAGCACATGAGGATACATTAAACAAATACATATACATGAGTTATCTCGATAATAATATGATAATCTGAATAATGTGGTTCGGTGGTTTTAGCTTTCCGGCATTAGAAATATATATTAAACATGTTTTGCCATACTTGTTTCCTTTCAAGTTAACATCATTGAATTGACATAATTCATACATACAAACGTAACCTGAATTGACCCATACATAAATGAGTCAAAATTTCCACCGATACCGATAGATGCTTTAGGTGGCTTTAAGCATTAAAAATACAAACAAACAAAAAAAATCAGCAATTTCAGAACCGGTGAGGTTGTTTCCTTTTATGGTTTATATTTCTTAATTTTCCTATTTGACCCACTAAAGATATAGGAAAACCCTTTTATCGACCCACTCATAAGCAAATGGGTTGAAACTATAATGCATCTGGCACAGTAGAAAAATGTACCTTTGCCAGAGTAATAATGTCAGGCACAACACCTTGAGCTTCAAACCCCCCAAAATGGCTACCTGTGCGTGCAAAACCCGACTGAACTTCATCTGCAATACATCCAAATGCATCCAAATATCGACGCCCACTCTCATCAAACAAATATTGCATCTTTCCATCTACCAAATACAGCTGTGGAAAACATTCTTTTCACATTTCTAAAACAAATACATATTCCAAAATACATTAAGGAAGAGCATATGAAACACATTAATTGTTACTGGGGAGATGATGATTATGTTGGGGAGATGATGACCAGGATGATGTTGGGGGAGATGATGATTTGGGGAGATGAATGATTTGGGTAGATGATGAAGAGGATGAAAGATGAAGGGGTAAAATATAAATGTGTTATAAAAGTATAAATGTATATGGACTAAAATACCCTCGACTACAAAACAAAAATCAGACTTTGACTTGGTCAAAGGACTAATCTGGCATTTAATGGCCATGTTTTGGACCTATGGCGATGAATATGGCCAGTTTCGTCCCATCGCGATGCACCATGCCAAGTTCAGGGACCAACGGTGTATTTTAGTCTAATAATAATAATTCATTTGTATAATAGTTTTTATAATTTAAAATACGCAGGTTAAGCTTTGGACAAACCCCAAGAAGCAGAAGATATCAGAGGTCAACCGAGAAAACCGCATGGCGAACACGAGTTCTAGCCTTCACGGATCTCAGTCGTTAGCTGCTATTCGCCATAACTTTGTAAGAAACTATTTAATCATTTTATTTATATATAGACATGGTGTTGGGTGTGTCGTTATTGATTTTATTTCTAAACAGTTGAGCAGCGACACTGAGGCGGCGGTTGGAGAAGACTTGATAGAGCTTTACCGTCGGAACCATATGAGGGGCGATGTCTTTGAGTCCCCGTTATCTGAGACTAGATATGTAAGTATAATTTATTTTCAAAGTCACCCACTTTGATGAAATATAATGCATTACGACTTATATATTACTTTTCTTGTTTTTTTGTAACTAAACAGAACCAGATGATACGGATGCGGGAAGAGAGCACCTCCGATGGGACCCGCATGACTGACCGTGAGATTCTACGTACCATGATTGGTGGTAAGCAGCGCGCTCATATTCCTGGTGTAGGTCAAGTCTTACCCGGCGGTGGAGTGAAGAAGACCTTTAGCGCCTCCCGACCTCGTGATGAAGCGGACGTGTCTTCACTGCGGGAAACAGTGCAGAAACAGACCGAGGACCTCGCTACACAGAGGACTCAGATGGAGCAGGTGATGGAGTTTGTGAGGTCATTCCTGGGTTGGCAGGAGCGACTACAGTCCTCCCCGGGATCAGGTGCTACTCCACCAGGTGGGTCAGGATCTGCTGCTACTCCACCGGGTGGGTCGGGATCTGGTGCTACTCCATCCGGTGAGTCTAGAGATACCGGGGACGGGAGTGGGGTTTGAGATGCCGATTTATGTTAGTTTAACACGTTTTGGATATGTTTGTAGAGAATAACATGGATTATTATGTCGTTTATGTGCATTATGTGCTAGGATTCTCACTAAATGGATTATACGTATAGTTTTGGACCATTTGCGGATAGGTAGCTTATGTATAGTTTTGTAGATGATCATGCGTTAACTGTTTTTGAACCGTTTTGGCGATTTTGGAAACAAATAACTATGTTAGCGATTGATGGGTATACATGATATTATGTTTAGCGAATATGTGTTGTTATAGCATAAAACATGTTCTGAAAAAACATGTTGTGACATTGTAGATTTTTTCC
Source organism: Chrysanthemum seticuspe (assembly GCA_019973895.1). NCBI lineage: Eukaryota > Viridiplantae > Streptophyta > Magnoliopsida > Asterales > Asteraceae > Chrysanthemum > Chrysanthemum seticuspe. The sequence goes on from BPTQ01000003.1 coordinate 183,027,529, forward strand.
GGAAAAAATCTGGAAATTACCCATTTTGCAGCAATTTTCTGCAAAATGGGTCAGATGCTTTCCCCGTGGACATGTCCCCGCCGAAAGGGTAAAAGCTAATTTCATAATACTAGTTTCCCCGGGGACAAGTCCTCGGCAAAACGAAGTGTCACGTCGGACTAATAACGTAATTAGGTAATTAAATAAATATTCAAAAACAATTTTCCCCAGCAAAAATAGGTGCCACGTCAGACTCGTTTGACCGACGACAAATGGCTGTGGGACCCATCTGTCCCCGGGAAAGGTGGTCACTGGTCTCCGGGGAAAGTATTCCCGAGAGGGTATTGCTGGGGGACTTTCGCCGGGGACATGTCCCCGGGGAAAGGTTTCGCAGGGGACTTGTCCCCGGCGAAAGCCCACATTGTTGTAGTGTTTGGAGATCATAAAAGTCGAGTTTAATTAGTTTTATGAATAGCTAGGATAATTATCAAGATTCTAAGAAGTTGACTAGTCTAACAATTTTTTGGGGTACTACTAAAAGAATCACTATGTGACCGTTAGTTATATATGGACGGATATGATTTTTTTTTTTTTTTTTCCTTTTCTCAATGGACTTCTGAAGATCATAAAATGAAATTAGTTAATTGGTTTTGCTATGAAAATAAACATGTTATGAGACTTAGGTGGTGTTTGTTTTTCATAAAGAGGCTCTTAACAGCCTCTTAATCTGAACCGTTCAGACGCGGTCAGACATTTTGGTCGTTCAGACCGTTTTCTTTTTCTTTTCCCCGTTCAGACACGTTCAGAGGCAGTAAGATGTTAATGTTCTAGACTTAAGAGGGGTGTCTGAATGCCTCTTGTTGCCTCTTGCTGACAAAAAAAAAACAAAAAAAAAAAATTAGTACGAGCAAGCAAATGTACGGTTCAAACATGAGTTTTTTTTTCCCGTTCAGATGCGGTCAGATTCAGACATTTACGCCTCAGATTCAGATTTAGATGTGCGGTTCAGATTTAGATTCAGAGCCTCTTAAAAAACAAACACCACCTTATTGCTAAATAATGAAAGTAATGAACTATTTTGGTACGTAAAGCGCATGTTACAAGACTTATTGCTAAATAATGTGCTTAAAGATATTGTGTATCAAGTTAGTTGTTAAAGTACACCATGTGTTTGAACATTAGGCTGCCCCCAGTAAAGGGATTCAATCCCCTTACTTTTAACTGTCACGTCTGCTTTCTCTCTCCAGCGACCTTCATGTGATTAGATGTCCAAGAAAAGGGCGACCAATTTTTTTTTTTTTTTTTTTTTTTTTTTACACAAAATAAAATTTCATTAATAATTAAAACGTTACATAATAATTCAAATAAAATTAAGACATTACGAAACTTATTAAAACATTACAACACTTATTAAAAATCTAGGTTGTGGCGTGCCTTGATCGCGTCTTTGATTTTCTGCATTGTTTCTTGTTGTACTGCGGGCAAAGATGGGTCGATTGGCGTGCAATAGAATATGAGATCTTTTTATCATATTTCTTTTGTCGCTCAAATTCAAGTTTTTGTTCTTCTAGTGCCAATTTTTTGTCTTCCCTTTCTGATCTTTTTTGCTCCATCTCCAACACCAGTTGCCGTTGTTCTAGCTCTTTCTTCTTCAAATCATAGTATCCGTCTGCCAGCTCCTTCTTCTGTCTGAATGCCTTGGACTTGATGATTTTCCATTTCTCGGCAACACCTTCCATGTAGGTAGCTTTCGAAAACTCCGAAGATTTCTTTTTATTCTTCTTAGCGGTATCACGACCAATTGGTCGAACAGTCACAGACGCAGGCACATCCGAGTGCACATCCGAGTCGGTTGAAGTCCTTGCTTTTTTGCGACCCTCATCTTGGCTTAAAAAATCCGGCATCTCATTATCCTTCCAAGCAGAATGGTCCCTCAAAATCTTCCAACAATGCTCCAAAACAAACGGATGATTACACACTAGTGCGTATTCATCACACGCTTGTGTATAAACAGTGAGGTCATTCTCACCACTTCCGTAATTCCTGTAAGCATTGTTGTAAATGGCACAAAATTGACCAACTCTAGGACGAATCCTATTTTTCCACTTTGTAATGATAGAGTTGTACGTTCTTTCTGCACCAACCTCCTTCTCAAAGTAAGCAATGACTTTCTGCCAAAATCCTTTAGCATTTTGGTTGTTTCCCTTTATACTATTCTCGGATACATCACACCAAGCGTTGCACAAGGCAATCTCTTCTTCTTTTGTCCAAAGCGACGAATCATTCTTGGTTGTTTCTTTCTCGACAACCTTCTTCTTCGCCTTTGTAGCTCGTTTCTTCGGTTTCACCGGTGACGTCTCTTCTCGACATTCTTCTTCTTCTTCGTCATCAATGTTAACCGAATCGTGATACGATCCATGAGCCGAACCGGTACCCGAACCGTGATACTCTTGAGCCAGATAACCCGAACCGGTTCCAATAAAAAAATCAGGATTGTTGTATAATTGTTCTTCGAAATCAAAACCCTCAAGATTGATACGGTTAACCAGAGAATATTGTTGATAATTTGAATATGAAAACGTTGATGAATCCATTGTTGGACGGTACACAGATTCGGGTGACCCATACATAGATTGGTTGCTTCGACGGGAGTGGCTTTGTTGTTGTTGTTGTTGGATGTTTTGATACGGTGGAACAAATGGACGATTCATTAAAAATGGATTGTTAGTTTGTTGTTGTTGAGCTTGTTGGGATTGATATTCGAAAGCAGCGGGTTGGAAATTGATCCTTGGTGAGACACCGGTTAACCGGAAATTCGGATCCGGTGTTAAAATATGCGGGGCGTTTTGTGCCAAATGGGATTTTCGGCCTTTTTGTTGTGGTGTTTTCTTAGACATTTTGATAGAGATAATTATGAGATTTTTGATAGAGAGGATTGTGAGATTTGTGAGTTTAGTGTGTAAATATGTTGTGTATTTATAGGATAGTTTTAGTAGTATTTTTTTTTTAATAAAATCAAACGGTAATATTTTTTTTTGTTTGGATATGTGCAACGGTTGGATATTAAACGGTAACATTTGATTTGTCTCGATCGTCCATACGATCTAATTGTTTGGGATTGCTTGGCGATCGACTAAACCACATCAAGATGATCGATACAAATCGATCGCCTATACACCCTCGATCGACTCTCGATCGGATCTATTGTAAGCAGCCTTAGGCTGGTTCCAGTAAGGGGATTCAATCCCCTTACTTTTCACTGCCACGCCAGCTTTCTCTCTCCAGCGACCTTCAGGCGATTAGGTGTCCCAGTAAAGACGACCTTTAATAAAATTAATTACAAAGTGAGTGTTTTGTTTTTATGTGTGTAGTTTAGTCGATCGTATATACGACCAAAATCCTCAAAAAACACTTGCGATGGCTGGCGATCGAGTGGACACACAACAAGACGATCGATGGTGAATCGATCGCCACAATCGATCTTACTTCCTTCGATCGAGACTATTGGAGCCAGCGTTAGTTTTTATTTATACACATCACTTGCTATAATAATGGTTTACAATGCAAAATTTCATATAATTCATTTTTTTACTTTTAGTTTTTAAAAACCTATAACAAAATTGAGACATGTATTGAATATTCACTCATTTATGATCATATATGTAGAATATTCATTTTGCTCTATCCGTTTATTGAATCACATAGGTCACCTACTAAAAAAACTTGAAGTTTCTAAAGTATATATATTAGGGTGCCAAAGAGAAAATTTTGATACAAAACATTTTTTTTTTTAACCATGATTTTCGACCTTTTGGCCAACTAATTCACGGGGTTTGAACCCACCGTCACACAGACTCAAACCAGGTAAGGTCCTTCCTTTTCAGGAGATTGGCGTGGCCACTTAAGATTAGTTGTTTGCACCTAGCAGAATTTAAACTTAAAACCTCACACATTTTAAAGTGATAGTCACAAGCTCTTTTATCACTGGATCAACTTTTGTTGGATGATAGATATAATTAGACGCCTTTGTGGGGCAAACACAAGTTAGGTATTTGTTTGTCTCTTGCTAATTTACAAAAACATTCTAAATTTCTTGTTAGCGAAAGAATGGAGTATTAATGGGACATGGCCCTCTTGTGAGTAGGTTTCTTGTCTCTTGTTATTAAATGAGTGTAGAAACTCGCGCGATGCAGCGGGATTGCTTTTGTAGACGTGAATTTGGAACTGATGAATGACCGGAAAATTTGTTTGTCTATTTTCGTGGCTACAAAGGACTTACTTTGTAACGACACTTAAACCTTAGGGACGATTTTTGCCAAATTGCTATAGATAGTTATTAATTCTACATGACTTACTTTGCAACGACACTTAAACCTTAGGGACTATTTTTGCCAAATTGCTATAGATAGCAATTAATGCAAAAGGACTTACTTTGCGACGACACTTAAATCTCAGAGGCTATTTTTGCCAACTTACGAAAGTTAGCAGTTAATGTTTTGACACATGGCATGTGATTCGTGTAAAGTGAGTGGTGAAAAACACAATATCAATATATATCAAATTAACCGTAAAATTCGACAAATTAACCCTTTAGGAAAAAGGTTAACGTACCAAACCTTACGGGTGTGATAAAAGTGATACCGGAAAAATGATTTCCCGGGTCGTGTCCCAACGAGGTGTGAATGGAAGGATTCGTTGAGTTTCGTGATTTGAACTTGAATTGGTTTAATGATTTTTGGATTTGAGTTACGTTACGTTTTCTACAAATTAATAAACGGGAAGGTAATTAAGGCAAGGGGGAACCCTAATAAACTACAAACTAACTACTACTAAGCCTAAGAAATGATAAAACGAGGCTAAACTAAGTCCTAGGGTGCTAAAATGTAAAAACGTAAAAACCGGCAACCACCCGAGCCATAAACGTAAAAATTTTGCAATTTAAGGGCTACGGGTGTGAAATTAATTTTCCTACGTCCTAATTGACTAAAAATAATTTTAGAAAAAGACCGGGCATTTTTTTGACTTTTAAATTAATTTCTACGAATTAAAATCTATTTTAATCTAATTAATTAATTAAAAATACTAAACCATTTTTGAAAAATCTGAAAAATTCACTACAAGCTCTAGAGATATTACTGATTCTAACAAAAATTTGAAAACAGTGTGTTGATGTGCAAATAAGCTGCCAAATAAGCAAAAGAGTGCTTAAAACTAAAACAGGCCAACTCCCCTTAACCAATTAAACGTGCAAGTTAAGACTGATAAAAGTCCCAAGGGCAGTTGGCATTAGAGTGATGTTGTGAGGTGTTGGTGCGTGAGTGTGGAGACCAAGGTTCGAATCCTGGCTCCCACTTTTTGAAATTTTTTTTTTAATTTTCTTTTTGCAATTTAAAAACTCAGTTAAAAGAAATATTTTTTGTGAAAACCTTTTTTATGAAAAGCTAGGAATAAGCAGTTGAGATAAATTATACTAAGGGGAGTCCTAAACTAAAACTAATAAGCAAATATAAGCTATAAATAAGAACTATGAGGAACTAAATAAGCTACTAATGATCTAACCTACACTAAGCATGACCTAAAGGATCTAAAGAGCAGAGTACAAAACTGATAAGCAAGAATAAAAAGCTAATAGTGACCTGTTGCTGTTGGTTTGCTGCAAGCTCACAAACAGCTTGAAGGTGTCTGTTTGAGCTTAGTTTTAAGCCACGAAAATCCTTCCAAATCAGAAAAAAAAAACTACAGAAACCAAGGTTAGTATAACAGATATACAAAAGAACTTAGTTATGGTGTTGAAAAAGCTGCTAACAGCTCAAAAATGAGCTGAGATCAGCTGGTTTGGGGCCATTTTGCGACTGATGCAGAAAAAGAAAATGGTCAAAAGACAGATTTTAACAATGAATTTTAAACGAGCTATTGGATTCTTTGAGGCTTAAAACTGGAACCAAATTAAGTTAGGATTACCAATAGTTAAGAAAAACCAAACTTGCTTATTTTGAATATCAAATAAGTTGGAAGTTAAGTTCATGAACACCAAATGTGGCTGCTGTCATGAGTGAGACAGCAACTCTTTTTTTTCACAACTAATACTTAGAAAACTTTTTCAATCAAAATGCAATCTTGTAAAATGACTAATGACTCAAAATGAGTTTGACTCCAAAAGTCAACCGGGTTAAAACTATGATTTTGACTCTTTAATAAACTGACCCAAACACCCTTAACTGGTACAAAATACTTGAGACTGTTTAAAAAAAAACTTAGAACTTGGAAATTCTTTCAATAAAAGCTAGAATGCAACTCAGTAACTCTAATTTGGAAATCTAAATTCTACTAAATAAGCACTAAAAAACTGTAACAGCTAAATAAAAAAGGAGGCTTTCATTGATTAAATAGGAAACATTACAATAGAACTTGAAAACATAAACTGATTTTAAAAACTAAGAAAAGGGTGCCTTATAACTTTGGCTACAAACTCCTATTTATACTACTACATCTTGGTCTTCAATTCATGGATGTGTTTCCTGTGTGAGGTAAAACAGCCAAGAGCCCCCTTTGTGCTTTCTTGAGATGATCCAGGCCATACAATAAGTAGGTATGCTTGAGGATCAATCAGAGCCAAGAGCCCCCTTTGTGCTTTCTTGAGATGATCCAGGCCGTACAATAAGTAGGTATGCTTGAGGATCAATCAGAGCCATCCATTGGTTGATTTGTGCCTGGATTGCCATGGTGGCAGCCATGGAAAGGAGGGAAAGTAGCTAGTGGGTTTGGGAAATGGGTTTAACTGGGCAAAGAGGGAAGGTGAGGTAGGGTGTGTGGTGAAACTGGGTAAAAGGAAGAAGGGAGGTTGAGTGTTTGGGGAGAAGGAAAAGGAGATTAGGGTTTGTGAGGAATGGTAAAAGGGGAGAGGCGCAGGGTATTTGGGAGGGAAAAAGGAAGACTGGTGAGAGGAAAAGGTAGGGGTGTTAACAATTGACCGGGTTGGGTGGGTTGACCGTGGGTATGGATTTGGGTTTGGACCGGGTATAGTGGTAAACGGGCTTAGGATTGGATTGGGCTTGGGTAGTGTTTAGGACTTAGGATTAGTTTTGTGATCCAAGGCAAACATAGGGACCAAAACTGTTAATTCTGAAAATCCAGGGACCATTCTGGTACATTCTGAAAAGTACTTCAAGGGCTAATATTGACACTCTCCAAAAATCCAAGGGCCAAACTTGCAAATCTCGAGTAATTGAAGGATCATTTTTGCCATTTTCTGAAACTTGAAGGACTAAACTTGTAACTTCTCAAAACTTTTGAAATTTTTCACCAAGGGACTAATTATGACAACTTATGATTTCAAAAGGACCTTTGGTGACTTTTCTTTTAAAATACGTGCTCAGGGACTATTTCTGCCAATTTTTGAAAGTCGGGGGACTGAAACTGTCGATTATGCAAACTTTGTTCGTTTTTCATTTGTTTTCAATAATTTTGCATCTGAAACATATAAAACACAATTTTGAGATATTTTCAGTATTTTGATGCATTTCGGAGTGTTTTTAGATGTTTTGCAGTTCAGATTTGACCTAAAATGATGAGTTTTTACACACTCATCAATCCCCCACACTAAACCATTGCTAGTCCCTAGCAATCTTTTGAGAAAACTTAATGGATTTGAATCTCTTTACCAAAAGCCATTACTTCTGGAGTAGGCAAATGTTTCAGTTCAAGTAAGAACTATGGTACACTGATAACCATATGATTTTGAGCAAACCACCAGCTTCCAACGGATTTGATTTGTCTTTACCAGAAGCCGTTTGCTTCTGGACTAGCCAACACTTAGATAATATATCTTTGGTGAGTCGATTACCAATTATGGTTTTCCAACTGCCTTTACCACAAGCCATAAACTTGCGGGCTAGCCAACTCTTCACTAATTAAAGATATGGTGAGCTGAACACCATACAATTTTGGGCAAATTGCAAGCCGTCAACGGATTTGAGATATCTTTACCAAGAGCCGTTTGCTCCTGGATTAGCCAATCCTTTTGTTTATTAGACATGGCGGACTGATAACCATAAGCTGAGTGAGTGCAAAACACTTACTCCAAAAAAAATTTTGGCCAAAAATGGGGGGAATAGGGTGGTAATACATATGATAAAATTCGTGAGAATTCCCCCCCCACACTAGAAATGAATATTGCCCTCAATATTCAAAGTACCGGCGGTTATGCCGAAACATAGAACGTAAAAGGGAAATACTACGGCCATTATTTGAAATATATATATATATATATATATATATATATATATATATATATATATATATATATATATATATATATATATATTTTAGAAAACTTTATATACAACAGCGGGGGGCAACTCCCCCACACTAGGGTGGTAGAAAGTAGAAAGAAGTCAGAAATACGGGTGAAAACCCATATAGTGTGCTACTGTTTTTGATTCCCGAGTCGGTAGCTTGACTCGACCCCGTATTCATTTGTTCTTGGGGAAGCAACGTGGAAAACCAATCTCGATCGGACTTTCGTTCACAGTGTTAATAAACATATGAACATCAGAAAGTTCCACACCGACGAGATACAACCGCAGTATTGTTAATAGTAGAAACTATAAAGGATGATACCGGGGTCAAAGATGGTGTCCTCATTCCCGAAAGAGAAAAGGGAAAGAGCAACCACACCATCTGTGAAGAATGGAATAAAGATGTGCATGAGAATGCAAGTCCATTCCTCATCAGTAAAAAGAAAATCACCATTTTTGACATTTTTAAGCTTAGTCTTGAAGTTTGTGTGGTGATTGTCAATAGAATTTCCGGTAGGGAGGGTTGGAAACGGTTCTTCAATCAACAGATTTTCCAGAAAAAGGATGTCCCCCTCCGAACCAAAGTAAGTATTATCAATTCCTGTTGGAATCGACTCATCACTAAGAAAGGCATCGACTTCATTCCAAAAGTTGTCATCTTCCTCATCCGGAGTGAGAGAAGGGATGGAAGAGTCGGGAATAATAAGACTAGGGGATGATGGATCATTTTTGAGCAATTCTTCAATGGGAAGGATGTCTCCCATTGGATCACAAACATCATCATCCAATCCAGATGAAACTGAAGAGAGTTTGGTTTCATTCACAGAGTTAACAAACTCAATACGATAAACTGATTCCGGAGGTGGGACAAGTGGTGTGCTCTTAGAGCTAGCAATTTCCACCACTTCCGATAAAGTCTCCGATTCTAGATCATCATCATCAAGAACACTCTTGATTTCCTTGGTACAACTTTCAAACCATTTGTTTGAACCAGGGTTGATTTTCAAAGCTTTTAGCTCAACACGTTTTTGGTGACTCCTCTTAACCGTGAAATTTGAGAGTGTTGCATTGATTCTTTCAGATTTTTGATCAATTGTGGCAACACTATGTTTGTATAGAGGTTTGGAGTTCTGGTTGATATTAAACGTGAGTTCTTCGTTGTCAACCCGTATGGTCAACTCTTCAGCAAATACATCAATTAGAGCACGGCTCGTTCTCAAGAAAGCTCTCCCTAAGATGAGGGGAACTCTAGGATCTGCATCAAAGTCTACTACAACAAAGTCAGTAGGAAAGTGAAACTTTCCTACTTTCACCACGACATCCTCGGCTATCCCAAGTGGACGAGTTTGGGTACAGTCCGCTAGCTCGAGTGTCATACAAGTGGATGTAAGTTTAGGAAGAGACAGTTTCTTCCATACTGAGAGTGGCATGAGGTTAATGCTTGCACCAAGATCGGCCAAGGCGGAGCATTGAACCATCCCCAAGAAATCACACGGGATTAAAAACCTGCCGGGGTCTTCAAGCTTTTTGGGAAACTTCTTGAGAAGGACCGCTGAGCATTGCTCATTGAGAGGGGTTTTAGCCATCTCAGATAACTTATCTTTGTTGCTCAGCAAGCCTTTAAGCGTGGATGCAAATTTGGGCATTAGAACGAGAGCATCAACGAAGCATATATCAAAGTGCAGTTCATTGAAAATTTGGAAAATTTTTTCCATTTGCTCTTTGGTTTTGTCTTTGAGCTTCTCATCATGCAATCTTGATGGGTAAGGAAGCTGACTAGACTTTTGAGCCGGGACGGAAGTCATTTCTGGCTCAGAATTTGTCTTTGGAACTTCGGGTTCCGGACTTAAAGCTTGGACTACCGAAGGTGGGACGTGTGCGGTACTTCGTGGGCTTGAGAAATGCACCTTGTCCGTTGTATCCTTGGTAACTTGACTCATTTCTCCTGGTGGAGGAGGCATTGGAGTCGAAGGTCCATTGTGCGTCTTACCACTACGAGTGGTGACGGCTTTCAACTCGGCATTTGGATTTGGAACTGTATTGCTTGGGAGTCCTCCAGAAGATGACGAAGCTTTGTTCATATTCATGTTCATGAAACTGCTCATCATATTCTTCAACTCATTTGTCTACCGAGACATTGTGGTATCAATTTCCTTTTTTAGCTCAACTCTCATGTTATTGATCTGAGTTTGCATTGAACGTATGCTTGACTCAGTAATTTTCATGAAGTCATTTGGTAGGGGAGCTTGAGAAGGTTGTTGATAACTTTGCTGATTTGGAGCTTGATATGGTTGTTTGAAATTGTTCCGGTTCTGATTGAAATTTTGAGAGTTATTGAAGTTTTGTCCTTGATTTGGAACAAAACGATTCTGATTGCCATGGTTTTGCACAGGAGGAAAACCAGGTGGTGTCATACCGCTAGGTGCACGGTATTGAGGATCAGCTTGTGGTCGGTATTGATTGTGGTTTACAGAAGCTACGGGAGCTTGGTAAAAAGAAGCATCGGTTGCTTGACAATCATAATACGCGTGCGGACCACTACAAGTTTCACACACCTTGTTCACGGCTTTGATTGGTTCCGGCTTATTAATTTCGCTTTTGATTTCCTTTACCTCTTTCATCATACAACGGATGACGTCCGTTAGAGCGGCTAACTCGGAAGAGTTACCGGATGAAGAAGCAGGAGTGTTCGGAATATTGACTTTGTTGCGAGAAATAGGAACTTTTGATTTTATTTCGCAAATCTCAATCACATCTTTAGGCTTACGATTCAAGATATTGCCACCTGCGGCTGCGTTCAAAGAATCTTGATCGTTACCGTTCAACCCATTATAAAAGATATTAACTTGTTGAAGCTCCGTGAATTCATGATGGGGGCATTTCCTGAGGAGATATTTGAATCTCTCCCATGCCTCTCCAAAGTTTTCATCGAAATTTTGACGAAATCCAGAAATTTCATTTTTAAGATTAGTTGTCTTTGATGGAGGAAAGAAATAATTGACAAACTTTTGAACAAGATCCTCCCAAGTTTCGATGGTTCGAGGGGGTTCTTTTTCCAGCCAAATCCGGGCTGCCCCCTCAAGTGAGAACGGAAATAGCATCAGTTTGATCACTTTTTGTGGCACATCCTTGTAATTGATAGTTGAGGTCAACTTGTTAAACCAACGGATGTGTGCATACGGGTCTTCTCGATCAAACCCGTGGAATTGATTCGTAGACACAAGTTGGATCAAATGCGTCTTCAATTCAAAGTGATCAGAATTGATTGGTGGTAAAATGATGGCATCTCCATAACCCTCGGTGGGTGCCTGGAGCATTTCCGCCATAGTTCGTTCATCTGCCATATTGTTGTTTGGAATAGTACGAATCTCGGGTTCGACTATTCGGGCAGCACGTCTATGAGAACGTCTTCTAGGAATTTCTGCTAGATCACGAAAAGGGCTCAATGATCTAGAAGAACGAGTGCGCATGCACTAGACGTAACTCGAGGAAACAAGAGAATTATGAAAATGGGGAAAGAATAATCTTTTTGGGTTTTATAGTTTTTTGAAAAGTAAAAGATAATAACAAATCCAATTAAAACAATGTCGAGGCAAAACGACAGTGAACTTAAACCAATAATCCCACGTGAAATGATCACTTCTATAAGTAAAACGCACAAAGGAGCGGAGAGACTTATTAGGTCAGCGCGAAGCTTATTAAAAACCTGTCTCTTTTCAGCCGCAATTTAATGTCAGGCCGTCCTTATACCCCTCACACAGTTTGTTAAACCGATAAAAGTAAACCAAATCACGAGCGACACAAAGGCAAGTTTTAAATCTTTTGTTCGGGAACTTATAATGATAACACCTCAGTTGAGAATGCTATATTGATTGTGTCTTCTATATTATTTAAAACAACAAGGAAAATCTTTTTGTATTTTTAATCTTTTACATATATATACAAAGAAAAGAAAAATATTTTTGTATTTTTGTATTTTTCAAAAAGCAATAACTTCACGAGGAAGGTTCTTCAAGTCACTAATCGCAAAAACTTCACGATATTGTCGCAACACACCTCCCCGGCAGCGGCGCCAAAATTTGATTCGTGTAAAGTGAGTGGTGAAAAACACAATATCAATATATATCAAATTAACCGTAAAATTCGACAAATTAACCCTTTAGGAAAAAGGTTAACGTACCAAACCTTACGGGTGTGATAAAAGTGATACCGGAAAAATGATTTCCCGGGTCGTGTCCCAACGAGGTGTGAATGGAAGGATTCGTTGAGTTTCGTGATTTGAACTTGAATTGGTTTAATGATTTTTGGATTTGAGTTACGTTACGTTTTCTACAAATTAATAAACGGGAAGGTAATTAAGGCAAGGGAACCCTAATAAACTACAAACTAACTACTACTAAGCCTAAGAAATGATAAAACGAGGCTAAACTAAGTCCTAGGGTGCTAAAATGTAAAAACGTAAAAACCGGCAACCACCCGAGCCATAAACGTAAAAATTTTGCAATTTAAGGGCTACGGGTGTGAAATTAATTTTCCTACGTCCTAATTGACTAAAAATAATTTTAGAAAAAGACCGGGTCTTTTTTTGACTTTAAATTAATTTCTACGAATTAAAATCTATTTTAATCTAATTACTTAATTAAAAATACTAAACCATTTTTGAAAAATCTGAAAAATTCACTACAAGCTCTAGAGATATTACTGATTCTAACAAAAATTTGAAAACAGTGTGTTGATGTGCAAATAAGCTGCCAAATAAGCAAAAGAGTGCTTAAAACTAAAACATGCCAACTCCCGTTAACCAATTAAACGTGCAAGTTAAGACTGATAAAAGTCCCAAGGGCAGTTGGCATTAGAGTGATGTTGTGAGGTGTTGGTGCGTGAGTGTAGAGACCAAGGTTCGAATCCTGGCTCCCACTTTTTGATTTTTTTTTTTTTTAATTTTCTTTTTGCAATTTAAAAACTCAGTTAAAAGAAATATTTTTTGTGAAAACCTTTTTTATGAAAAGCTAGGAATAAGCAGTTGAGATAAATTATACTAAGGGGAGTCCTAAACTAAAACTAATAAGCAAATATAAGCTATAAATAAGAACTATGAGGAACTAAATAAGCTACTAATGATCTAACCTACACTAAGCATGACCTAAAGGATCTAAAGAGCAGAGTACAAAACTGATAAGCAAGAATAAAAAGCTAATAGTGACCTGTTGCTGTTGGTTTGCTGCAAGCTCACAAACAGCTTGAAGGTGTCTGTTTGAGCTTAGTTTTAAGCCACGAAAATCCTTCCAAATCAGAAAAAAAAAAAAAAAAAAAAAAAAAAAAAAAAAAAAAAAAAACTTCAGAAACCAAGGTTAGTATAACAGATATACAAAAGAACTTAGTTATGGTGTTGAAAAAGCTGGTAACAGCTCAAAAATGAGCTGAGATCAGCTGGTTTGGGGCCATTTTGCGACTGATGCAGAAAAAGAAAATGGTCAAAAGACAGATTTTAACAATGAATTTTAAACGAGCTATTGGATTCTTTGATGCTTAAAACTGGAACCAAATTAAGTTAGGATTACCAATAGTTAAGAAAAACCAAACTTGCTTATTTTGAATATCAAATAAGTTGAAAGTTAAGTTCATGAACACCAACTGTGGCTGTTGTCATGAGTGAGACAGCAACTCTTTTTTTTCACAACTAATACTTAGAAAACTTTTTCAATCAAAATGCAATCTTGTAAAATGACTAATGACTCAAAATGAGTTTGACTCCAAAAGTCAACTGGGTTAAAACTATGATTTTGACTCTTTAATAAACTGACCCAAACACCCTTAACTGGTACAAAATACTTGAGACTGTTTAAAAAAAAACTTAGAACTTGGAAATTCTTTCAATAAAAGCTAGAATGCAACTCAGTAACTCTAATTTGGAAATCTAAATTCTACTAAATAAGCACTAAAAAACTGTAACAGCTAAATAAAAAAGGAGGCTTTCATTGATTAAATAGGAAACATTACAATAGAACTTGAAAACATAAACTGATTTTAAAAACTAAGAAAAGGGTGCCTTATAACTTTGGCTACAAACTCCTATTTATACTACTACATCTTGGTCTTCAATTCATGGATGTGTTTCCTGTGTGAGGTAAAACAGCCAAGAGCCCCCTTTGTGCTTTCTTGAGATGATCCAGGCCGTACAATAAGTAGGTATGCTTGAGGATCAATCAGAGCCAAGAGCCCCCTTTGTGCTTTCTTGAGATGATCCAGGCCGTACAATAAGTAGGTATGCTTGAGGATCAATCAGAGCCATCCATTGGTTGATTTGTGCCTGGATTGCCATGGTGGCAGCCATGGAAAGGAGGGAAAGTAGCTAGTGGGTTTGGGAAATGGGTTTAACTGGGCAAAGAGGGAAGGTGAGGTAGGGTGTGTGGTGAAACTGGGTAAAAGGAAGAAGAGAGGTTGAGTGTTTGGGGAGAAGGAAAAGGAGATTAGGGTTTGTGGGGAATGGTAAAAGGGGAGAGGCGCAGGGTATTTGGGTGGGAAAAAGGAAGACTGGTGAGAGGAAAGGGTAGGGGTGTTAACAATTGACCGGGTTGGGTGGGTTGACCGTGGGTATGGATTTGGGTTTGGACCGGGTATAGTGGTAAACGGGCTTAGGATTGGATTGGGCTTGGGTAGTGTTTAGGACTTAGGATTAGTTTTGTGATCCAAGGCAAACATAGGGACCAAAACTGTTAATTCTGAAAATCCAGGGACCATTCTGGTACATTCTGAAAAGTACTTCAAGGGCTAATATTGACACTCTCCAAAAATCCAAGGGCCAAACTTGCAAATCTCGAGTAATTGAAGGATCATTTTTGCCATTTTCTGAAACTTGAAGGACTAAACTTGTAACTTCTCAAAACTTTTGAAATTTTTCACCAAGGGACTAATTATGACAACTTATAATTTCAAAAGGACCTTTGGTGACTTTTCTTTTAAAATACGTGCTCAGGGACTATTTCTGCCAATTTTTGAAAGTCGGGGGACTGAAACTGCCGATTATGCAAACTTTGTTCGTTTTTCATTTGTTTTCAATAATTTTGCATCTGAAACATATAAAACACAATTTTGAGATATTTTCAGTATTTTGATGCATTTCAGAGTGTTTTTAGATGTTTTGCAGTTCAGATTTGACCTAAAATGATGAGTTTTTACACACTCATCAACATGTGAAGAACCTTTGTCTTGCCTAATAGTATATATGATAATGGGCTTTGTTTCTATTTCCATATTCTAATACCAAATCATGAACCACACTACACAATCTAGGATTTGTTTAATTTGAGCAATGAAATTTTTACTTTTTTATTAGAAGAAACACGTTTGAAGATATATAATACTATAGTGAATGACAAGTACAAAGTACATCTTGATCTTCTTTGAACCATTTATGAAGTTGGTATGAAGTTTCCTAAGAACATACAAAACATATGTAACTACTATGGTTGTTCTATGACTAGTTTTGGATCGACGAACCAATCTTAATACCTTTTGGGAGAATAACATGCTTCATAACGCGATTATAGGAAAGTCTGATAGTTCCGGTTCTCTATAATTTACGTATTTATTTAATAATTTACGTATTTATAATACTATAGTTGAGTTTACAAATTTGCATTTTTAAATCTGAGTTCAAGTGAGAATAGGATCAACTTGTTGTTGTGCAAATTGATTCTTAAATTTATAAATGACAAATTGCATCCACACCCTAAAAACCAAGCATCTTTACAGGTTTGTGTTTTGGTTTTAAACAAAAATCATTGTTGGTTGGGTTATCAAACCCCTGTCATATTGGAAGCCAAGTCCCTTAAGGCAGTTAGGTTGCACCTACTATATACTGGATATATCCAAACACATTTCACTGACGGGCGAAGCGAGAGTAATACAATAACAAATCTCGTCTGGGCGGGGTATGAGAAGATAGAGTGTAGATAAATTTTACCCTACCTCAGGATAAACCTGAGAGTAAGGAGACTGCTTTCAGGAAGACCTCCGGCAAGTGTGTGCGGTGAGAGTGCTAAAAAATAAGTGAATGTATGCATGTGTGAAAGTGAGCAATAACAAAGATAAGTAGACATAAAATAAAATGATAAAAACAAGCATACAAACATACATATTAGCAAAGGACATAAACATAAATAAGCAAACGACGCAAAAAAGCCATAAAATAAAAAAGATAAAGCGAGGGTAATCACATAGAATAAAATGATAAAGCCGGCAAGGTTGTCAAGATCGAGATCCTACCCAGGATCGTTTTCGTCTTTCCAAGATCGTGATCGTAAGATCGGATCGGGATCTTAAGATCCTACTCTAATGTTATTTCTTAATAGTTCATGTAAATTTATAAAAATCTACAAATTCTAATACATTATAACCACAAAATACTATGAATGTTTCATATAAATATTGTCCTAAATTATAATTATAAAATGCTTAAAAAGATTAACATGTTGTTTTTTGAATTCTACAAACAAACAACCCATAAATTTGTAGTTTTTTAGTTTGTAATCCGAGAAAAGTAAGATCGGATCGGATTAGATCGTAAGATCGTATGGTCAAGATCGGGATCCTATAAGAACTTAAGCTTGCAAAGATCCTATGTAGGATCTGGATCGTTTTTGCTTTGTAGTATCGTAAAATCGTAAGATCCTAAGATCAGGATCGGGATCCTGACAACTATGTGATAAACTATCATTTGAACTTAGAAAACAAAATAATCTTGATGTTATCTTTAGCTAAGATCAGTGTTCATGATTGCTAAACTTTAAATTAAGAATGAAATGTTCAACACCAAGCTCAGGGCACTATAACACTACACAAACCAAATTGTGGCCTTTGTAGTGGATGATTTTTTATTAAAAAAAATAAAATCATATTAATAAAATAAACTAAAAGTTTATACAGTTATGAAACTCCCAAAAACTAGTGTTCTTCAACTACAATGAAGTACTACGATTTATTTGGAAAAAAAAAAAAGTTACATATTAGCAGGTCGTAGGTCGTCGTCGGTTCTCAATCCGTGTCGTGATTTCTAGGTGTTTGCTTTTAGTTTTATTGTGTTTGGTAGGTCGGAGTTCTATACTAATTAGTAGGCCACATATTCACCTTGCGAGTTGCGATATCTATGTTTGATCGGTCTTAGGATCGGTTTATCAGTTTGTTGTTCTCGTGTCCGAGCATGGATCTTGCTAGTTTTATCAGTATATTACATATTGCCTTTAAAAGAATGATTTTTTTATCTTGTGCCTTAGTGACATAGAATAAAAAGGAAGAAAAAAGACACAAAAAGGACGCAGAGATTCACGAAAAAGAACTCAGGGACCCATAAAAAATGCATTTTTTGTGAGTCTTTGAATCTTTTTGTATCTTTTTGCCTTCTTATCCTGTGCTAGTAAGACGCAAGATAAAAAACCCTTAAAAGAACTACTATATTTGAAAAAAGAAGTATAAGCATTGAATTTTGAAATAATTTAAAGTAAGCATAATAATCAAATTTGGCGCTTTTGTTTTCAGTTCTATTGATAATTGTTGGTGGGGAAAATAGTTAATAATATCATGTTGAGGAATTTGTATGATTTCAGGAATTATGATAAGTATCTTGTGATGATTTTATACGTATTATATAAGATCAATTATATAAAATTTTAAAAATGCAATCATAATGGGTCAATGAATCATATGGTACTTGGCTCCAGAAAAATCATAGTCACACATATGAAAAGAACTATTAAATTTGGCATCATACCAACCTAATTGACTTCTTTATCATGTTACCAAGAGCATGTATTTCAACCATCATAGCTTTCCAGTACCTTGTTTATTTGAACGATCATATAAGGAAAAAAAAATTGATTAATGACGCCGATGGAAAATTATAAGTACTATTTTTCATGAAGAGAAGTATTTCTATAATCGGTCATCCTAAATGTTTGTTAAGATATGTTAGCAGAAAGCAAACATGCAATCGTTGCAACTTGCAAGTGAGAAAAGCGACAGATTATCATGAAAGTTAAACTTATGGAACATTCTTTGTTCATGTCAGCGATATCACAATATGTTATGCTATATCAGTAATACGACATCATACAAGCCGTTTAGATTGCAACCTATCATTTCTCAAGAAAAGAACTATAGTGCCAATTTCAATGGACGTGTTAGGTTCGTATTATCATATAAACATTTTGAAATTTACAACATGTGAAATGAATGAACTTCAATGATGAATTTCAGCCTGGAAATGGAAACTAGCAAAGCTAATAAAAACAATCAACAGCTCTGCAAACAAACGATATTGACCCCATCTCTTAATTGATGAAGTCGCTATCCAAGTGTCTCTTCCAAAACTAATTGAAAGTGTGTATTGCGTGAACAAAATATATCACACATTAAATTTTGACAACTAACAACGATGCCCGGATCAATATGTACTTTATTATTGTAATAAAGATCAAGAACTGCAAAACTTGTTCAATCTAGGGTGTTGATCGGTTCGGTTATCGGTTTGTTCGGTTTGTTCGATTCGGTTAATTCGGTTAAAATATTTTTTTTAGGTCAACCCGAGAACCGAACCGAACCAAATTCAAATTCGGTTTTCGGTTCGGTTGAATTCTAATTCGGTTCGGTCTTGGGTTGACCGAATAACTCGAATTTCACTATTTTTTAAGAAAAAATTTATAATTACATAAATATTTAGCAAAAAAAATATATTTTAAGCATAAAAAGTGTTTTATTATATTATAATAACCTTTTAGTAGTATTTATTTATATATAAATATACATAAAAATATATAAATATATATATATAAATATATAAAAAATATATATATTTATATGAATTCGGTTTTCGGTTCAAACTGCCAAACCCGTAACTAACCCGAGAACCGAATTAGTAGTTCGGTTTGGTTCGGTTTTAGCAAATTCGGTTCGGTTATTAGTTCGGTTCGGTTCAGTTTCGGTTTTCGGTTTATTCAATCTTTTCGATTTTTTCGCTCACCCCTAGTTTAATCTGCGCAACATATAAACGTTGTCCATAGCTATAAGTACCCAAGCATTTGATGAACAATAGTTACATCCATTACCTTATCCTTGTTAGACAATAGAGTAGATGGCCCAAAGCCCACGACCGGGCTTTGTTAGACAATAGAATAGATGGCCCAAGCCTGTTCGTGAGCTTTGGGAGTTTATTGTTATGTGTGGTCTATAAGTATTGTTTAATAATGAAAAGCAACGGTTTATTCATGGGAGCCGGGAGGTGATTTGCACACTCCATAAGTTGATTGACACACTCCAATTTAGTGTGTATTGCCATTTATAACCTTATAGGGGTAAAGAGGAGTACAAGTAACGTAAGGGTATAAATGACAATACACTAAATTGGAGTGTGTCAATCAACTTGTGAAGTGTGCAAATCACCTCCCTTTATTCATTTTCTAACATGTTATCAATCAAAACCTATCTCCAAAAAACACAATACACAAATTAAAAAAATAAAAAATAAATCTTAATTTTGCCACAGTTATGATCAGTTGGGGTGTTCGTGCAAAGGTGGACTATAATACCGTGAGATTCCCGTATGATGGTGATAGGAATAAAGAAGATCAGATGCCTAAGGACTTCAATATGGAGGATGATGATTGTATCGATGCTTGGACTGAACTACTTGGTGGTCATTTGATCATTGTTTGACAGCACGACTTCTTAAACTATTTTTTAATGACAATATCTGACGGCAAGTGGAAGCAATTTTCAAACAGCATCAATAGTAATTAAAGTAAAAAACAAACAAGCAGAAAAAGCAAAGCGGAGATAAATACTTTTTTTTTCTTGAAAAAGGAAAATAGTGGCGGCTAGGGTTTGACGGGTTGACATAGAGGAGGCGGCTCAACTTAGCCATCTAGTATCAGACCTGCTCTTGATACCATGTTGAACAATGAAACCCGTAGATTGCTTTTCGCTATTAAGCAATATTTATAGACCACAAATAACGATAAACCCTAAAAATCCCAAAGCCCCCGTACGACCGGGCTTGGCCATCTACTCTATTGTCTAACAATCCTATGTATATGAATGTATTTTATTTACCCATTTTGTGATGGCAAACACGTTTTAGATTGTGGATTATGTTCCCATTTTGAGTTGGCATGAAGTTCGTAATAATTGAATTAGTCCAACGTTTTATATCATATCTATTATCTAACGTGGGCTTAACTGGTATTATCAGTCTTTGGGCTTATGAGCAATATTTAAAAGGTTTTGTGTGTCTGAATTTTGCTTATTACACTTGCTCTCAATATTGTGTCTTCATGGATGCAGTTTGCAAATTCAGTTTTGGCACAAACTGGTTCACCTTTTGAGAATGCTTTGTGTCAAGTATACGTTTAGTTTAGTTTAGTTTGATCTGGCTAGCTCTTTTTGCGATTATAGTTATTTGGTGTAGACATTTTCATACTGATATATATACTTTTTTCACCGTGTTATGTTTAGGGCGTTTTGGGAAGACATCCGCTGTATTGCCTATATGGTTTAGCACTGTAGGCATGTAAATACTTTTTCGAAATTAATATACTTTGCCGGATATCGTCCCCTAAAGAAGCAAAACAACACTTTTTTCTACAACCAAACTAAGATGATTGACCTTACCATATGCTAATTTATGAATAATCTTGTTTTGCAAGTGTTCATGTAGCCATTGCATACAGTTATGTAATGTATAATGGATATCAAGATTAGAAAAACCACATAATTTAAGTTAACATTTAAAAGAGCAAATGTCGGCTTTCAACATAAATCGAAACATTTATTAAAACGCCAAAGAATATCCTCCTCTGCTTGAACGTGATCCACTGCTACCAAATCTGCTTGTTCCACGTGATCCACCAATAATACCACTACCGTTAGCATTTGCGCCAATATCTCCCCCATTTGTACCTCGTGATCCACTACATACTACTACGGCCATGACTTGCAGCAATACCACCCCGACTCTCAGCAATAGCACCTCCTCCACCACCACGATATTTTGATCCTCCCCTTTTATAACCCCCTTCTGTTACAGGCCTGATAAAATAACGAAAATGCCCTAGAAAGTCGAAGTGAAAGGGTATAGCAGCCGTGTGTAGGTAGCCACTCCCATGAGCCTGCTCCAGAGGAATGTTGTGCGCAACAGATCTTCCTCCTCTGCGTGATCCATGAATAATACCACCTCCAACTGGTTTATAACCTACTGCTCTTTCAGCCTTGTCAAAGACGAAATAGTCCTCGCCATTAGATGATGCATTGATATTGGCAATTAGGCAAAGTGATAGCAAAATTAACATTGTCATCTTCATCCTTGAAATCTTCATCTCCAATATTCTTCTGAAACTAGGGAATATAATCAGTAGGTGAGATCGAGTTTTGGAACACGACACTAATACACAAACTAATCAAATACTATCCTAGTTGACGGGTTAGTACTATCTATAGGATTATGATCCTCAGAAGTTAAGATCAACTTGTTATGTCGATTTGTTTTAAAGCAAAAGTTGTCACCTCAGGACGACCTTATTACTTCGATCGTGCATGAATATATAAAGCCATCATGCAACGTAAAGCAAGAAAATACAATTATAAAAAACTCAAAACCTTGGAAGAAAAACTTACCTCACGAATACAAACTCTTTTGGTCGGCTAAGTTTGTCGCTAAGTAATAAATTTTGGTTTTCAGGTTTTAATTTGTTTGTGAATGTGAACTATTTAAACTTATTATTACCGAAACTCCCGTGAGTAAGACGGCTAATTACCTCTCGACTTCTTAAATATTCGTTTCGACCCCCGTTATATATACATTAATTCAAACTCAACCAAATTTTATTAGTCTTTCTTAAAACCATCAAAATTTGATTTAAGGCTTATTGCAAGAGACTAAAGAGACAAAAAGTTGCGAACTAATTAACATTACAAGCAAATTCTAATCGGTCTGAGATGAACATCATCTTACTTCTATTAACTATCTAAGTATGAGATATGACTTATATCATTGCCTAACGTGTCCTTTCTCGGAGACTTGACTATCAAGTTTTGTCGACTTTTAGAAGCCGGAACTTGGCATGCTCATCAAAGATATGGACACATGGTTTTATAACAATGTCAAGTATATATAAACATTATAGCGGTAACTTATGTATATAATATTTGCGGGGTGTTCATACGCATTGACGGTTTAACTCTCTAAAAAGACTTGACGTTTCGAATTTCAAATGTGTGTAATACACTAAAGTAAAAATTTACTCCATAGTGACATTTTCTTTTATGCACGAGTTTTGTTAGTTCGTTATATTTTTTTATACAAGAAGATTAAACTAAAATGACGGAAGAATGTTGGTAATGTTAGTGTTATAAACTATTTAAGGTGATGAGAATGGATCCACTAAGAAGAAAAATAAAAATAAGAAGAATGAGAAATATTTTCAGCCGCCACATATTTTAAATGAAGAGAGAGAATTTCATGGAAGATGCATATCTTTTTGGAGGTGCATCTGAAATAAGCGGATGTGGTTATTTCTCATCTTTCTCATTTTACTTTTATTTCCTATTTGATCCTTACTCTTAAGGTGATTGTATCTTACTTGAAATGAAATGACTTATTCAAGTATAGCTCAAGACAAGTATAGAAGTACGAAGTCCACACTCGTTATATAATAACTAGCTTGAAATCACAATGACAAAGAGCAAGGTAAGGGGCAAACATGACTTTCATAGCTAAGTTACCAATCATCACAACCTTTCGTACATAACAGGAAATAGTAGAATTTAAGTTGGTTGTTCTCATTTGCAAGACATAACATCAATTAACATTAAGACGTTTTTTATTGATTTATCAAGTCTTAAAATTTAATTGAAAAAACTATCTTATCTGATTAAGGATTTCATGAACTCGAGACGCATATGATTGAAATAATTTAATATGAAACTGATCACACGATTCAGTTTAATATCTGGACTATAATCATTCCCACACAACAATATTCCTATACACTTAACAAATAAGTCAGTCAAAGCTACAATTAAGTACCTCTCTTTTATCGGATTTCTAAGAAAACATGATTATGGACACACCGACTCTTGGGTTCGAAAAAATCTTACAAAACATATTTTGATCAAATTTGAACACTGTCATTTGTTGTTGTGAGTCACATGGTTTTATTATCTCCCAAATTCAGCCAGCTTGCAATAAAAATTTCATGTACTTGAGTGACTTATGTTTTAGTTGTGGTATTCAAAGCTGGCATTTTCATGGTTGAACATTTTTTCTGTAAACATGTTCTACTTGGTCATTTGAGGCTATATAAAGTGTGTGGAATTTGATTCCATAAAGTTAGCGTATGCATGGTAAGGTCAATCATCTTAGTTTGGTTGTTACAAAGTGTCGTTTTACTTCTCTAGGGGACGATTCCTTATAAAGTATATTAAATTTAAACAAATATTTACATGCCTACAGTTCTAAACCA
Source organism: Chrysanthemum seticuspe (assembly GCA_019973895.1). Classification (NCBI taxonomy): domain Eukaryota; kingdom Viridiplantae; phylum Streptophyta; class Magnoliopsida; order Asterales; family Asteraceae; genus Chrysanthemum; species Chrysanthemum seticuspe. Next base: position 183,051,317 of record BPTQ01000003.1, read on the forward strand.
TTCAGGCAATACAACGCATGTCTTCCTAAAACGCCCTAAGCATAAAACACGATATCGATCAGTGTATTCATAACCTGCTTTGCTCACACTATTGTTTATGTATAGCAACTCTTCAAATGTACTCTTCACTAGTGATGAGCTTGCGTATTTGCTCTAATCCTTCATAATCTGCAACATGTAGTTACTTTTAGTATCTTACAGCAATTTTTAGTGCACAATGCTAGACAAACATCACTTATAAAATAGTCTTCTATTAAGTAAACCTACGTCCATACAGAGTATTTGAGTCATTTAATTGTTAAATCATTCGTTGTACACAACCCTATAGTCATATATTAAAATAAGCACGAAAAACAAACAATGCATTCAAATAGAATATTTTCTTGAAACATTTTCTAAAAATGTATAACTTTTTTCTGTGGCACTTTTCGATATTTCATTGCACTTTTTACTTTTATAAATAATATCATTTAAATATGTTTTGAAGATTTCAACGCATTTTTAGAGACAAAAATCGCTATTTTTCTATAAGAAAACAAAATTGAAAATTAGAAATTTTTTTCTACAACTAAACGAAGCATGTTTAATATCATGTCACCTGACCTGTTAACTACTTCAATAGTTGAGTGTGACTATAAAAATCCGTTCAAGCCCATAGCCCATTGTTTTTTCAAAACAATTTAGCCAAAAACTGATCTAGTTTTTTCTTCTCTGGAAGCCCATGAATTATTGTTTTATGGTTAATTTCATGTTACCTGCTAATTTTAGGCTCTTTATCAAGCGAGGCTAGCATTCAAAGTAACAAGTGTTTAATACCCGCCGCTCCGCGACTGAAGTTTTTCGATACATACATTTCCCTATAGTGAAACTACATATGCTCAAGATTTGAACTTATTTAAGATTTATGATTGTTGTTGTAAAATTGTTGTTCCAAGAGATTGAAGTCCAATGCTTTCATGGTTATATACATCAAAAGGCTTGACTTTCAATCTTAATTCAGTCACATGATCCGGCTAAGCGTTGCTCCGGACAATTTGTTCTCTGTGAAGGTTCCTTTTGTTCCATATCTAAATATTGTCGTGTCATCGAATCCAATCTTTTCACTTGGAAGTATATCCCAATCGTTAGTCAGTGATGTTAATACGCGATGTTCAGGATAGTGAGACCCGTCTAATCGCCTCCTCAAATTCCTTTTGCTGTTTCAAGAATCTTTGTGCAAAGGTCTGCACCAGACGTATTGCTAGACCATTGTAACAACGAAAGGAATTCGAGGGGAAGATGAGAACAGGACAATATCATAAACATCGTGTATCAATATTAGCAAATGAAAACTGCAATATTCTACCGGGTGGAAAGATTCCAATCGATTACACGAATGTTCAGCTGGATAAGATTCAACGTGGAAAGATCCCAATGAAGAGGACAAACCTCCTGCTTGTCAATCAACTTCCGTATATGTCTTTGTTTTCGATCTACCATTCACATTTGCCTTGAAACAGTAACTACGCATAAATGGCAGGTATTGTGTAAATAATCATATAAAGGCAAAAGAATTGTTTTGTGAAAAATTTACAATGTAATAGAAAATGTACATGTGACGTTGTTGAACCTAATAGAAGATGTGGTCATAACGCTATTTATGGCATACGAAAAGTAAGTGATTTATCTTCGAAGATGTTTTTACATATGGCCTCTACGCCCGTGGCCCAGCCAAAAGCTTAACGCATCACAAGCTTATAACCAAGATATATCACTTACTTTTCGTATGCCTTTTGACCCAAAACTTTTAGATACAAAATTACCTTATTGACTGCAAAATATGAGGCTCAGATATGCAATGGGATCGTCACGAAACATCCGCCATGGCTGCAACCACTTTCTGAATGTGGATGCCCCTCCAAGATACGGGGCTCGGTAAACCATGTCCCAAAGGAATATAAGTGCAAAAAATCATCATCGCCTATTATTGATGTAAGATATAATGGAGCATAGGATGCTCAGATGGGTCAACAATCCAAAAACCTGGATACGTTCACCATGGCTGCAAAGCTGACGGTTTGCCATTCCAAGAAGTGAACGACCACAACTTTGGTCATCCATTTTTAGATTCATCATAGCCCCTTATAATCAATATCATTATCATGGTAAGAATTGAAACAAACGTGAAGCACAAACAACATGCAATAGATATCAAAGAACGAAAATGAATGGCAACCATGAAGATCTGGATAACTCACCTAATACATGGAACTGAGGTTTTTTCTATGCGAAGAAAGCATACAAAACGTTACCAGTTCCATAACAACTGAGTGATATCGTAGACAGAAGCGGGTCAAAGGAAGCAACAAGCAATGGGCCAACAGTTTACACAGGTCAAGAGAAACCCATGTGCCGGCCCTAAACGTCCGGAATAAAATAGAAAAGTACCTTCTCACAATATCCTATATCAATATCTCAAGTATTACCAACCTGTGTAAATTTGGGACTGCCTAACTAATATTCATGGTATCAACCTGATCAACAAATGAAGGAAGCAAAGCTATTGGTGGGCAACTCCCAACAGCTCCAGCCACCGGCTAAAGGCCCAAAATATAAGGCTCAGATAGGGAAGTAACCCGGAAAAATAGGGTACATCCGGCGTGGCTGCAAATCGAATAGGTTGCCATGCCAAGTTCCGGGGAACGTTAGTTTTTCCGGAACCCATATAAACTCATCATCGCCTTATTAGTATTGATGGAAATTACCTTTTATGGAATCAAGTCCAATAAGATTAGGGTGGCACATGGAACTAAACCGGAAAACCGAGGTGCATCAGGTATGAAAATGGTGCAGGCCAGTAGAAGTGTATACGGCTTCGGTTAGAGAAACCGAGCGTATATCTTATTAACGTTGGGACCCATATTGCGAAACAAGCAGGCCACCAAACAAAGCCCAAGGAAAACACTTTTTAGCCAGCGATTTTCAAGAAAATACAATGGAATTTCATACCGTTCTGCCATTAAGGCCGAAAAAAATATAAGGCTCAGACAGGGTAGTAACCCGGAAAAACAGGGTACATCCGGCATGGCTGCAAATCGAATAGGTTGCCATGCCAAGTTCCGGACAACCTCAGTTTCTCCGGAACCCATATAAACTCTTCATCGCCTCATCAGTATTGATGCCAACAACTTTTCATCGAATCAGGTCCAATAACATTAGGCTGACAAGGGGAACTAAACCGGAGAAACATGGTACATCCGGCATGCCTGTAGACCAAGTAGGTTGCCATGCCAAGTTCTGGACAACCATAGTTTTTCCATAGCCCGTATAAAGTCATTGCCGCCCCATCAGTAGTGATGCAACAACCTGATAAGCCCAACAATTCTATCTGCAACAATTGTGGAAATTAATCAGCCATGATTTTTATGCATTGATAGTGTTGGGAATAGAGATAACAGTTCCCACTGATATGCTTGTAGTTAACACTGCTAAAGATTACACTAGCAGTGGAAACTCGTTACCACTGCCAGTATCATAATTACCACTGCTATTAGGATAATTGTTATGTATTCGTGTATTGATAAGTATAGAAAAGATCTTGTGTATATTCTATATTGTTAGGATTATACTTATCGTGTAAAGGACTCTTTGTGCTATAAAAGGAGATCCTAGGTCATTACTTAGTATACGTATTATTCATATTAGCTTCAAGGTGTAACCCTAGTGACAAGCAAGATCACTCGTATTATTTCTTAATAATATTGGAGCTTTGTGTTTATTGTTCTTACTTACATTACATAACATAATCTGTCTTCTAAGTATTACTAAGTATATTTCGCGTGCTTATTAATATAACTCAAAATATCACTAACACAAGGTGTGTGTTTAGATCCTTCAAGTGGTATCAGAGCGAGGTTCTGATATTTTGATTTAGAAGATCCAAGGAATAAGCTTAACCTACTCACTCAATTCAATGGAGATGGAAAACCAGTCCAACTCTTCTACTCCAAGACTTCCTAAGCTCAAACTTAATGAGTTTGAGATGTGGAGGATAATGATTGAGCAATACTTTCTCATTCAAGACTATGCTCTATGGGAGATCATCTTAACTGGTGATTCTTTCAAGCCTGTGACGAAGACTCAGAAGGTTGGTGACACAGATGTTGTGACAGTTTCTGTGCCTAAGACTAATACTGAAAAAGCACTGAAGAAGAATGATCTAAAGGCTAGAAGTTTGTTGCTAATGACTCTTCCTAGAGACCAAATCATTGCTTTCAGCAAGTTCAAGACTGCAAAAGAACTTTTTGAAGAGATTTGCTCAGTGTTTGGTGGTAATGATGCTACAAAGAAGACATAAAAGACATTGTTGAAGCAAAGTTATGAAAACTTCTCTGCTTCAAGCAATGACTCACTTGATAGCATCTTCACCAAACTCCAGAAGATAGTTACACAGCTGACTGTGTTTGGCATTGAGGTAGAAAAGGAAGACCTCAATTTGAAGTTTCTAAGAAGTTTGCCTTCAGAGTTTCATACTAATGTTACAGTCTGGGAAAATAAACCAGATATTGAAACTATGAAGCTCAATGATCTTTACAACAACTTCAAACTCATTGAACAAAGATTGAAGAAGGCTGGGAAACTTAGTACAAGCTCAAGCAGCTTGGCTTTGATGTCAACCTCTGTTGACAGTGATGATTCTGAAGATGATTGTGATGATGACATTGCCACTGCTGGTTCTACAGTTTCCACTGGTAATGTTAATGTTACCACTGCAGGTTCAAAGAAGAAGATTGCTGGTATTGAAGATCCTACCTTTTATGCTTTTATCTCCACTCAAGTTAATGGCTCTATATTAACTCATGAAGACATAGAGCAAATTGATGAAGATGACTTGGAGGATATGGATATAAAATGGCAAATAGATCTTCTTAGCATGAGGGCTAGGAAATTCTACAAGAAGACTGGCAAGCCGATTCACATCAATGGTGGTGAAACTGCAGGGTTCGACAAAAAGAAAGTAGAGTGTTTCAATTGTCACAAGTTGGGGCATTTTGCTAGGGAATGCAGAAGACCAAAGATGAAGGACAACAAGTCTACTTGGTACAAGCAAAAGAAAGAACCAACTGTGGAAGAACCAAAGGCAATGTTGGCAATTGATGGTGTGAGCTATGATTGGAGTTTCATGGCTGATGAACAAGAGGAAGAACCTTCAGATGCTGCTCTTGTGTCTACTGAATTTGCTCTCATGGCTTTCTCTGACTCTGAGGTACAAAACTTTGAAAGTTGTTCTAAAACATGTAGGGCTGCTAGAGAAGTTGAAAGGCTTAATGAATCTTATGAAAGTCAAAGAACAGAGTTGTTTACTGCTAATTATGTTGTGTCAAACCTTAGGAGAGGTATAGTTATATTAGAAAAACAACTAGAGCACTATAGAGAAAATGAGTCAAAATATAATGATGATATGATTCTTCTTAGAAGAGAGGTAGATCATAAGACAGCTATGAATGAGGCTTTCCAAGAAGAGCTTGAAAAACTTAAAAAGATAAATGAAAATGTCAATTTAACTGTAGACACCTGTTATTATCAGTCTAAGTCAATTGATAAAATTTGGAATGCTCAAATCACTAGTAAAGTTAAGTCTGGTATGGGTTATAATACAGTGCCTCCACCACTAAGAGGTGTTCCAGCACCTCCAGGTATAGATTTAGCTCATACAGGTCTAGAAGACTTTCAGGAACCTATTCGTGAATATGGTCCTCCCAAAACTGTGAAATGTGAGAAAGAGGTTAAGCATAATAATGATGTTTTTGAAAGTGCTAGTGACTCATCAGTTGTTGATGAGAATGTTAAAAAGAATGTAGAGGCTTCTATCCCAAAAGTTGTTAATACAGTTACAGAGGAACCTAGGAGACAAGCTAATAAACCTAGATCAACTGTAAGGTATGCTGAGATGGATAGGAACAAGTCATCAGCTCCTAGGGGTAACCAAAGGAGTTGGAATCATGTTAAATCTCAACAACTAGGTAGTGACTTTGTGATGAATAATAAAGCATGCTATATCTATGGTAGTTTTGATCATTTACATGCTTATTGTGACTATCATGTTGGGAGAAGGGAAGTCCATGGGAATAAAAGGGTGGAGTCTAACAGGTTTCAAAACAATTTACACCTTAATCCACACAGCAAAATGATCCTAAGAGCAGTTCAACTAAGAAGTGGTCTTAAAACTTTTGCCACTGCTAAAACTGTTAACACTGCTCACCCTAAATCACCTGTTACAAGTGCAAAATCCAAAACAACTTTTGCAAAATCTGCACAAACAGGGAAAAGAACTTTTCAAAATAAAAAGGTTCATTATAACCAACAGTGGGTACCTAAAACCAAACCAACAGTTACCACTGTTCATTCAAAAGTTTCCACTGCAAGGGTTGTAAACAAGAAAAGGGGGGACATGGGCAATGTTGTGAAGGCCTCAGCACGTTGGGAATGGAATTATAAAGGAGTTACCTCATCAACCAATCCCAATGGTGTATCAATGACCTTTGATAGATTTAACTAAATTGATACACGAGGCAGATCCAAGTAAATCATGGCTTGGGTCCCCAAAAGAAACTAACTCCTTTCTTATATGTGCAGGAACATCCAAGGACAAAAAGATCAGATCAAGGCTACACAGATAGTGGATGTTCAAGGTACATGACTGGCAACAAGTCCTATCTCTCAGATTTTGAACATTATGATGGACAATATGTCAGCTTTGGAGGTGGAGTTAATGGAAAAGTTGCTGGTAAAGGAATAATCAAAACTGGTAACTTGGACTTTGAACATGTGTACTATGTAAAAGAGCTTAAGTATAATCTTTTTAGTGTGTCACAAATGTGTGACAAGAAGAACCATGTTCTTTTTACCAAAGATATGTGCTTTGTTCTCTCTAAAGATTTTAAGATGCCTGATGAAAGTCAAATTCTTCTTAAGATTCCTAGAAAAGGCAACTTATATAGCTTTGATAGGAACAACGTTGTTGCTAAAGATGATTATGCTTGCTTGCTTGCAAAGGCCACAGTGGATGAATCCATATTATGGCATAGAAGACTTGGTCATGTTAACTTCAAAACCATTAATAAGATTGTCAAAGATGGTTTGGTGAGAGGCTTACCTCAGAAAGGATTTGAAAATGATCAAACCTGTGTGGCTTGTCTTAAGGGCAAACAACACATAGCTTCTTGCAGGTCAAAGCTGGTTAACTCTATTGCTCACCCACTTCAAATGTTACATATGGACTTATTTGGTCCTACATCTGTGAGCAGCTTGAATCTAAAGAAATATTGTCTTGTAGTGACTGATGATTTTAGCAGGTCTACATGGGTTTTCTTTCTTAGAACCAAGGATGAAACAACTGGCATTCTTAAGATCTTTATCACAGAAGTTGAAAACCAATATGATATGAAAGTTAAAATCATTAGGTGTGATAATGGGACAGAATTTAAGAATAGAGTTATGGATGATTTTTGCAGAGATAAAGGTATTAAAAGAGAATTTAGTGTTGCTAGAACTCCTCAACAAAATGGTGTTGCTGAGAGGAGGAACAAGACACTTATAGAGGCTGCTAGAACCATGTTGATAAGGTTTTAAAATGTACCTTTTTGAGGGGTCGTTTAAGCCCTTATTTGATCACTTTTGTATCCGTTATTACTTAATATCGTTCCTTTTCACTTTTTAGGTATCTTGAAGGCAAAATGCTGGAATGACACTTATTCGAACGAAAAGGCGCGAATATACGAAGAAAATGGCCAAAGTCAAGAATCGAGACACTCAGGCTGCTGGAACTGAAGGTGACGGCGTCAGGCACAACTAGCGACGCCGTCGGACAACTTTTGTAATGACTCAGTAGCCAAATTGCTCATTTACAAGTGACGCCTTCAGGTTTTAAAAAAGTAGGGCGTCGCAACTCAGACGACCTATATTTGATCCAAACGACGTCAGAGACTGAAGGGGACGGCGTCACAGGCATAAGGTGACGTCGTCGCAAGACTAACGTGGCCAAGACGAAACCCTAATAACGGCGACCCGACGGCGTCACAAATTAAAGGGTGACGTCGTCGCATGTGTAATCTTATATATAGAATCCGAATTTTTTAGTTTTCGGTGTGTAGTCTTTGGAGTAAAAACCTAAACCGAACCAAGGCTTTCTTGTACAGTATTTTAGGGTTCCATACCCTATCTTACATCAAGATAAGTGTTTTACTTCATTAATTCAAGTATGTCTTCAATTAATTGTGTGTATGAATGCATGTTTCCCATGTCCGACTAATTTACTTGTGTGTTTGGTTAGGGAATATGAAACTTAAATATTGAATATTGATTGGTTGTCTCTGTTGGGATATAAAAAGTCAAAGTACTGAAGAGTCAAAGTGCTGAAGAAGTCAAAGTACTGCTAAAGTATAAAGTCAAAGTACTGCTCGATTCATCAAAGTACTGTATGCTTAAAGGACTGATATGTAAAATCATTAAGGATTATCTTGTAATTCTAGAATGTTCTAAGATTAGTTTAGTATTACTTGTCGTACAAGGTTTGTAATTGTAAACCGACTAGGGTTATCCTTAAGCCTATAAAAGGACCCCTAGGTTGGCACTAGATATATGCGTTTTTAGAGTTTTAGAGAGTACGAATATTAGATTTTTAGAGTTGTTAAAAGAATCTGTATAACAAGCAGGTTCTAAGTATTAATAAAATCGTTGAAGTTAAAAGTTAATTCTTCTTAGCTTTGTTAAGTAAATTCCGCATACTTAATAGAGTTAATTCAGTGTTTCTTTGTTAGTAACTTAGGATTTATCCGAAGTTATTAAACCCTTACAAGCTATATAAATTAGTTTGGTTAGAGTACATCGATCCAACAAGTGGTATAAGAGCTTGTGTGGAAACTCTGACTAAGAAGAAACCCTTAAAACCTACTTAACAACAAACCCTAAAGATGTCGACTGAAGCTGCACCACCACCAACCATCACCTCACTTAGAATACCAATCATCAAGAAGGGAGATTACGATCTATGGAGCATGAAGATGAGGCAGTACATTGCCATTACAGACCATGCACTATGGAATGTAATTGTCAATGGTAATGAAGTTATTCCAAAACCTATAGAGATTCCTGGACAACTTAAACCACCCAAGGCTGTCTTACCAGCAGCAACAATAAGAAATCAAGAAAAGGCTCTCAACATCCTATTGTCTGCTATCCCTGATGGTCACCTACTCAAATTCCATGATGCTAAGGATGCAAAACAACTATGGGCTGCTCTCAAGACTAGATTTGGAGGGAATGATGCTTCAAAGAAGATGCACATAAATCTGTTGAAGCAACAGTTTGAAACTTTCACTGTTGGTGAAAGAGAAGGTCTTGATGCTGCCTATGACAGGTTCCAAAATCTCCTCAGCATGCTAGAGTTATACAAATCAGAGGTATCTGTTGAAGATGCCAATCTGAAGTTCTTAAGGAGTTTTCCATCTACATGGCATGTGATTGCTACTATGATCAGTGGACAACCTGGTTTGGATGTTATGGACTTTGATGATCTCTACAATCATCTGAAGGTGTATGAGCATGAGATGAATGGCCAAACAAGTTCAAAGTCTCACAATATAGCTTTTGTGTCTTCTGAAAAGAGAGGCAGTACTTCCACTAAAAGTACTGCTTACCCTACTCAAAGTACTGTTTCCCAAAGTACTGCATATCCTGCTCATTCTATCACAACCATGACCAACCCCACATCATCAGCAATAAACACCATCCATTTTGATGAAGTCGTATGCTTATTCTTTGCTCACTAAGCCACTTTACCTGTTACTTATGAAGAGGATGTGTCACAAATTGAAGAGGATGCTCTTGAAGAAATTGATATCAGGTGGCAAGTTGCTATGATCACTGCTAGGATCAAGAAGTTCATGAAGAAAATGGGAAGAGGCATTGACTTCAAACCCAAACAGGGTATCACCTTTGACAAGTCAAAGATTGAATGCTTTAACTGTCAAAAGACTGGACACTTTTCAAGGGAATGCAAGTTTGCTAAATATCAGGCAAACAGGATGACTGAGAAACCTAAGCTTGAACTAAAGGAAATTCCTATTACTGAAACAAAAGCTTTGGTTGCTCAAGAGAATCTATCAGAGGTTGACTGGAGTGCTGAGTTTGATGATGAACCAATAACCTATTATATGGTAGCAGTAGAAGAATCAGTGGAAGAGTTTGATTGGAGCACAGCTTTTGATGAGGAACCTGGACATGCTGCTTTGGAATCCAGAGATGGTCTAGGAAGTTTTGATTGGAGCATGGAGAATGAAGATGAACCTGTTATGCTGGCTATGGTAGCTACTTCACCAATTTTACCCCTATCTCTGAGGTATGCTCTAAGTGTCATAATTTTTATCAAAAAGTGCTTAATGATTATGTAACTGAAAGAGATAACTATAGTAGGGCTAGGTCAGAGGTAGTTGGTTACCAAATCACTTTAGAGTCTATGGAAGCCAAAATAATAACACATGAAAATAATGAAATGGCTTGGGCTGAAAAGTATGAACAACAAGATTATCAGTTAAAATTAAGTGAATGGAAGCTAGGATGTAAGATTTCTGAAATTGAGAAGCTAACTAAGGAAAGGGATGATTTGTTAGAAAAATTTGCTGCTTGGAGACAATCTGGTCTTTCTCATGTTAGTTATGTTGAAAAACAGAGAAGAGCTTACATAAGAACTGGACTAGGATTTGGTATGGACTTTAGTAGCATAGAGGAAAACCCACCTAGTAATGAAAACCAACTTGATTTTGAGGATATAACAACTAGTGATGATGAACTCATCAATTATGTAGATAACACATCTAGTGATGAGGAATCAATTAGTCAAACACCTCCAGAGTTTAAGAAAGACAATGGTTATCATGCAGTCCCTCATCCCACTGGTAGTTTTCAACCACTTAGGGCAGATGTTTCTCGTTTTGGAGTAGACAACTTAGAGTTTAGAAAGAAGCTTACAGGAAAATCTATTTCTGAAACCCCAAAAGAAACAGTTGAAAAACCTAAGGTTGGTGATGTTAAGAGTCAAGCAGTACCTTCAACTCAAAGTACTGCTGCACGATCAGCAGTACCTTTAAGAAAACCTTTTCAAAATACTGCTAAACGTTTTTAGGATAATTTTGGTCAAAACAGTTTTCATCATTCACCAAAAAGACAGGATACTTTTAATCATAGACCTAAAGGAAGAAATTTTGGGAGTATGGGCCAAAAATTGTGTTTTGTTTGTTACAGTCCTGATCATTTGATTAAGCACTGTGACTTTCACTCAGAATACCTAAGCAAATTCCCAAAGACCATATCTGCCAACCAAAAACCAAGGGAGAATAAACCAGTCTGGAATCATTCACATAGGGTTAACCACAGTAATTTCTCACAAGACCATAGGTACCCTCACCAGAAACGATCTTTTTCAAAATCACCAGTACCTTCTCAAACTACTGCTAGATTTTCAAACAATCAAGGTACTGCTCATACTTTTTGGAATAAAAATCCTATGAGATCTAATTACTACCAATCTAGAAGACGTTTCAACTCAAAGAAAGTAGCTAGATCAAAGGACTCTACACCAGAAGTTAAAACCAAATGGGTAAAGAAGGAAAGTACTGATGGGGAACAAACAGTACTTTCAGCAAGTGTGGGTGAAACAGAGATTTTTGAAAATAATAAAGAAAACTTGGATGAAAAAAAGATTTTTATTGAAAAACCAACACAAGTTTTTGAACAACCAAAGATAATTGACCATTTGCTTAAAGATAGTGGGAATTACATACTTAAAGAATTTAAGTATGTAACTCCACAAGGGGAACACAAGTCAGTAATGGCTTGGGTTCCTAAAATTAACTAACCATTTTATCTTTGTGCAGGGCAACCCAGAAGAGGAGCTTAAAGATCATTTAATAGTGGATAATGGTTGCTCTGGAAGCATGACAGGAGACAAAGATATTCTGTCAAATTTTAGATCCTATTGTGGAGGAAGAGTTGCATTTGGGAATGATGCTAGTGGAGGAAGAATTACAGGCAAAGGAACTATTAAGGCAGGGAGCATAGATTTTGAGAATGTTAGATATGTGAAGGAGCTCAAGTTCAACCTTTTGTCAGTCTCTCAGATCTGTGATAAGAAGCACCTTGTGTTATTCACTGACACAGAATGTCTCATTCTTTCCCCTGTGTTAGGAATTAGAAAATTCCATAGTGAAGAGTCGGTCACCCCTAATATTATCTAGCATAAGTTAGCTCGTAGACATATCGTTATTTACGTTATTTAGTAGTTTATTTATTAGTTTGTAGCGTAGTATAGCTTAGTGCAACACCGTGGAGGAAGGACGGGTCTTTACCCACTGTATACCTGATCCACAGGCCGATAGGAGGTCGTTATGTTTGTAACTATTTATACCCTCTACCTCCCAAGGTAGAGGGTTGGACCTTTCATTCATCTTAATCTAACCTTCTATGTTTTCTTTCACTTTCTCTCTCTAGAAAGGCTCCCACTTTCTCTCTCTAAAACCTCTAAATAATTCGACCATATTATTGTTTGTTATGTGTTTATGAAATCCAATATGTTACAATTGGTATCAGAGCCATGGTTAGATCATATCTTGCACATCTTTGGATTTATAGTGGTTTTTAGGTGGTTTTTGAGTTTGAAAAAGTTTAGTGGTTTTTGCATCATTTGGTTGATTTCTTGTGTTAAAGTTTGAATTTTGTTGGTACTTTTATGTTTAGAATCATCACAAGTGTTTAGGTTTTCATTTGGTAAGCGTGAATCATCTTGGTTGGGTTGTTTTTGGATTAAAAAGTGATGTTTATATGGTTTTTCAAGTTAGCGACTTAGCTCACGGAGTATATTCTTCCTAGCGACTTGCTTCACAAAATTGTAGCGAGTTACAGCTTTAAACCTAGCGAGTTAGACCTAGCGAGTTAAAGTACAAGTAGTGGACTCTCCACTACGGGTAGCGACTTGGTGGTAGCGACTTGGTCTGTAGCGAGTTGCTCTTTAGCGACTTGCATTGTTAGCGACTTGAGTAGCGAATTGCTGCTGAAATTTTGCTAGCGACTTAAGTGTTAGCGAGTTACCACTTAGCGACTTACATCTGGCTAGCGACTTGGAACTCTAGCGACTTAGCGTGGTGGCGAATTAGGTGCTTAGCGACTTGGTTCAAGTGTTATAGCGACTTGGTTGATTTTTACGAAGAAGAGGTTTGACCAAAGTTGACTTTTTACGTCAAAACTTCAAACGGCCATAACTTTTGATCCGTAACTCCGTTTTGGACGAAATACCTGTCAAAACGACCGGAACAGGCTGAATATTGTGAGGTTTCACCACGATGTCGTGAAACGAATTTTCCGAGGCCCAAATCCCCTCCGAAAGGAAGTTATTGTGGATTTAAGTTTTTAGACCTAAAAAATTCTCCGTAAAAACGTGCATCAACCAATCCAAATCTCAACCAATCAACATTTCAGCTTTTCCTACGAACAATCTAAAGCCCTATCACACAATCGTCTTTCATTGTATAGATCCATCAGTCATCTTAACACATTCCATTGGTCATTGCTTAACGGTTTGGTCTTGATTTTAGTAAAATCCCGCGAAAGATTCTATTTCTCGGTTTGAATTATAGACTTGTAAAATCCCGTGCATACTACTACATCATGTCTTACTCTACTGACCCAGTGATTTCAGAAGTGCTTAAATTGTATGATGTTGTGGACATCAATGATAATGTATGCTACACTGAACAATTAAAGATGATTGAATCAATCAATGAGGATGTGATATCTCCGGGTTCAGACTCTGAAAAGACAGAAATGCACCAGTCAATGCTACAAAATGCAAGGCTAATGGAATGTAACATTGAGCCCTTTCAACTACTTTATCAGCACCTCAAACTACTTTTATCTACAACTATGGATCGAACAAGCAATGCTCTCCTTCGTCAGGATCTTTCCACCTTGACAAGAACTGTGCTACTCAACTTAGAACAACTGAGGTTTCAAATTACTAAAGAGAAGTTCTCAACTGATGAATCTAATGCAGCTCTTCATGTAATCTTCGAACAATTTCAGCCATTTATCCGGGGGGAATATTCCTCAGATTTTGATGATGACATGACTGAAGTGTCTTTCAAGAAACACACTGGAATGGAAATTAGCGTGTTCATTGAGACATTCATACAACTCATGGATAATGTGGAGAAGTACATTGAGGAAGTTACACATCAACATGAAAACATGAATGAGTGTCAGGTGCAGTTGAGAGATAGTTGTGATAAGTTGGGTAATGTATCTGTTGAAGAATCGGGTGTTGCTGAATGCAGAATGTCAGAGACAACAAATAGTGTTGAAATGGGTAAAGCATCAGATGATGGATCAGTTGGTACTGAATACATAGGCTCAGAGGCAGATAAGCTTGAAACAGCCAGTAGTTCAGTGACCCTTGCTACACATGATGTGGATGCAGATATCAGACCGATAAATGAACAGGTTTCATGTGATGAGGTACCCTTATCTTTTCAACATAGTGCATCTGCTAATGTACCTAAACAAACTGATCTCAATGCTGAACATGATTCTGATAACTGTTCCTTGGTTGAGGCTGAGTCTAATAATTTCAAAATAAATGATATGGTTGATAAAAAGGCTTTTGATGAACTTTCAAACAAACTCTCAAATCTTGAAAAACATTGCATTTCACTTGAAATTGCGATACAAAGTAAAGAAGAAAGTTTTCAACTTAACAAACCATGTAAAAAATTGGAACTTCCTGAATTCCGTGAACTTTTTGAAATTAACACTCTGAAAGCTCAGCTTCAAGACAAAGAGTCAACCATTTACAATCTGAAGAAACATAGTTCTGTCTTGAATGAGAAAAGTAATTTAGTCATGAATACACAAGACATTGATGCTATTATAACAAGAAATAATGAACTGTCAATTTATGTGGCTAAATTACTAAAGGAAAATGAGTCTTTGAGAAAGCATCACATAGAACTAAGTGACTCTGTCAAAGAAGCTAGAACTAAGTCAATGGAACAAACAAACCCTTTGATAGAAAAAATTGATGAACTCAAAGCTCAACTTCAGGATAAGAGTTTCGCTATTGTTGCCTTAAAGAATGAGCTTAGGAAAACTGTAGGGAAAAGTGTGAACACTAAGTTTACAAAACCATCAACCTTGGGGAAACCAGTTTCTCATCCCACTAGAAACCGGTCTGGTGTTAGGCAGCCTACTGCGTTTATATCCGAAAGACCAAAATTTTCAAAAACACGGTTTGCCTCCCAAGTTGATGAGAAACAAGTTTTGTCAAAACCAGTCACTTCACCTGTGTTACCTAAGAGTCATGCTTCTAGTTCCTCTAAACCTCAACATGCAACTACTTTTACACCCAGCACCTCTAGGATTAGTTCGAAAACAGTGTCAAAACCAAGCATTAAAACCCAGAATTCATATGATATGAATGACTTGAGGAAGAACTATTACCTAGACGAAGCTAGGAAAAAGGCACAGATTCGAAAAGACGGAATTTTAGGTGCAAGACCTAGGGTGAGGAATTCTACAAGATTTCAAGGCACTACTAGTAGTTGTAAACCACTACCTAGGAACACTCAAAAGACTAGGGATTGGCGTGCATCTAAAAGTAGTTATGTGCATAAGAATGCTAAGCATGTAGAAAACAAAACTAGAAATTCTGAGTCTTTTCCACATAAGAAACATTTTCCTAATTCACATGCCAAGGTACAATCCACTAAGACCACTAACGTGACTAAGGTTCAACATGTTGTGAAACAAAACAAACCAAAAACTTCGCCTAGATGGATACCAACTGCTAAATCTTTGGAAACTAGGAACAAGGATAAGTCTTCCACTATGCATAAGAAGCCTTACAATCCTAGACCTTGCCATAAGTGGATACCATCTGGTAGAATGTTTAAGGATGCTGGACTTAGGTGGATTCCTACCGGAAAGCTGTTTTCTGATGAAAAAATCAAGGTTGACCGTGAAACCCCAAAGAGTTTGGATACTAATGTCACTAACCCATATATATGCAATCAAGCTTGTAATGTTAGTGCAGGTACTCCTTACTCAGTTGCAGATAATTCGATCCTTCAATACATGGACTGGCTTAAAGTATGGATTACAAATGGATTGATATCTCATAACTCACGGGTTCAAGTTACTCAACATTGATATTCAACCGGCTATGACGTCTGTTCACATCAGTTCAGGCCTCGTTCTTCATCATTATGGTGTCTGCAGATAACTCTTCAGGCCCCGTTCCTCATAGAAAAGAAAGGTGTACGTTTCAGTGCGCTTTATCTTCATAAGAAGAGAAATCTTCATGTTTATGACCATTCTCATCGACATTCTTCATCAACATGCTTCATGCTTTTTCCATGCGCTTTAGTTATCAAGTGAATCGGACTACTAATAATTACTCTTATTCCACTTGCTCAATATAATGAAGATGGCGACATCCTGTGCTAACTTTGCGGGGGAGAAGTGTGAATAGAATACATTTGAATGATAATCACTTGTTTAATCAAGAATGGCATCACCATATGCAATTCTTGAGGGGGAGAAGAAGTGTGAATTTTTTGCATGGTTGACTGATATTTGAGAATATATGGTCAAACGGCTCCTAACTCATGTAAGAACCAAGATTCTTCTTATCGGATCATCTTCACATGTAGTTTCTTCTAAGAGCCGTTGGTTGACATCTTCACACGGGTTGATATGATTAAATGACAAAGTGCTTCTAGTTGCTGGGTTGATTTCTTTGATGAACATCTTTCTGTTCTTGTTTGATTGGGAGGGATTTTAATTAAGGGGATTTGCTATTTACAAGTTAACGGGAATGCCTTTGGTGTGAAGAAGATGTTAACTGTCTATTTCCCCATTCGGATAATCTTGAAGAAGGTCGAGTCTACAGTCTAATCTACATTTGAAAGCTACATGATTAGAAGACTAAAGACGAATTGCATTTGATGATCTAAAGACTTCTTCTTAATCCGGGCTGAGAAGAACACTTGAAAATCTTCGTCAGTTTAGGGGAGAGCACTAATTGGGGGAGATTGAAAAGCCAAAATTTAATCCCCAATTAGACTTGCTCATATTCTTTAGCTATGATTCATTGTTTGATTTTTGATGACACTCCTCCAACGCCTAATGTTTCAATTACTAAGGATAATTGGGATTCATTGTTTTTCAAAGATATGTTTGATGAGTATTTCCAACCGCTAGCGAATGTTGATCATCCAAGAAGTACTTCTCAGACTACTCAAGAAGCCTAATCTCCAATTTATTCCTCAAGGTGTTGTTAATGACTATCATAATATTGCAGTTGCACTCATGAATAATGACCCGCTCTTTGGTATTCCTTTGCCAAATCTTCACGGATTATTATTCATGAATAATGATCCGCTCTTTGGTATTCCTTCGCCAAATCTTCACGGATTATTGTTCCTCTCATTGTGCTCGCTATAAATCAACCACATGAACATTAAGGAAAATGACTACCTCATCCACTCGAACACATTATTGGTGAATCTTCCAGATCAGTCACTACATGTATACTTTTAGGAAGAATGCATTGATGTTGAGGCATCATTTGTTCCGGTTCATTCAGTGGGTGAATGTACATCCGATTGTATGTTTATTCACATGTTGGGTATTTGACATAAGTTGATTACTTCGGAGTTAATCGTTTATCACTTATTTGAGATTGAAGTTGACCTTCACAAAGGCGTTTTCTTATTTTATCTTGAAGTCGGGGATGGTTGGATGCATGACTTTCAATGATAACTTGCTCGTGATTGAACTTAAGTTGAAGACTTGGTTTATCTAGTTACCAGCAGTCGGGCTGGATGGTTGAAGACCTGGTTAACTATCACTTCAAGGAGTTACGTTGTTTTACTCAGTGACACACGCTTATGTCGTTGTGGATAATCGCAAGAGGTGTTAATGTCTCATACTTTGGTTGAGTATTGAGTACTTGGAGGTTTGCTTGGAGCAAAAAATTCTTGACACCGTTCTTCTAACATTAGTGCAAGCTTAAGATGCAAATGCGGGGAATTCTACTTCAGTTTCAAGTTTGGTACATCGGGTTTTCTTCATCAGTGGTCACTTCAAATTGTCTACGAATGGGTTGATAAAGATAGTCAGAGAGAGTTTCTATAGCAGTTGATTCTCACAAGATTCATTTGAGCTAATTTTTTGTTCTTCTCTATTTCAAGAATATTTGGTATGTATAATGTATTGCTGATTCTGAGGTATCAAGGGGGAAGGAGACATACATCTAAACACACAACGAGTACACGTGATGAACCTAATACTTCTTTTCTGTTGAAGTAATCCCGGGAAAGACAAATGTCATAACCGTAGAGAAACTCAGTGTTTACTCATAACCTTTTATGTATTATTCCAACCATTTGGGAGGAAGTGGTCTCTGGATACTTTTGGTATGTGTTAACTCAGCCCTCAGTAGAAGGAAATATGAGAAGAATATTTGGTTCGTGAGATGATATTGCTTATCGACATCTTCGATATGAATAATGGTAAAGTGCTTCCGATTATTCCTTCATGTACACATTATTGTGTTGATTCCGATATGATCACAACCATCATGGGGGAGAGATATGGGTACATCTAGAACTCACAACATGTTCACCTGATCGGGCTTAATCAGTTATTCTGGAGTTGACATCTGCAGAGATGATCAGTGACTCATCTGTTACTTGAATGTCATCGTCTCTACTCTTGTTGGGTACATGTGTACATCATGGACTGATTGGTTATATGTAAGATAATTGGAATGCATTTGGAAATATGAAGACGTTGATGTATTGTTCCCCTGAATTGACAACTGGTCAATCTCGAAGAGTAATGTGTACATCGGAGACGCACAACAGGTTCATGTGATCGAAGTTCATCAGTTATTCCGGATTTGATAACCACTGATACGATCTATGTTTCAACTTGTTACTTTGGTGTTCTCGTGTTCTTCGGGGTGCAGAGCTTCATTCAATGAGACTGTTTTCATTCATTTCTACTTCTTGGAAAATGGTCTTTATACTTAGTTTGTCGGTTTGAGGGGAAGCTACCAAAGACTCACTTGTTGAAGGCTCAAGTTCTTTCGACGATTCAAGAGCCTCGAATGCTTTGGTGGTGGAAGTTTAAGAGATGATGACTTCTATCTTCTACAAAGTGCTGAACGATTTCCTTATTTCGGTACTCATATCATCATCCTCTTAAACTATTTCTCTATATCTGTAAATATTTTTCAAAAACCAAATACAAAAATATAAAACCAACAAAAAGAAAATAGAAAAATATAAAATCTTCAAAAGCCCATAAAAATCAGAAAATTGAAAAATACCAAAAATATTGTTTTCTCAAGACATGTCTTCTGGTATCGATAACATCTACGGTCTTAGAAATGTCATTCAATAATGGCACGGGACTTTAGATGAAGTTCGAGCAGGAGGTGTACATATTTCTTTCTAAACATGTCTTAAACAATGACTTGCAGTTATTTCAGACTGTAACCCGTGCTTAAAACTATGGCTTGCTATTATTTCTGATAGCAACCCGTTCTTAAAGGAAGGAAAGTGTCGCGCTAAACAATTTTTCAAAATATTTCGTGCACTTATCCTAAAAACATAACAAGGAAAGTATGTCGAAGGACTGCTGTTCCTACACAAATGTTTTTCCGTCTAAAATTCTTCAGAAAAATATTTGGTGTTTTCAAAGATGGTGGTAAATGAGTTGCTTTAAAAACAATCAATATCAAAGTTTTCGTATTAATTTGCAAACTCAATCAATGACTTCTGCGCTTTTAAAAACTTTTCAGAAAAATGAGTCATTGATTGAGGGGGAGAATGTTTTCAAATCTATATCATCTAACGGGCTTTCTTAAGTTATCCTAAATGCTTAAACTAAAAAATGATGTTAACCTACGTTGAAGGACTATGTGCCTAGGATAAGATTGTTAGGATTAGATGATTAGAGTTTGATAAACACATTATTCCCATACCTTTATGATATGATTGATATGTTGGATTGACTTTTATTAGTCGATTGCTGTTTGGGTGATGTCGACCACCATATATTTGTATGTGTGTTCACTAACATATGCAGGTATATTGGTATATAAGAATGTTCCCGATCCGGATCCCACAATTGAAGATGATTGGATGCCGAAAGGAAAGGGTAACTATATCTTGGGTTGACAAATGAAGAAACGGAGCTTAATTGGACTTCTATGGAGAGTTGGCATAAATGCAACGTAAGAGGTCTCACTGCATCAGCAGATGGTTTTCTTCTAAGTGATTGAAGAAACGGAGCTTAATTTGACCTCAGTTGGCATTCAAAATGCAACATAAGAAGAAGTCTCACTGCATCTGCAGACGGTTTTTCTTCCAAACCCTACAGCAACAACCACAGAAGCTTCTCCACCACCTAACATATCTTTGTGCAGGATAATCGTGATGATACCATTTTTCTAAAACTTTGTAAAATATTGTTTTTGAAAAATGGAAAAATGTTGTTTTGAAAATAAATTGGTCTAAATTTTGGAAATCACCGGACTTCATTTTATAAAAAATTAAGTCACTCAATCATCGACTACTGTCATGGTTTGAGGGGGAGAGTGATTTTGTATAAATTATTTTCAAACAATATTGCTTCATAAAAGTCCGTTTGTACGCTAAAATGTGGTGATCTAAAGATTTAATGTTATGTCATGGTATGGTTTTCTTTAAAACTCAAAGATCTGTCAAAATGAAATTTTTTCTGTTCTTGTTTGATTGTGAAATAGTTTTATTTTACTTAAAGATCTCTTAAAAACTATCATACCTGACACTAACAATCTTTAATGTCTAAATCTGGTCCTTATCTATCAATTTTCAAAATTAAATCTTGCCACGTCTTTCCCCAAATTTTTCTAAATGATTTAAATTAGTTGGGATCAAAAATCTCAAAGGATTTGATATTTTTGATCGGGGGAGAATTTGTGATTTAATAATGAAATTTGATAAAAGTTGATCGTTTTGATTCAGTTGTGCAGGCTGCTCTCTCATATGCGCTAAATGCTTTCGAATCTCGAAGCACATATTGAGGGGGAGCAAAACCATCGAGGTACAAAAGTTTTTTTAAAGAGATTATAAAGTACCTTGATTGTGTTTTCAAATGGTTTTCTTAATGGATTTTGTGATTGTGGATGTGCTTCAAAAGAACTCTTGCCTCTATGTGATAAAATGTTTTAAAATATCCTATGCACATATTGAGGGGGAGAATTTTACCAAGAAAATCAAATGGCTTTTTCGTATGAAAATTGTGATCAAAGAAAATATTTCAAAGTCCTCTTGCCTCCTTGTGCTAAACAATTTCTAAATCATACGCACATGTTGAGGGGGAGGTTTTCTAAATGATCAAAACTATTAAGGTACGAAATGCTTTGATCTCGTATCACAAGTACCTTGATTGGTTTTCCAAATGATTTTTCAATTGGTTTCATGAAGGAAAGAACAATACCAAAAGACCGACCAATTTACTTTATGCATGGAGTTATAAGGATGGTTAGGTTAGGTATTCGTTCCCACGATCCGCCAGAACCGGAGGGATCTACCCAGGGACAATCCACTAGATAGTGTAGAGTCCTTAGGTATATTGAAAAAAGGAGAAAAGTGAGGAATGGGAAGAGTGCAGACTGAGACTGAGCTAGTACTGGAATAAACCCAACAAGGTTCTAGTTATGAAGTCTCGGTATGCACTGAAGGGGTTGAAGAATGAAAAAGAAATAAATGATAAAAGGGTGAAAAGAAATAGCCCTCCATCAATTCAACCTTAGGGCAGAAACCGGGTTCAATTCATATGCTACTGGTGGTTACTAAGGTAACACTGGTATTGAAGACAAGACATCATGGACCCAGTGATGCACTGCACTAAACTTCCCAAGCCACTCAAGTTCCTCTTAAAAGGGCTTGTTTCATTCTCACGGGGAACCGACATAATCTATCGACTTTCTCTTAGAGATGGTTGATATTGAAGTAGGAGACCCTCTCCCTAGTCTCCGGCACAGGAACCAAATGTGCACTATTGAGTCTAGAGCCAAGAGATCATCCACAATATCTCGTTAGTACCCTAAATTCTTGAAGACTTGCTTTTTCACACAATGTGGAAAGTAAGTATATATTAAGAGTCCTATGCATTATCCTTGTGGTATTGCCAGAACATCTGAGTGATATGTAAAGTATTCACAATGAAGATGGAAATCCTTCTAGAGCCAACATCAAACAAGCTCTTGGTGGGTGACATGTGAGATCTTCTCGTAAGATCAAACTTGTGACAACTGGATAGAAACAATGGGGCGATTCAGTCTTGAATCAACCTTGGTCCAGGAATGGAATTGACGAATACTTTTGGAAAAACCGTTCGATGTGCAAATCTTCTTTTCTCTAGCACGTCGAATGTGTATTCATTTCAAATTCAAAAAGTATCTCTGATTGAAAAATACTTTTAGAAAAACCGTTCGATGTGCGAATCTCTTCTTTTCGCTAGCACGTCGAATGTGTACTCATTCTCTAATACAAAAAGTATTTTGATTGAAAATTGATCTTTCTCATAAAACCTTCGTTGTATTGTAAAACTCTTTCTTCAAGCAATACGCGATTGTTTTTCAAATCATTTTTCATCAATCAGTGAATCTCAATTTGCTGGTTCACTCACTCCGTGTTGTCTTCTTTGAGACGTTCCGGTTTGAGAACAGCTAGAACAGCTGCGAAACCCTGTCAAGGAGATTCTTAGGAATCCTACCTGATCACAGGCAGTACTTGTACTGATCAACGGGGAACCGTGGGCCGTGTACCTCAATTCAACGAAAGTGATCAAAGACACTTTCGTACGCTTTATTGCTAACTGTCGTATGCAGGAACACCCCGACGATTGCAGCTGATCAGAATTGAGGAGTCAATCCAAAGCCGCATGCTCACAGCATCCACACTTAATTTGAAGAAATCATGACTGGTGCATATCTACATAACCTGGCTCTGATATTTCATTCTATGCTTATGCTTCGCTGCTACAAATATCATGAACCAGTAAGGCTTCCGCTACTCTGATGGAAAGATGTCATGATTCAAAAGTGTGAGCATGTCGGTCCAAAAGTCACAACTTCACATGATGGCAACACAATAAAGGGTGATCCAGAGATTTACTGTGGCTGATGATCTCAAAGAAAGCTCGAAGATCATCAAGATGTGGATCAGTTCAAAGACCTCCACTAAAAGTACAAATCAATGCGGACTTTGAAGAATCGCTACAAAAGCACAAAGATTGTTGAAATGAAGAATTGAAGTCTACGAGCTCAAGAACAAAGACAAGAATAGAATGCTAGGATTCGAAATGTATAACATGGGGTGACCTCCCTTAGGGGGAGATTGTTAGGAATTAGAAAATTCCATAGTGAAGAGTCGGTCACCCCTAATATTATCTAGCATAAGTTAGCTCGTAGACATATCGTTATTTACGTTATTTAGTAGTTTATTTATTAGTTTGTAGCGTAGTATAGCTTAGTGCAACACCGTGGAGGAAGGACGGGTCTTTACCCACTGTATACCTGATCCACAGGCCGATAGGAGGTCGTTATGTTTGTAACTATTTATACCCTCTACCTCCCAAGGTAGAGGGTTGGACCTTTCATTCATCTTAATCTAACCTTCTATGTTTTCTTTCACTTTCTCTCTCTAGAAAGGCTCCCACTTTCTCTCTCTAAAACCTCTAAATAATTCGACCATATTATTGTTTGTTATGTGTTTATGAAATCCAATATGTTACACCCTGAGTTCAAGCTTCTTGATGATAACTTGGTAATACTGAGAGTACCAAGAACCAATGATGTGTATAGTCTGGATATGAAGAGTCTTCACTCTTCTGGAGGAGCAACATGTTTAGTAGCAAAGGCAACACTTGAAGAAGCACATCAGTGGCATAGAAGATTAGGCCATGTAAATTTCAAGAATATCAACAAGTTGGTCAAAGGAAATTTAGTTAGAGGTTTACCTTCCAAGACTTACAAGAATGATCACTCATGTTTGGCGTGCAAGAAGGGTAAACAACACAAAGCTTCATGCAAGAATCTTGAGGGAAGAACTATTAGAGAACCTTTGGAGTTGCTGTACATGGATTTGTTTGGACCTGTTTCTGTTGCTAGTCTAAACAAGAAGAAGTACTGTCTGGTTGTGACAGATGATTGCAGTAGATTTAGTTGGGTATTTTTCTTGGGATATAAATATGACACCTTTGATGCTATTCATGATCTTATAATAGCCTATGAAAATCAACTAAGACTCAAAGTAAGAGGTATTAGATGTGATAATGGGACTGAATTCAAGAACAAGCTTATGGATGAGTTTTGTGCTAAGAAAGGAATCAAGAGGGAGTTCAGTATTGCTAGAACTCCACAGCAGAATGGTGTTGCAGAAAGAAAGAACAGAACTTTGATTGAAGTAGCCAGAACAATGCTTGCAGATTCATTACTACCTATTCAATTTTGGGCTGAAGCTGTAAGTACTGCTTGTTATGTGCTTAATCGAGTATCAGTCACCAAACCTCAGATGAAGACACCTTATGAGTTGCTGATGGGAAACAAACCCAACATTCATTTTATGAAACATTTTGGATGCTCTCTGACTATTCTCAACACAATCGATAATTTGGGCAAATTTGATGGCAAGGCAGAAGAAGGATACTTATTGGGGTACTGCACCAATAGCAAAGGATTTAGAGTGTATAACAGGGT
The DNA here is from genome assembly GCA_019973895.1 of Chrysanthemum seticuspe. Classification (NCBI taxonomy): domain Eukaryota; kingdom Viridiplantae; phylum Streptophyta; class Magnoliopsida; order Asterales; family Asteraceae; genus Chrysanthemum; species Chrysanthemum seticuspe. The sequence continues at coordinate 183,076,158 of BPTQ01000003.1, forward strand.
CACCAAAAAGGTTCAAGATTGTCTTCATGTTGAATTTTTAGAAGATCAAGAAAATCATAAGGGTAAAGATCCTAATTGGATGTTTGATCTTGAGGTTTTGACTCCTTCTATGAATTATGTACCTGTTAGAGAAGAAAATCAAGTAGATCTCAAGAAAGATGAATTACAGTACATTGTTCATGGAGTCAATATTAGACCTGATGTTGTTCCTGATAAAGAACCTATAACTGTTGAGAAGGAGAAAGGTACTGATGAGCCAAAATCTACATTGTCTGCTGAAGGTCAAGTTATTCAAGATGAGCTTAATAGGATGCTTTTTCAAGATGTAGTAGCACAATCTTATGATGATGATCAAAGAAGAGCTTATGAGGAAGCAAAGAAAAAGAACAAAACTGCATATTTCTCTCACAGTACTTTGGATAACAGTACTTTAGATCAAAGTACTGCTGCACCTGTTGACAGCACTTTGAATGATTTGGATGATCCTACCATGCCTGGCTTAGAAGATACTGATGATGAATTTGAAGATGAAGGTATTTTCTCATATTCCAATGAAGATGCTGATTTCACAAATTTGGGTGATAATGTTGAACTTCCACATACTCCTATCTTAAGAGTTCATAAGAATCATCCTATTGGTCAAATCATTGGACCGTCCACTTCAGGAGTGCTAACTAGAACAAAAGCTAAAGGATTTTCTACGCTACACAATGCTTTACTTAGCTTTGTGTACAAACAAAACAGGCTGAATCATAAGGATCACCAAACATGCCTGTTTACTTGTTTTATCTCTCAAGAAGAACCCAAGAATATAGCTCAAGCATTAACTAAAGAAAGTTGGGTTGAAGTTATGCAAGAAGAACTTCTTCAATTTAAACTTCAAGAAGTTTGGGTACTATGTGATCTACCAGATGGAAAGAAAGTCATTGGTACACGATGGGTGTTCAGAGTCAAGAGAGATGAAAGAGATAATGTCATCAAGAACAAAGCAAGGTTAGTAGCACAAGGCTATAGACAAGAAGAAGGAGTAGATTATGATGAAGTATTTGCTCCTGTAGCAAGGATTGAAGCCATTCGAATATTCCTTGCTTTTGCATCATATATGGGATTTCAGGTTTATCAAATGGATGTCAAGAGTGCCTTTCTTTATGGCACTATTACAGAGGAGGTTTATGTCAAACAGCCTCCTAGTTTTGAAGATCCTGCACATCCAAACAAAGTCTACAAAGTTGTTAAAGCTCTCTATGGTCTTCATCAAGCACCTAGAGCTTGGTATGAAAGGCTCTCTACTTTCTTATTGCAACATGGTTACAGGAGGGGAGCCATAGATAAGACTTTGTTCATCAAGAGAGATAAGAAGGATATCATGCTGGTTCAAGTTTATGTAGTTGATATCATCTTTGGAGCTACAAAACAGACCATGGTGAAGGAGTTTGAGCAGCTGATGCAACATGAATTTCAAATGAGTTCTATGGGTGAATTAACATTCTTTTTGGGGCTTCAAGTTAAACAGTCAAAGGAGGGAATTTTCATAAGTCAAGATAAGTATGTCTCTGATATTCTTAAGAAGTTCAATTTTGATGCTATGAAGCCAATCACTACACCTATCAAGTCTATCAACTCATTGGGAAAGGATGAAGATGGTCAACCTGTTGAAGTCAAGCTGTACAGATCTATGATTGGCTGTCTTATGTACTTAACTGCATCTAGGCCTGATATCATGTTTGTTGTTTGTTTATGTGCAAGATATCAAGTCTCACCTAAGGTCTCCCATATGAATGCAGTAAAGAGAATTTTTAGTTATTTGAAACAACAACCTAAGTTGGGGTTGTGGTATCCAAAGGATTCACCTTTTCACTTGGAAGCTTTTTCAGATAGTGATTATGCAGGTGACAACTATGATAGAAGATCAACCACTGGAGGATGCCAATATCTTGGAAGAAGATTAGTCTCATGGCAGTGTAAGAAGCAAACTATTGCAGCAACATCATCCACTGAAGCAGAATATGTGGCTGCTGCAAGCTGTTGTAGACAAGTTTTGTGGATGCAAAATCAACTCTTGGATTATGGGTTCAACTTCAAGAATACTCCTATCAACATTGATAATGAGAGTACAATTTGCATTGTGAAGAATCCTGTTTATCACTCCAAGACCAAGCACATTCAGATTAGGCATCACTTCATCAGAGATTGTTATGAGCATAGACTCATTAATGTTGTCAAGGTTCACACAGATGATAATGTACCTGATTTACTCACCAAAGGATTTGATGTTTCACGATTCAATCACTTGGTGGTAAGCATTGGAATGATTAATTACTAAGCTACATTTAAGGGGAGGACTGATTAGTTAGTTAGACAGTCTTGTGCTTTGCTTAAGGGGAGGCAATACAATGCCTATTTAGAGTTTTTGTCATTATAGAGCAGAGGATGGAAAAGTACTGCTGTTTAGTTCTATGAAAGTACTGCACTAAAAGTATTGCTTTGGAAAGTACTGCGCACGTGGAAAGCACTGCTTGTCTTATCAACGTACTATTCCAACGGTAAAAAAGAGGGGTAAAAATCAAATAACGGTAACTTTGTTATTATGAGCTGTGATTTTTCAAATCCTACCTATAAATAACTACTTTCTGATTTTCCCTCTCATCTTTATCCTTATCAATCTTTTCCATATTTCTCTCTCTCTCACAATTACTTATTCATCAAATCAATCACGTATACAACCATCAATGGCGAACCGAAACACCGTTTCTAAACACAACATGGTGGCGAATTTGGATAAAACTGAAGCTAATGTCGCATTCCATGACATCATTCATTTTCTCACGGGGTCTCCAATTAGTTATGCACTTTTGGTTGAACCAGATGTCATTGAGCCCTGGATTCAACGGTTTTGGGCAGCTGTTAGGACTCACATGGAGAATGATGATTCGTATATACAAGCTAAAGTTGCTGGAAGGCTTGTAAGAGTTTCTGAAGCATCAATTCATGAAGACTTATTATTTGATGATGCAGAAGGAGCTATTCGATTTGCTAAACAGTTTCTTTGAGATACGTTGAGAGACATCGGATATGAAGGGTCTTTAACAGAAACGACATTCAAGAAGCCCTTATTTAGTCCACATTGGAAGTACTTGGTTCATGTCCTACTTCATTGTATCAGTTCTAAAAGTACTTCATGGGAGCAATTTGGATCCAATATAGCATCTGCTTTGGTGGGATTAGCTACAAATCGTATCTTCAATTTTTCAAGGCTGATTTTAGATGGTATGCTATCTCACATCTCTCATGGATCACGCTGGTTGATGTATCCAAGATTTATTCAAGTCTTCTTGAATAAACAACTTCAAGATGTACCGAAGCCTTCGAGTCTATTACCTGTTGTGGTACAACCGGCGAAGATCTTCACCTTCATGGCTAGGAAGAGTGATCTGTTTACTGGAAGGAACACTCCATTGACTACATCAATGATGGAAATTGTTCAAGCTATTAGAGATGAGGTTGCAGCTAGTGATGCAAGAGAAGGTACTGTTTCAACTCAAGGTACTACTTCTCAAGATGCTGCATCTCAAGGTACTGCTTCTCAAGGTACTGACGCACACGAAGGTACTACAGTTTCACCTACCTCATCTCACCATGATACTCCACCTATTGAGTCAGAACAAGATATCCCTATTCCCTCATCATCCTCTGGAGTAGATGCAGCTACTATACCCTCTGAAGGATTAGTACTCGATAATTATATTCTGACATGAGAGCTAGTCAGCTTAAAGAAAACAACTGAGGCTCAAGCAGCACAGATAGCCCAGTTGAAGACCAAGTTTAGAAGACTTAAGAGGTCTGTCTGGCCTTTAGTCAAACATCACAGATTATGGGTCAAGGCTGAAAAGAAGAAACGAAAGCTTTTTAAGAAGACTTCTACAGGCAAAAAGGTTCACCAGCAATCTTCTATCCAATTGGGGAGGAATTTAGAGCAAGAGAATTTGAAAGAAGATGTTGAATTTTATGAAGAAAAAGAAGATGAACCTTAAAGTACTGAAGCATAGGTCAATATTGAAAGTACATAGCCTGAAAGAACTGGAGTTCAAAGAACTGGTGTTCTAAGTACTGATGATCAATGTGCTGCTGATCAAAGTATTGGTCTTCAAGAAACTCATAGACAAGAACTGATTACACCAAGGACTTTGAATTTTGATGAAGAAGCTGGTCCTTCAACAATTCTACAAGAAGAGGAAGTTGTTACACCAAAAGTAGTGCACACTGCAAGTGATGATGAAACTGTAGTTGAGATATTGCACAACTTATCATGACCAAGGGGTGTTAGCATTCCAGGAGTTACTGAAGAACAATCACAAGCTTCTCAACCAGTCTTAGATCCAAAAGATAAAGGTAAAGGTAAACTGGTGGAAACAAAGAAGAAAAAGAAGCTAACTTTAGCAGAGTTAAGAGCCATTGAAGTGGCAAAGAATGAAGAAGCTGCTAGAGAGCTACAGGCCAAGTTTGATGCTGAAATTGTTCAGCCAGTGGAAAAACCTGAAGCTGTTACACCACAAAGACCAATGAGTAAGGCTAAAGAAAGAAATGCTATGATGGCTTACTTGAAAGGTCAAGGATACACTGGATTAAAGAAGCTGATTACTTGGAGATGAAAGACTTATATAATGCTGTCAGAGAAGCTTATCAGAAGCAAGTTGAGAGTATTATTTCTTTCAAGGATGATAAGCACAAGGAGGATTTCAGTAAAAGAAGCTTAAAAAGAAAAAGGACAACTGAAGCTGAACAGAAATCAAAGAAGATTGAGTTAAGATCCGATACAGTTGATGAACTGAGGAATTACATTAGAGTTGTAGATTTTGAGAATCCTAAATCCAAAGATGCTACAGTAAAGAAGACAAAGATAATCACTTTTGAAGTTGTAAAGTCAAAAGATGGAGATTATTTGATGTTCCATAGGGAGGATGAAAGTTTCAGAGTATTCAATTTACTATGGGATATACTGCATATTATTGATAGAGCAGATCTGTTTCAACTATATCAACTAGTCCAAGAATACTTTGAACATATTCCATCAAGTGGAGTTGGCTTAGTATTACTAGGAGATCTGACAACTATCTTCGAAACTGAGGAAACAAGCAATGATGAACTCTAGCAAAATCAAGAGAACTGGGAAATTACAAGCTGGAGATTCTTTGAAGAATCAGGAGTTCATGCTTTAGAATTGGATGATGGAACTATGATCCACATGCTAGCTGAAATAAGATATCCTTTGACAAGTGATCTTATGAGAAGAATGTTGGATCATGGAATGGAAGTTGAGGAAGAGAATGAAACAGCCCAGATGGTGATTGAATTATATATCAGATGGACAACTATGGCTGATGATGAAGCATAAGTACTGGTATGATGTTTAATTGTATAAATTTTTGAAAAGTAAGTACTTTATTCAAAGTACTGCTGTACAAACAAGACTTTAACCAAAGTACCGCTTGCAGCATAAACCAGTAAATGTTTTTGAAAGAAAAACTTTTGTTAAGTAAAGAATATTTTGAAACAAAAGTTAAAAGCAACAATGGTTTTTGGGATGGTTATAACAATAGCTTATCAGTTCACCATGTATAACAAAAGAACTGGCTAATCCATGAGCAAACGGCTCTGGTAAAGATATCTCAAATCCGTTATATAGTTGACAACTTGCTAATAAATTGTATGGTAATCAACTCACCATATCAGCAATGTAAAGAGTTGGCTAGCCCACAAGAAAAATGGCTTGTGGTAAAGGCTGTGGAAAAACCATTTATATGGTAATTAGTTCACCATGGTTGCAAGAACTAACTAGTTCAAAAGGGTACAGCTTTTGGTAAAGACAAATCAAATCTGTTGATAGCTGATGATTTGCTAAAAATCATATGGTTATCAATGTACCATGGTCTTACAAACCTAAACATTTGGCTACTCCAGAGTTAATGGCTTTGGTAAAGAGACATCAAAATCCATTAAAATTTCAATGATTCACCTCTCACAGGAGTTTACACACCTGGAAGCGATGAGAATAGACTGAAACTTAAACTGAACTGATGTACAATTTGCCATATATTGCTGAGTTGCTGAGAAGATGGAGCTTGCTGATTGTTGCTGAAAAAAATTACTGATAAAGACTACTTTGATGATGATATAAGCACAGGATCTACAAAGACAAAATTTGAAGATAAAGCCACAATCTCTCTTTGAAGACAAAGATGTTAAAGTTTAATATACAAAGGAACTTGAAATCAAGCAAGTAGAATTCAAGTTAGGGGAAGATTGTTGGGATATAAAAAGTCAAAGTACTGAAGAGTCAAAGTGCTGAAGAAGTCAAAGTACTGCTAAAGTATAAAGTCAAAGTACTGCTCGATTCATCAAAGTATTGTATGCTTAAAGGACTGATATGTAAAATCGTTAAGGATTATCTTGTAATTCTAGAATGTTCTAAGATTAGTTTAGTATTACTTGTTGTACAAGGTTTGTAATTGTAAACCGACTAGGGTTATCCTTAAGCCTATAAAAGGACCCCTAGGTTGGCATTAGATATATGCGTTTTTAGAGTTTTAGAGAGTACGATATTAGAGTTTTAGAGTTGTTAAAAGAATCTGTATAACAAGCAGGTTCTAAGTATTAATAAAATCGTTGAAGTTAAAAGTTAATTCTTCTTAGCTTTGTTAAGTAAATTCCGCATACTTAATAGAGTTAGTTCAGTGTTTCTTTGTTAGTAACTTAGGATTTATCCGAGGTTATTAAACCCTTACATCGATCCAACAGTCTCTTATCTTAATTGTTAATGATCTAGTATTGCGATAGGTCATCCGTTGTGTAGTTAATGCTTGATTAATCTTTGTGAACCTTAGCTTATAGTTACCTAGAGTCATTGTAGGCTAAACCATCCGAAGAGTACCTTAGTGTTAAGTTTATAAATCCTTGAGATTTTGTAGGCAATAACATTTGGTAGTTTCAAAGAGTTAGGGATAAACGCATACCCTACGACCTTAGACACACAACGCGATTAAGAATAAGGACGTGACAATTCAACCATCAATAGGAGATAATTAAGGAGTAATAAAACCTAAGTAAACACATCTTTAAATCATCATACGATACAATAATTAGACATAGACTACCCACTAGATTAGATAACTAGACGAGTAGAGTAATCGGTAGAAATACCAACCCCCCAAATCCAAACCCCGAGATTCGTACCTTTCCATTTCCTAAAAAAAACATAAAAAGATAAAAAAATTAATCTTCCTCAACCCCAACCTTAGCGTAGTAACTTCTCACTAGCATTCCTATTCCCCTAGAGAACGATATCAATTCTCGTGGCTTACCCTAATACTACACTACAACGATTAGGTTCACTGCCTAGGGTGTTGAAAAACTTGCTCGATGAAAAGGAAGTTCCTTTGACCCCGAACGACGTGTGTAGCGTTATCAAGTTTTTGGCGCCGCTGCCGGGGAATAGAATAGCTAGTTAGGAGTCCACCTCGTTTAGGTTTCCTTGCTTGATTCCTATCAAGTAAGCTTTTTTCTCAATTTTTAGCTTCCTCGTAGTCTATCCCCCTTCTTCGTGACCTTTGTTCGTAACCCCATCACTTTTCATCCTGGAAGGTGATAACCAACCACCATTCATCAACCTACCACCAAATGACCTACCAAGAGGCCGTACTATTGGTGAATACTGGAGACCAAGCCACCTAGGATATAGGAACATCATTGAGCTTCCCGACCAAGCCCAAACTACGGCCCTGCGATCCGACACCATCCGGTTGGTGCAAAACGGATGTGCATTCCATGGACTTCGTTCCGAAGATCCTAATCAGCATCTTAAGGACTTCCTTAAAATTGTCGATTCCATTGACCTCGATGCTACTACTCGAGAGACCACGCGTCTGCGTCTCTTCCAATTCTCTCTACGGGACCAAGCTAGTAATTGGCTTGAGCGACTTCCCGCCGGCTCCATCTCAAGTTGGGATGATCTCACCTCTCGCTTCCTTGCTCAATTTTTCCCACCGGGGAGAACCACTAAGCTTAGGAATGATATCTTGATGTTCCAACAACGTCAAGGTGAATCTCTCTACGAAGCATGGACTCGATTCAAGGACTTACTCCATAAAGTTCCTCATCACGGCATTGATCTTTGGCTTCAAGTACAACTCTTCTATGATCATGTCAACTTCCCCACCAAGCGATCCATTGACCAAGCGGCCGGTGGAAAACTTAGTGATCTCACCGCGGAAGAATCGTGGGGTATAATAGAGGACCTTGCTCTCTATGACAACGAAATTTGGAATGACCCTCGTGAGTTGCCCAAAACCGTTAAGGCAATCTCCTTGCCTCCCATTGACTCACAATCTCCCGACCGTAGGATGCTCGAGCTTGAAGATCAAGTTAAATTCCTAATGAGCTCCTACGAAAATCCTAAGTCTTCACGCCATGTGAACAAAGTTTCTTCCTCGTGTGAGCCGTGTAGTGATCCTCATAACACGCGCACTTGCACCAGATTCCCCGAACAAGCTTCCGTTGACTACGTATCCTCGCGTACTAATGGAACGGGAGGAAGATTCCCTTCAACACCCGGACCTAGGACTTTTAATGACGCCCGAGAAGCATGGAAGGGAAAGCCTAACTTATATTGGGGACAAACCAAAGAATTCACATCCAATGATTTCTCATGGCCCCGTTCTTACGGCCCTAACCAACAAAACATTGAGGGGATGTTGCAACACCTAGTCGCATCCCAAGAAGCTCAAATAGCTAAGCTCTCGGACCGTTTTAACCAACAACAAGCCGAGATGGATAGGAAGATAGATAACCTCTTGAAAGCCATGACCAATAGTGATAGGAAGGTTAATGCTATCTCAACTCCCGAAACTTCTGGTGTAGAGATTAAGGACCCAAGTAAGCTAGCTAAGCACGTTCAATTCGTCAATACCATCACCTTAGTAAAACCTAATAGAACAAATGATGAAGCGAACCATGAAACGATACTTGAGGTTAGTGAAACACCGAGGAATGAAAAAACCGAGGAAGTAGATGAAGTAGACAATGACTATTTCAATAAGTTTCCTACGGAAGAAGAACTAACTTGCCACCCTCACTTAGTGCGTGACCTCCTTCACATGTATGTTAGGAGAAGCCCTAGGATCAAGTTTGGGAACCCTTGGAATCTTAACATACCATGTTGCATAGGACACCTTTTCATGGCAAAGGCCTACATTAACCGCAAGTCCCCAATAAACATAATGACTAGCACCTACTGTAATTGGGTAATGAAGAAGCCTATCCCAACTAGGAAAGATCCCGATAATCCTAGGGTTAGTTGCAATTTTCTTGGTAGAGTTAATGGATTGCCCATTTATGTAGGTAGTTTCACGTTTCCTACGGATTTCATAATAGTGGATGATATTAGTACGGCCATAGATCCTAGCTTGTCCCACATTATTCTAGGGAAACCTTTCATAGAAAGCACTGGGATGACTTATGATCCCTCGTTTAAGATTGAGAAATTTTCATCACTCTCCAATGATGAAAAGGAACTTAAACTATCGGTCTACTATAGGAATGAGAATGATAAGGAGAAAGGAGTGGATTATGTTATGGCCAAGATTTTCGGTTTCTATAAGGATTGCTTGAACTTAGGACCGAAGTATAGAACTAAGTGGGGAGAGGACGAACTCTTAGAAAGGTGCATCATAGGGCACTTCTACAACACGGAATCACCCACTAGAGACCGTCATGAGGAAGAAGGTGACGGTAATGAAGTCACGTAGGGGCACGACTTCGAGTCTAGCTACAAGACTCATAAATAAAGAAAACCGCTTCGTGGGAGGCAACCCATGCTTAATTGTTTGCTTGTTTGTGTCATGTATCTTTTATTGATTGTTTATTCTCATGTTTAAATTTGTAAAAATGCTTTATTTTATCTTTAACCTCGTCTTAATTACATATAAAGGTATTTTACATAAGGGATAAGTGTAGGGAGGATTACACACGTTTTCAAAAGAAACGTAAACATGAGAATTTCAATTAATTAAAAAATATACATGTGTGTTTGTTCGACTCAAATGCTTGTATCGAGTCATAATGGATGTTTTGCAGGAAATTTTTCCAGATTCTAAAGATGTAAATTTTCCAGAATTTTTTCCAGAAAATCGCAGACCAGTTTTTGTCAGGATAACCTGACGGCGTCAGGATCGCAACCTGACGGCGTCAGGAAGGAGCAGAAACAACTTATTACTTTTTCTCGTTTTCTGAGCTACTTATAAATTTTTGGAATTTTCCAGGTCTTAATTTTCCAGAAATTCTGTAAACATCCATTCCACAAGCATTATATCCTAGTTTAGTAGAGTCCTATACATATTATTACCGCCGATTTTATGCGAAGGTTTCGTTTGTTTTCTTCAAGTGTGCAGGTTTAATTTACCAAGAAGAAGATACATAAGATGAGAAGGAGCTTTTCACGCAAACGTTATTCTTGAAGAAAGATGTAACCACCACTTTACACGGATCCTACCGAGCTAATCAGGGGAGTATTAGTTTCTTTCATCTTTTATTACCTTCCGTTATCATAACTTTGATACTTTCTGGGAACATTGGGGACAATGTTCAGTTTAAGTGTGGGGAGGGAAAATAAAACGGGAACTTTGAAACTATGCTTATCCTTGAATATTTGCTTTGTCCAATTGCACTTGTGTAATAAACCATGAGAAATATTGGTTAGGGTAATTTTGGCACCAAATTTAAAATTTTTCATGACATATAGGAGTGGGCCATTAGTCTTAATAAAGCGTCTCATGAGGATCACCCTTAGATTAGTAGGAACTAAAGCATTCATTTTTAATGCTTAGAGTGTGAACCGGTAGTATAATAGATTCTAAAACTTGTTTTGTGATGCATTCCGAGATCGCTAGTAAGACTACACTTGTGTAGTTAGGAATAACTAAATGATAAGAGGCATTAGGATAACCCTTGTTTGATACCTGTAATATAATTACTTCTTCCACACCGGTTGAGTAATTCCCCGACACCTTTGCGTTGTACTCATCTTTAGTACACGATACCCCTAGTTAACCCCTCAGAGCCTATCCTTTTCGCGGTTCTCGTGATGTTTCAGTTTTCTGGAATATCAATGAAGAGCATTGTTTACAATCCACCCTCAAATGTACACCCAAATCGCCTTAGCCTACCTTGTATGCACTCACTTTTAGTGCATTATTGTTATCACACTTAACCCTTAGTTCAATTATCTTGTTGCTTGCATAAGTTGCTAAGTCAAGTCATACCCTTTGTAAACAGTTTTGGGACGATTGGGACTCATGGGAAAAGTTAAATTTTATGAGATGATGGGAAGGGAACGTTAAATTCAAATTCCCTTTATTTGCATAATAATGTACTCCAAGTGTTTTGATATTTTCAATTCGGGTCAAATTAGTGTTAGAGAAAAACTCAAGTGTAGGGATGTGCCTATAAATCCCTATTATTTTGATGTTATCGTAGAGGATGGTAGAGTAAAAGTGTATGAATGAAAAAAAAAATCGAAAAAAAAAGAGAAAAAGAAAAAAAATAGAGTGTTGAAATATATATATATATATATATATATATATATATATATATATATATATATATATATATATATATATATATATATATATATACGGGCTACCATCCTACATCTATCTTTAAATTTATGTTTGTTTGTTTCAGTTATCTAGAGTTTAGAGTGTCGAGTCTTGGCTTAGCAACGCCATTCTTCGCATGCTCGTAACATAAAGATTTTTTACTTGCCTCCACTAAATAGCCTATCCCACCAAACCCTTTGTTTCCCTACCGTAAGCCTATCATTACAACCCTTTAAAAGACCTCTTGGATAGTCTTTCCTAAGTGCTTACGCCAAAGCGATGGAGGTTTGATCTAGTCTCAAGCCTATGGTAATCTATGTACTAGGACCGGTTAATGAGTGTTTATCTTCCATTTCCAACTTGTTATATTTCATATACACCCGAGAGATGTGAGTATCCAAACACCCCATGTGAGGTGCTAGTATGTAATTTCCGTGCTTGTTATGACTTTTGCGGGGCTTATATGTGTTGTGAATCGTTCTAAACTAATGCTTCATGACCTCTAACTAATAAATTGATTGGCTAAAAGCACATTTGCTTGAGGACAAGCAAATACCAAGTGTAGGGATATTTGATAAGGTTTTAAAATGTACCTTTTTGAGGGGTCGTTTAAGCCCTTATTTGATCACTTTTGTATCCGTTATTACTTAATATCGTTCCTTTTCATTTTTTAGGTATCTTGAAGGCAAAAATGCTGGAATGACACTTATTCGGACGAAAAGGCGCGAATATACGAAGAAAATGGCCAAAGTCAAGAATCGAGACACTCAGGCTGCTGGAACTGAAGGTGACGGCGTCAGGCACAACTAGCGACGCCGTCGGACAACTTTTGTGACGACTCAGTAGCCAAATTGCTCATTTACAAGTGACGCCTTCAGGTTTTAAAAGAGTAGGGCGTCGCAACTCAGACGGCCTAGATTTGATCCAGACGACTACAGAGACTGAAGGGGACGGCGTCACAGGCATAAGGTGACGCTGTCGCAAGACTAACGTGGCCAAGACGAAACCCTAATAACGGCGACCCGACGTCGTCACAAATTAAAGGGTGACGCCGTCGCATGTGTAATCTTATATATAGAATCCGAATTTTTTAGTTTTCGGTGTGTAGTCTTTGGAGTAACAACCTAAACCGAACCAAGGCTTTCTTGTACAGTATTTTAGGGTTCCATACCCTATCTTACATCAAGATAAGTGTTTTACGTCATTAATTCAAGTATGTCTTCAATTAATTGTGTGTATGCTTGCATGTTTCCCATATCCGGCTAATTTACTTGTGTGTTTGCTTACGGAATATGAAACTTAATTATTGAATATTGATTGGCTGTCTCTTATCTTAATTGTTAATGATCTAGTATTGCGATAAGTCATCCGTTGTGTAGTTAATGCTTGATTAATCTTTGTGAACCTTAGCTTATAGTTACCTAGAGTCATTGTAGGCTAAACCATCCGAAGAGTACCTTAGTGTTAAGTTTATATATCCTAGAGATTTTGTGGGCAATAACCTTTGGTAGTTTCAAAGATTAGGGATAAATGCATACCCTACCACCTTAGACACACAACGCGATTAAGAATAAGGACGTGACAATTCAACCATCAATAGGAGATAATTAAGGAGTAATAAAACCTAAGTAAACACATCTTTAAATCATAATACGAGCACACAATAATTAGACATAGACTACCCACTAGATTAGATAATTAGACGAGTAGAGTAATCGGTAGAAATACCAACCCCCCAAATCCAAACCCCGAGATTCGTACCTTTCCATTTCCTAAAAAAACATAAAAAGATAAAAAAATTAATCTTCCTCAACCCCAACCTTAGGGTAGTAACTTCTCACTAGCATTCTTATTCCCATAGAGAACGATATCAATTCCCGTGGCTTACCCTAATACTACACTACAACGATTAGGTTCACTGCCTAGGGTGTTGAAAAACTTGCTCGACGAAAAGGAAGTTCCTTTGACCCCGAACGACGCGTGTAGCGTTATCACATGTTGGCAGATTCAAAATTGCCAATCACTTTTTGGGCTGAAGCAGTTAACACTGCATGTTATGTGCAAAACAGGGTTTTAGTGGTAAAAACAAAGAACAAGACCTTATGAGTTATTTAGGGGTAGACCACCATTCCTTGACTTCATGAGACCATTTGGATGTCATGTATTTATTCTCAATACCATAGATTATCTGGGCAAGTTTGAAGAGAAATCTGATGAAGGGTATTTTGTTGGGTATTCCATGGTCAGTAAAGCTTTTAGAGTATTCAACTTAAGAACCCAAAAGATTGAAGAGAATCTGCATGTTGAGTTCCTGGAAAACAAAGTAAATCTCAAAGGAACTGGTCCAGAAAGGTTGTTTGATCTTGATACTATAACCAATACTATGAATTATGTGCCTATCTCTACAGGGAAATCTACTTTTGATTTTGCAGGTTCAGAAGAGTTTCTTGATGATGATGAACCAAGCAAGGATCAAGCAGATTATCAAGATGAATTCAGTCTGCCACTTTGGGACTATGCAGATAATGATGATATACCAAAGACTGGAGATGCTCAACCTTCTAATGTTTTTGGAAAGGAAGGAAGTAGCAACTTGAATACTGAAAATTCTGAAAGCAGTGGAAATTCAGATTCCACTGTTAGGCCAGATGTTTCCACTGCAACACCAGAAGTGGAAGTTATAACTCAAGTTACAAAGGAAGCTCAAGCCAATGATGTTGAAATCTCAAATATGCCACATGAGATTGCAGTTCCTCAGACTCCCCATACTTCCATTCATAAATTACATCCTCTTGAAAATGTAATTGGGGATGTCCATTCACCTGTGAAGACTAGAAGACAAACAAAGCTGCCTGATATTCATGGATTCATTAGTGAAATATATGAATCTAAGACTCATGAAGGCAAGAATGAATGTCTCTTTATGTGTTTTCTGTCACAAATGGAGCCTAAGAATGTATACAAGGCACTTGAAGATGAAAGTTGGGTAGAAGCTAATGAAGGAAGAATTCAAGATGAGTTCTATGGGTGAACTCACATTCTTTTTAGGACTTCAAGTACAACAAAGGACATATGTTATTTTCATCAATCAAGATAAATATGTGACTGAGATACTAAGGAAGTTCAAGTTCTCTGATGCAAAGTCATCCAGCACCCCTGCATACAAGACTACACATCAACTTTTGAAGGAAAATAGTGGTGAAGCAGTTGATATGCACATGTACAGGTCTATGATTGGTTCTTTGATGTATCTTACATCATCTAGACCAGACATTACGTTTGCAGTTTGTGCTTGTGCAAGGTTTCAGGTCACTCTCAGGTTCTCTCACTTGACTGCTGTGAATAAGATTTTCAGATATCTTAAATCATTTCCTACTCTGGGATTATGGTACCCTAGAGAATCTCCTCTAGATTTGGTTACTTACTCAGATAGTGACTATGCTGGAGCCAGTTTGGATAGAAAATCTACAACAGGTGGATGCCAATTTCTTGGCAACAGATTAGTGTCATGGCAGTGCAAGAAACAAACAATGGTGGCTAATTCATCAACTGAGGCAGAGTATGTGGCTGCTGCAAGTTGTTGTGCTTAAGTTCTATGGCTTCAGAATCAACTTTTGGACTATGGGTACAATTTCATGAATACCATCATCCATATTAACAACAGCAGTACCATTTTCATTATTAAGAATCCAGTTCAACACACAAAGACTAAACATATTGAAATTAGACACCATTTCATAATAGATTGTTATGAAAAAGGACTAATTCAAGTTGTCAAAATCCATACTGATGACAACTATGCTGATTTATTAACAAAAGGACTTGATGTGGGTAGATTTCAGTACTTGGTAACAAGTATTGGAATGTTAAATCCATAAACTTTTTGTGTCTACTGGTCTTTGGTGTTGAGTGGAAGTCTCTGGGTACTAACATTGTTGTATAAGTTTGTATATGTTTTTGTGCTTGTGTTTTTGCTTGTTCAATAACGTTTATGCAGCATAAATGGGAGTTGATCATCAAAGGTGTGTAACTGAGACACACAACAAATGGTTATTGATTCACCATGTCTAACCCACATAAGAATCAACTAGTCCAGAGCAAACGACTACTGGTAAAGACTTGACAAATCCGTTTATGGTTGATAGTTTACCAAAAACTATATGGTTATCAACTCACCATATTCTTTATGATTAAGAGTTGGCTAGTCCATAGCAAACGGCTCATGGTAAAGACATATCAAATCCGTTGATAGCTGGTAGTTTGCTAAAAACTATGATAAATAGCAGTTCATTTTTCATATGTTTTTTCTTTACCACTGCTCTTTGAAAAAATCTTTGTGAAAAATTACCACTGCTAGTTCACAGTTTCCACTGACAGTGTTATTTTTACCACTGTTGATCTAGCCGTTACAACTGTTGTGTCAGTAACAAATTTTTTACTAGCCGTTGGAAAGAAATTGCTTTACATATATATAGGGTATATTTTTAGAAGATTATCTACTTTCCTAATTGATATTTATCCTCTAAAGATAAATTCTTTCCTTAGATAATCTTTCTTGCGCAAAAATCTTAAACCCTACCACTATATATCTTTCTCTCAATTGGCGAGTTCTTTATATCATTTATAATGACACAATCTATTTTTCATCAAAAGATTCTATGGCACCTATCACTTTTGCAGATGAGCACAACCAAGTGGCCTACTTGAACAAGTCTAATGAGAAGAGTGGCCCTTTTTTTCATCAGATTGTGGACTTTCTGAACACTACCCATATAAGGTATGCTTTACTTCTTAATCCTACAATCTATATCTCTCAAATCAAACAGTTTTGGACTTCTGCTCAATCCATAACCATTGAAACTAGAGATACACATGAAACAGTGGATGCTCTTAGAGCCACTGTGGATGGGGTAACCATTGATGTTACTGAGGCATCCTTGAGGAGAATTCTCCAATTGGATGATCTCAATGGTATCATCACATTACCCATGCCAGAAATTCATACACATCTTTCATCCATGGGGTATGATACCACTAACAAAAAGGCTACTTTCAAAAAGAGTGGTTTTTATCCCCATTGGAGATTTTTGATACATACTCTTTTACATTGCCTAAGTCCTAAGAAAACTTCTTATAAACAGTTTAGTTCAACCATGGCTTACCCTTTGGTTTGTCTAGCCACTGATAGGAATTTTAATTGGTCAAATTATATTTTTCAAAGTATGCAAGGCAATGTAAAGAGTTCAACAAAATTTTTGATGTATCCAAGGTTTGTGCAAGCAGTGTTAAATGAGTTTCAACTGCAACCCCACACTAGAGTTTATAAAATCCGTTGCCTTAAGCCGAAAGTTTTTCAAAACATGAACAAAGATGGCAACAGGACTATTACACCTCTTTTTCCTCAAATGCTTGCAAAGATTTCACAAGTACTGTAAGATATAACTTTTCACATACACATCAAACCATAACACAAGGTGGCGAATAAGATGGAATTCTAGAGAGAGAAAGTTAGAGGTTTAGGGAACTTAGTGAGAGAAAGTGAAAAATATTATTATGAGCTCCAACTCTCTACCTTGGAAGGTAGAGAGTATTTATAGTCTTACATAATTCGCCACACTTCGGGCTGTGGATCAGGTATACAGTGGGTAAAGACCCGTCCGTCCTCCACGGTGTTACTTAACTAAATTACTACTTAACTTAAAAGAACTACGACTACGAGCTTTCTAACGATTACATATACTTGAGGTGACCGACTCTTTAATACCGGGAATTTCTAATTCCTAACAATCTCCCCCTAAGGGAGGTCACCTCAATAATGCACCAAAATTACATAGAATACAGATAGATAATACAGTAACAATTGATCTTGCATTCTTGATGTAGTCCTTTGCTCCAAGCTCGTAGTCATTGATTCGTCACATTGCATGTTTGGTTACTTCAAGTGGAGGTCTTTTACTGATCCACGTGATGATGAGTTTGAGCCATCTTTGGAGATCATCGGCTATCAAAAATCTCTGAGACATCCATTGTGGTGTTGTGACTTTGGGACCGACATGCTCACATTTTGGATCATGATTTCTTCTCATCAGAGTAGCGGAAGCATTTGTTGAATCATGATATTGGCAGCAGCGTAGCAGAAGCATGGAGTGAAAATATCAGAGTCATTGATGCACTAATCATGATTTCTTTTGAGATGAATGTGTTAAGTGAGCATGCGGCTGTGGATTGACCGCTTCATTCTGATCAGCTGCAAACGTCGGGCGTACCTGCATACAACAGTTAGCAACAAATCGCACGAAAGTGTCTTTGATCACTTTCGTTGAATTGAGGTACACGGCCCACGGTTCCCCGTTGATCAGTACAAGTACTGCCTGTGATCAGGTAGGATTCCTAAGAATCTCCTTGACAGGGTTTCGCAGCTGTTCTAGCTGTTCTCAAACCGGAACGTCTCAAAGAAGACAACACGGAGTGAGTGAACCAGCGACTTTTAAGTCCACTGATTGATGAAAAGAGATATGAAAAACAATCGTGTATTGCTCAATAGAAATTTTTGCAATACAACGAAGGTTTTATTGAAAATCAATTGTCAATCGTAGAAATACCTTTTGGTTTGAAGAATGAGTACACGGTCGATGTGCTAAAGAAAAGAGTTTATAAGCACAAAGACCGGTTTTTCAAAGGTATCCGTCAATCCCTAACCTGAACCAGGATTGATTCAAGAAAATGAATCGCCCCATTGTTTCTGTTCAGTTGTCACATGGTTGATCCATATAATAGATCTCACATGCCACCTACCAGGAGCTTGTTTGATGTTGGCTCCAGAAGGCTTTCCATCTTCATTGTGAAAGTGTAAACACTTCACTCAGATGTTCTGGCAATACCACAAGGATAATGCGTAGGACTCAAGATATAATCTCTCTTTCCACATTGTGTGAAACAGAGAGTCTTCATTGAAAGTGTCCTAGTGAGATTAATTGATGATCTCGTGGCTCTAGACTCAATTTGTGCATATTTGGATCCTATAACGGAGACTAGGGAGAGGGTCTCCTTCTTCAATATCAACCATCTCTAAGAGAAAGTCGATAGATAATGTCGGTTCCCCGTGAGAATGAAACAAGCCCTTTTAAGAGGAACTTGAGTGGTTTGGAAAGTTGAAGTGCAGTGCGTCACTGGGTCCATGACGTCTTGTCTTCAATACCGATGTTACCATCAGTAGCATATGAAGTGAACCCGGTTTCTGCCCTAAGGTTGAATAAATGGAGGGCTATTTGTTTTCACCCTATTTTCATTCAATTCTTTTTAATTCTTCAACCCCTTCAGTGCTTACCGAGACTTCATAGCTATTACCTTGTTGGGTTTATTCCAGTAGTAGCTCAGTCTTAGTCTGCACTCTTCCCATATCTCACTTTTCTCCTTTTATCATCATACCTAAGGACTTCTACACTAACTAGTGGATTGTCCCTGGGTAGATCCCTCCGGTTCTGGCGGATCATGGGAACCAATACCTAACCTTATCATCCTTATATCACCGTACATAAAGTAAAGTTGGTCGGTCAATTTGGTATTGTTCATCTGCCAATGGATCCAATTGAAAACCATTTGAAAATCAATTCAGATACTTGTGATATATTATCAAAGCATTTTGTACCTGAATTGTTTTTGATATTTTTAGAACGAGAACTCCCCCTCAACATGTGCATCAAGTATTTGAGAAATGTTAAGCACATGGAGGCAAGAGAAAGAATTAACTTCTTTGATTACAATTTTCTAAAAGATATCAACATCACTTCCCTCAACAGATCAAGTGGGTATATCATTTCCGGGAAGGATGAGGTTTCCATGAATTTTGCTCCCCCTCAATATGTGCCTTGAGGTTTGAAAAGAGTTTTGCACATACTAGAGGGAACCTGCACATTAGGATGAATGATCACGTTTCAAATCAAAGGTTTAAGATAGATGCTCCCCCTCAACATGTGCATTGAAAAATTGAAATCGTTTGTCACATGTGAGAAGGACAGCATGTACATTCTTTTATAGCCATTTACCTGATTATCAGTTTAAATCCAATTTAAATCACACATTCTCCCCCGATCACAATTATCAAATCATTTGAGATTTGTGATCTCGTATAGATTTAAATGGATTTTGAAAACTTTTAAGGAGAATTGTGACTTGATTGTGAAAGTGTTTTAACTGATATGGATCAGATTTTAAGACTTTAAACTCCATTAATAAAACATGCATGTATATCTTTTGAAAACAATTTTAATGCCAAATAACTTTTTAATTTAATTGAAATCATTCTCCCCCTCAATCAATGACGTAGGTTGTTGATTGAGAGATAGAGATTTTGACAAATAAGTCCTGATGATTATCAAAAATAGAGATTGAGTTATTTTTCAAAGCATTTAGTTTTCAGCAGATAGGAGTTTATAGAATCAGAGCATAAGATTTGAAAACTTGGTAAGATATGGCTCTGTTCTTTCTTTAAAACCGGGTTATTGCCTGAAGATGACAATAAACCATTTTCTCTTTCTCCCAAAATTTTTTTTTTTTTTTTTTTTTTTTTTTTTTTTTTTTTAAATTCGAACAATATCTAAAGACCCGTGTCATTCTTTGAATGACAGCACAAAGACCGTAGATATTATCGAATCGAGAGAAAAAATGACAAAAAGACAATATTTTTGAAGATTTTTCGAATTTTTCAATTTTTTTTTTTTTTTTTTTTTTTTTTTTTTTTTTTTTTTTTTATGGATTTTGAAAGTTTTATATTTTTGTATTATGTTTTTCAAATATATATGTACATGAGATAGGTGAAGATAGACCTTTACTCCTCGTCTTCCTCCTGAAGACGTTTGAGAGTTTCTGGTTGAAAGCTTTTCAAACCAAGACGTGGAAGAATAAACTCAAAACGTTCTCTTGGAAGAGCTTTGGTGAAGATGTCTGCTAACTGATATTCAGACCTCACAAAATATAGTTCCACCACACCTTTTTCCACCTGTTCCCTGATGAAATGATGTCGAATGTCGATATGCTTTGCTCTTGAGTGTTGAACGTTGTTGCATGAGAGAGCAATAGCACTTTTATTATCACAGTACAGAGGTATTTTGTTGAATTCAAAGCCATAGTCAGATAATTGAGATCTCATCCATAAGATTTGAGCACAACAAGATGACATGGCTATGTATTCAGCCTCTGTAGAGGAAATAGAAGTACTCATTTGCTTCTTTGAAGACCAGCTCACAAGCTTATCACCCAAAAACTGAGCACCTCCTGACGTACTTCGACGTGTATCTTGACAACCTGCATGATCAGCATCTGCATAGGCCGTTAGTGACATACCGGTGTCCTTCGGGTACCATAGTCCCATATTGATGGTTCCTTGGAGATACCGAAAGACCCGTTTAACTGCTTCAAGGTGCTTTTTAGTAGGCTTAGCCTGGTATCTAGCACACATGCACACAGAGAACAAAATGTCTGGTCTACTAGCAGTGAGATACATCAGGGATCCAATCATACTCCTATATTTCGTTTGGTCAATCATGATCCCTGAGAGGTCCTCATCTAGTTTGGTTCGGTCAATCATGGGGGTGTCAACAGGGTCACTTGAATCAAATCCAAATTTCTTTAAAATCTCTGTTGCATATTTAGATTGATTTATGAAAATGCCTCCGGGACTTTGTGAAATTTGTAATCCCAGGAAAAATGACATTTGTCCCATCATTGACATTTGAAACTTTGAACTCATTTCATTAGAAAAACGATCACATTCCATTGGGTCAGTCGAGGCAAAAATAATATCATCAACATAAATTTGAACATGAGTTAAATGTTTGCCTGACTTCCTGGTGAACAATGTAGGATCAACTGCTCCTTTGCTGAATCCGGTTGAAAGAAGAAACTTTGAGAGTGTATCATACCAAGCCCTTGGAGCTTGCTTTAAACCGTAAAGAGCCTTCTTCAAACGATAAACGTGAGTAGGATGCTCTTGATTCACAAATCCTTCAGGTTGGCTGACGTAGACGACTTCTTTAAGATCTCCGTTCAGAAATGCCGTCTTTACATCCATCTGATATACCACCATGTTCTTACTTGCAGCATTAGCCAAAAAGATTCTGATTGCCTCGATTCGAGCAACTGGAGCAAATGATTCTTCAAAGTCTATACCCTCCTCTTGACGATATCCTTTAGCAACCAATCGAGCCTTGTTTTTCAACACATCACCATGCTCATCAAGTTTTACTTTGAAGATCCATTTTAGAGCTATAATCATAGCACAGTCTGGAGCAGGTACTAACTCCCATACATCCAGACGATCAAACTCATGAATTTCATCTTGCATAGCATTGAACCAGCTATCTTCATTCATGGCAGTTTTAACGTCTTTTGGTTCGATCTTAGATAGTACGGAGTTGAAGAAGCACCATAAGGCATCGGTTGCGAGTTGCTTCCGGGTTGATACAGGACGAGAGGGATTTCCAATGATGTTGTCTAATGGATGATCGTGAGTCCATTTTCTGAGGTGTTCATGTGGCATTTGTTGAGGAACTGAAGTAGCTGAGTCGATGTCTCCTGAAGAAGATGGTTCTGATGATGATACAGGAGTAGCAAATATGTTTTCAAATGGAGCATCTTCAGGAGTTGCAAAGGGATTAACTTCATCATTGGTGCCAGAAACATTTCCATGATGTACATTTGAAGAGAGATGATTTGTTGATGAGACTGAAGGATCAGCAGCAGGTGCTTCTTGACTTACAGATATAGAGACTGATGAATTGACTTCATTCACTGGAATATGAGCATCCTCTGTTGTAGGGATCCGCACCTCATTAGTAGTAGACTCATACAGTTCATCAAACATGGGATCAAACAGTTTCTTTACATCATCTTCAGATGGAGGTACATATGGAGTTTCTTGAGAGAAGTTTGGAACAAGAGATGAACCAATAGGACTGTTTTGAAGTGCGGGTCCTGAGCTGGAGTGTCCAGGAGCCATTTGACCGGTCAGCTCATCAAACGTAACGTGAATTGTTTCCATGATATTTCGGGTTCTTTTGTTGTAGATTCGGTATCCCTTTTTGTTGGGTGCATATCCTACAAATACTCCAATGTCAGCTTTAGCTCTAAGTTTACCCAAGTCTTGACCCTCATTAGTTGGATAGCACAATGCACCAAACACACGAAGGAAAGATAGATTAGGTTTCCTGTTGTGGACAAGTTCGTATGGAGTTTTTCCATGAATGGTGTGAATCAGGGAGCGATTTTGTGTGTAGCATGCAGTGGCAATTGCTTCAGCCCAGAGAAACATTGGAACCTTTGAGTAGATCAGCATTGTTCTAGCAGCTTCAACAAGAGTACGATTTCGTCTTTCAACTACACCGTTCTGTTGAGGGGTTCGTGGAACACTTCTTTGATGGCTGATTCCAACGCTTTCATAGAATTCACTAAGTTGTTTGTTGACAAACTCAGTTCCATTGTCTGTTCTGATAATTCTGACAGTTTTGTTTAGTCTAACCTGCAGCTGTTTGATGAGTTTGATGATGATATCAGGAGTTTCATCCTTTGTCCTTAAGAACTTGACCCAAGTGAATCTAGAATAATCATCAACCACAACTAACACATATTTCTTCCCAAAGATATTCTGCACCCTCATTGGTCCACATAAATCCATATGAATCATATGAAGAACTTCTGTGACAGAGTTAGTAGGTTTGGGTTTATGGGCATACTTCTTGCTTTTTCCAATTGACATGCTGAACAAAGATGATCCTTTTCATACTTTAGTCTAGGTAGACCTACAACTAAGTCCTTTCTGGAAAGATCGTTGATGGTGCCGAAGTTCAAGTGATTGAGACGACGATGCCATAACCATGACTTTGTTTTAGAGGCCTTTGATAACAAGCAGATTGGTGAAGCTCTCATCATGTCATCGATAGAGATAGTGTAAAGGTTTGAGCCACGAGTTCCTTTCAACAGTTCCTTTCCATTAAGATCTCTAACAAAGCAGGTATGTTTTCTGAAGGCTACTTCTAGGTCAGAATCACAGAATTGACCAACAGAGAACAGATTATGACCTAAACCTTCCACATAATACACTCTAGAGATGACACTATCACCAACAACATAGTCTCCATAACCCATAATAGCACCGAAATGATCATTACCAAATCTAACAGTCCCGATGAATTTGCTCACGAAGTTCATGAGCCGTGACCGGTCTCCAGTCATATGCTTGGAACAGCCTGAGTCCAGGTACCACAGAACGATTTGAACG
This sequence comes from Chrysanthemum seticuspe, assembly GCA_019973895.1. Lineage (NCBI taxonomy): Eukaryota > Viridiplantae > Streptophyta > Magnoliopsida > Asterales > Asteraceae > Chrysanthemum > Chrysanthemum seticuspe. Next base: position 183,100,080 of record BPTQ01000003.1, read on the forward strand.
ATCTGCAGTTGAACACAGACAAGAATGGATAACTGGATAATTGGGATCCCCATGTAAGAATGGGTTCCATTTGGTTAGTAGCAACAGTTGGACCACCCACATCAGAAGTAGAAGCATTCATATCAGACAGTGAAGTAATGGAATCATTGTGAATAGATGCAATACTAGTGTCTGTATTAGCCCTATTTACAGTGTGACCACTTCTTAAGGGAATAGTTCTACCAGTAGGCATCCATTTTCTAGTGGGCATTATCTGATTAGTCTTATGACCAACAGGTATCCAATAAAAGCCTATTCTGCTGAATGTTCTTCCTGTGGGTTTCCATAGTTTTCTAACTCTCTTTCGCTTTTGCCTTTTAGCCTTTTTAGCATGAATTTTAGCATTAACAACATTAACTGGACAATTAACATCATTAGGCAAAACATTAACATCACATTCATGATTAGAAACAGAATTCAAGCAATCATCAGTACAAGGTTTGCAAATAGCATCAGAATTCGAATTAATCACAGTACGCCTATGGCTAATACTAGAATCAACACGATTCGTTTTATTCGATTCAAACTTAAGGTTCCTAGATTGTTCTTCTACTCTCTTCCAGTGCACATTCTTAGCTTGAGAGGTCCTATCATTCCTTGTATTGTCTTGAGACTTTGACCTGCTCCCTTTAATGTCACTGATTACTCCTGTAGAGGGAATGGGAACATTAGTTTGTTTTACTACTCTTTGCACCACCTGTTTAGATGTGCTGGGATCTGAACTACATGCAGGTGCACTCAGGTTCACTTTCTTAACATTAGAGGTACTGAGATTAGTACTCCTAGAAGGCACATTTGAGTTCACTTTCCTAGTATTGACAGATTTAAAATCTGAACTACTCACTGGTGCACTACTCCTCACATTCAAACTATTGGGAATCGAGTGCATGTTATATTTGGCCTTAGGCATTGAGCATGGAATCAAGGGGTTAACTCTCTCACCTAATGTCTTTGGGCATATAGTGATCAAACATTCTAAGATTTCTTGAGATCGTTTGGCATATAAGCATGCATGTCCAATTGCATTATCATGAGGTTTCTCTAGCTTATCCTCTTCAACAATCTCACGCAGGCATTCTAAGCAATCCTTAAGGGATGAGAAATATGTTTGAATGGCAAGTTTGTTGTTCCTTAGGTGAGGGGGGACATATGTCACAGATAAAGTAGATTTATTACCAGAGGGAACCTTAGATACAACATTCTCCGCATTGAACATTGGCATTTTCCCTTTTACCTGACTCTTCAGATTCTCAATTTCCTTTTGCAATGAAGTTATTTGTTCGTTGTTTTTGTTACGAGTGACTTTAATTGATTCAAACAACTCATTGAAATGACGTTTAACCTTTTCATTCTCTTCAAGGAAACTTTCGTTTTCCTTTTGTAAAGCATTTACTAGGTTTTGAAGATGAAACGTTTGAGAATTCTGAGAATCTAAAGAAGGAGGCATTTGGGAACCTGTCATATTGTTCGTTTGACCCTTTAATTGAGAGATTTGGACTTTCAACTTTCTGATCGTGTTACACTGAGCATGAATCTGTTCATCTCGTTTGTTTATTTGAAAAACTGCATCAAACTCTGGAACATCTGAAGATGTCTTGAAATTTGAAGTTTTGACATTTTCTTTGAGATGTTGATATTTTAGTTGTAGATTAAAATACTCAACTTCTAGTTTAGAAAAATGTTTAACCAAATTGTCATGATCATCCAGTTCAATTTTCTCATTAAGTTTAGAATTAGTTTTTTCAAGCTCAATGACACGATCATGGGAGACTTTCAAGGCCACAGATAGTTCATGAAATTTGGAAGCATTAATAGAGCAATTTGAAGCAGTAAAAAAAACATCTTGAGCAACACATTCAGTAATAAGATTCTCATTCAATGTATGCAGGTTCTTCCTTTCGATCTCATTATATTTTAATGCACGCTCATAATCACTAATTTCAACTATTATTGCATCAAATTCCTTTTCCATCCCCTTAATGTCTGTTTCTATCCCCTTTTTAAGACTCTCAAAATGATCCTTTAAAAGTTTAAAGAAGGGCATGACCTCAGTTAAATAACATTCTTTCATTTGTTCAAAACCCCTTTCTCCTTCAGTTATGCCAGTGGGTGTGATCCTTTTCTTGCAAGTTTTCTCAAAATCAACAAATAGTTGAAAAATAACGTATTGGCTAATTAAGATATTGCTTTTAGTGGCAATTGTTCTAGGCACAAGATGCATTGGTGTGTTAGGAGGATACACAGTAGCTTTAGGCATTTTCCAAAGGGGAGGATTTGTTTTTACAATATTTTCGGCTTTCTGCTTATCTAAATCCATTTTCCAGAAGACTTGTTCGGGAGTCAACAAAGTCTGAGGCTTAAACTTGTTTAAAGCAATCCAGTTTTCCTTCTTATAATCATGAGGAGTGATATTTATGTTCTTCTCTTTGCATTTGGGGTCATCTAGTTTTTTGTTCATCCTTTCCCTAGTGACTTCATCTGATTTCTTATCTTCCTCCGTGCACTCAACGCAACTAGGTTTCTGCCTAGGCTTAAGAATTTCATTACCATCATAAATCACCTTTTGAGTATTTCTAGCCTTTTTGATTACCTCAGGATTTGGTTCCTCAACAAGGGGAATGCTATGCTTATCGCTTAATACTCGATGTTTGGTGACCATGTGAGCAGTCTGAATGGTGTTTCCTTGTATGTACAACTTGTTTTCAAGTTTGTTTTTCAAAGTTTTCAGATTAGAAAAATCTCTCAAGAGCTTTGATTCTTTTGCATTAAATTCTAGCTTAAGCATTTTCACGTTTTCTTGAAGTTCTTGTTTTTGCTTAGCTGTTTTAGAAAGTTTTTCTTGCAAAGAATTTAATTCTTGTTTCAATACTTCTTCTCTAAAATTACTTTTTCTAATTACTGTACGTACTTGGTCATCCATCTCCTGCTCACGAGTGGTCAACTCAAATTTTGCACGTTGTTCATAAATGGCAACACGTTCCTTATATGCATTTAGTTCAGAGATAATGGAATCATCAGGAGCACATGCAGTGAATTCATCAAAAGCATAGTCATTGTTGACTGCAGAAGATGCATCACTAGGTACAACTTCACTTTCACTTTGTTTCACATATTGATCATATGGGACAATATTGATGTTACCCGTATTTTCAATATTTGATTCAAAAGTTTCGGTTGGTTGTACTTTGTCATGCATCTGTTGCACATCAACATCATCATATAGCTTTAATACCTCAGAAATGAGTTTGTCCCTGGATGGGCCAGCTTGTGGTGAAGAAGAGATCTTGGAAGAAGCCATTGGAGAGATGCTAGCCATAAAGATTGTGTGTGCAGTAGGTCCATCATCTACATCAGAATCGTATGCATCACAGTCACCGACTTGAAAGGCATTTTGATGATTGTGACCTATCTCCTGAATGGGCTGCTCATCTACATCTGCATCATAGGTCTTGGCATTGCCTTCAGCAAGAAACAGCAGTTCCTCTTCATTCAAAGTAGCACCATTGTCCTGAGCTTGAGCCAGCAGCATCTTATCTCTGAAGTATTCGGCATTTTGTGGACGCTTTGGAGATGTGCAGTTCCTTGCAAAGTGTCCCTCACCACCACAGTTAAAGCATTTGATTGGCTTAGCATGACCTTGGTTACCATTTCTTCCTCGATTCTGGTTTCCAACATAACCTCTCCCAGCTCCACCTCTCCCCTGATCATACTGTCTTTCCTGAACTGGTTGCACCACGATCCTTCCATCTTTAACAGTGGCTTGATTATGTGGGTTAGATGCAGTTCGTTGGTTGTTGTTGGTTTGTGGGAGAGAGTTCATGTTTTGACTAATGAGTAGAGCTAGTTGATTAACGATGTTGTCCACGCGTGCATCAGCATCAGCTTGTTTGAACTGAGGATCAGGGATGAGTTTGTGATTACCATTACCCAAGGGAATGACTTGTGATGCTTTGGTTGTGATTCCAATGTTTGAGTAGAAGGCAGTTGAATCATTAGATGAGCTTGTCTCTCCTGGGTTAGTTTTGAACTGATTGAGAATCAATTTTTCAAACATAGCATGTCTCTCATTCTGAAGGAGGAAGGCATAGAGTTGCTCATAGTTTGTATGCTTCAATCCTTTAGTGAGTTTCACAGATGTGACAAACTTGTGCCATTCGGGATTCATGTTGTTCACAAACTTTGAGTTCAACTGAATGTTAGGCATAGTCATCTTGATGTTCCTCATGTCATTCACTAACTTATGAAATCTCACATAGTACTCATAGACACTCTCATCTGGTTTCATCTTGAAGTGCTCAAATTCATCATAGAGTTGGGATTCCCTGTCTTCCATAGTTAATTCTGAACCTGAGAGAAGCATCTTAACGTTATCCCAAACAGCCTTTGCATCAGTGTTATGATTGATCAGCTTGTAGATGTCTTTAGGAAGACCTTGAAGAACAATGTTTGAAGCCCTGATATCTGCATCGAATCTCTTTTTCTCCTCATTATCAAGCTCATTATACATCTTAGGTCTGTCCATTCCGTAGACAGGAGTACCATCTTCATTAGTATCAAGTATGTCTCTAGTCGTCTCCACCCGATATGGTCCTTCATCAATGGATTTGAGAATGTTGACACCATTTTCCTTTCCAAGGCAATACAATCTGATTCGTTGAGCCCAAGAATCGTAGTCAGTTCTGTCAAGCATTGGTGGACGAGTATCTGAGCCAGCTGCTTGAACATCCTCGGCAACAGTGGAGATGACAGTGGGAACAGTGGGAATGTTGGTAGACATGTTAACAGATTATACGGGATTTTATGACTCTATGATTAAACCGGGAAATAGATTCTTTCACGGGATTTTACTAAATCAAGAGAAAACCGTAAACAATCACTCAAGTTGCTAGATGATAAGATGCTAACTCGCTACCAAATAATGCACTAAGTCGCTAGAAATTAGTGCACTAAGTCGCTAACCCTTAACTCGCTACACGTCTAAGTCGCTAGAATCCCAAGTCGCCAACAGAAGAGCAATTCGCTAAGTAGTAACTCGCCACAGACTAAGTCGCTAGCCAAATTTGTGCAGTAATTCGCTACACAATTCGCTAGATATGCAAGTCGCTAAAGAGCAACTCGCTACAGACTAATTCGCTACCACAAGTCGCTAACCGTAGTGGAGATTCCACTACTTGTACTGTAACTCGCTAGCTCTAACTCGCTAGATTTTATAACTGTAAGTCGCTACCAAGAAAACAAGTCCGAGAGCTAATTCGCCAGGTTGAAAAACCAAATAACCTTCACTTTTCAATCCAAAAACAACCCAACCAAGATGATTCAAGCTTACCAAATGAAAACCTAAACACTTTTGATGATTCTAAACACAAAAGTACCAACAAAATTCAAACTTTAACACAAGAAATCAACCAAATGATGCAAAAACCACTAAACTTTTTCAAACTCAAAAACCACCTAAAAACCACTATAAATCCAAAGATGTGCAAGATATGATCTAACCTGGCTCTGATACCAATTGTAAGATATAACTTTTCACATACACATCAAACCATAACACAAGGTGGCGAATAAGATGGAATTCTAGAGAGAGAAAGTTAGAGGTTTAGGGAACTTAGTGAGAGAAAGTGAAAAATATTATTATGAGCTCCAACTCTCTACCTTGGAAGGTAGAGAGTATTTATAGTCTTACATAATTCGCCACACTTCGGGCTGTGGATCAGGTATACAGTGGGTAAAGACCCGTCCGTCCTCCACGGTGTTACTTAACTAAATTACTACTTAACTTAAAAGAACTACGACTACGAGCTTTCTAACGATTACATATACTTGAGGTGACCGACTCTTTAATACCGGGAATTTCTAATTCCTAACAAGTACAAAACTCACCCATAATCACTGTTCCAAACATTGATTATACACCACCAGTTTCTCACACCTATGAAAGGAGGCCCAAACAGCCAACTCCTCTCATTACAACACAACATGTTCCTGATCCTTTTGGTTTAGGAACAAGCAGTGGTGGTTCTAGACTTCAACCTAGTCCAACTAGGGAGCAATCTGAGCCATTGCCCCATGATTCACCTCTCCCAACAGGTCACACAGTTGGAAGTGTTGAGGGCAGTGGGCAACAAATGGAATTGATGGATATGTGTACTAAATTAGCCAAGCAGGTTGAATCTCTACAACAAGACCTGGCACAAGTAAAGAAGCAGCATGCCAAGGACATTACAAACTTAAAAGAGGAGATTCAGACCTTGAAAGAAGAGTTGCAGGGGTTGAAAAAGAAGAGGAAAACTGCAAAGATAGTGATATCATCTCCATCCTCACCTGATGATGGTGATTCAGCTGATTTTAATAAAGATTTGGGAAATTCTCCCAAACAGGGGAGGAAAACAGATGTTGAAACTCAGGGGAGGAGAATTGATTTTGAAGATGAAGGTGTTTCTAGTAAAGGTGCAGAGGAAGCTGATACTCAAGAAGAGCAACTAGAGCAAGATATTTTAAGTACTGCAACTGCTGATTTTACCACTGATCCAATTTCCACTGTAGAGACAAATGTTCCCACTGTTGTACATGATGCTGCCACTGCAAGTGAAGAAATTGATAAACAGAAGAAAGACAAAGGTAAAGCTGTTATGCAAAGCAAGGAGCAAACAAGAAGAAAGATTTCAAAGAAAGAACAAGTTCAGATTGCTCATGATGCTGAAGTTGCAAGAAAGATTTATGAAGTTGAAGTTGCTGAAAAGAAAAAGCTTAAAGAATTGGAGATTGCAAGCTTTACGGAGGCTAAAAGGCTGGATAGAATGGAAGATCCACTTTCCATTGTTCCACCTACAAGACTCAGAGAGAAGACTCCAGAATTCAGCTATGTACCTACTGAAGAAGAAATTGATTTCTTGATTGCAAATGATCCAGTGATCAAGAAGAAAGAAATTGACCTAGTGGCTGATAAGTCTTTAACTGAAGATCAAAGAACAGCACAGTTAAAGGACTTTATTCAGATGAAGAATAATCAAGGACTTCAAGATGCTATTGTTTCAGTCAAGAAGGGCCAAAAGAAACCAAGACAACCAACAAAGGCACAAGTGATTTCAATGATGAAAGATTATTGTTGCAAGGTTGGTGGCTGGAAAAGACATCAATTCAAAGGAATGCTTGATGATAAAGTTGAAAGTATCTACTACAGAGTTCAAAGACAAGATAAAGATTTTATTCCAATGAACTCTGAAGAAGAAGCAAGAAGGTATCCTAATTTGAAGAGAAAGGCCAAAGATAGTGAATCTCAGACATTTAAGAAGACAAAGTTTGTTGAAGAACAAGAAGTTCCAGCTGAGAAATTCACTGAAGAACAACTGACTGAAATGATTGTGATAGAAGAAGAAGACTTTTATCCTGAACCACTGCAAGTCGGACATCCTATCATTGACTGGGAAGTTTTTACTGCTAGCAATTTTGCTCCAACATGGAAGATTACAAGGCTAGGTGGTGAAACTTCATCATTCATTCAATTTGAAGATCTCATCAAAGCTTGTGACAGAGATGATCTTGACACATTATGGAAATTAGTTCATGAAACGTTTGATGTTGAAGATCTCAAAGATATGAAGGAGATGCAGTTATGGATTAATCTTAGAAAGCTCTATGAACCAAATGTTAATGATGATTTCTGGAAATTCTCATGTTCATGCCCTGGTACTAAATGGTTTTACTATGATTCATGTGAAGTTCATCATGTTTCTACAGCAAATGGAGTAGATGCATTTATGCTTGCTGAGAAAGAATATCCACTCAGAGCTGGAACTCTCACTGTGATGCTGTGTACTACTATAAGAGTTCATGAAGATAATGAGAAGGTCAGAGCATTGTTCCTCAGGCTTCAAGATCAATGTTCAAGAGCTATTCAAGCATTGAGAAGAAGATGAAGTGTTTGAAAGAATTCCCCAAATCCTTGCAGATAATGAAGATTGAAGAAACTTATTGATTTGCAGAGAAATCATAAGTTTAGGGGAGGATTGTTGGGAATAAAGATAACAGTTACCACTAATATGCTTGTGGTTAACACTGTTAAAGATTACACTAGCAGTGGAAACTCGTTACCACTGCCAGTATCATTATTACCACTGCTATTAGGATAATTGTTATGTATCCGTGTATTGATAAGCATAGAAAAGATCTTGTGTATATTCTATATTGTTATGATTATATTTATCGTGTAAAGGACTCCTTGTGCTATAAAAGGAGATCCTAGGTCATTGCTTAGTATACGTATTATTCATATTAGCTTCAAGGTGTAACCCTAGTGATAAGCAAGATCACTCGTATTATTTCTTAATAATATTGGAGCTTTGTGTTTATTGTTCTTACTTACATTACATCATATAATCTGTCTTCTAAGTATTACTAAGTATATTCCGCGTGCTTATTAATATAACTCAAAATATCACTAACACAAGGTGTGTGTTTAGATCCTTCATATAGTAAATCACTTAAAGTATGTAATTGGATTAATGTATGGAAACTGATGAGCTATATTGAATATAATTTCATCTGAATGATACAAAAAAACATGCGGTGTTCCATATTGTAACTACTTACATCAGTTTTATCGCCACATCACATACAAAAGAAAAGCCCCATAAGACATTAATATTATGCAAAGTATTTTCTTGTGCGCTAACAAAAGGCCCAATTTAACCGAAACCCTAATTCTTCCAAAAATGAAATTAAAATCAATAACGATCAAAATATAAAGGTTAAAAAACCACCATCTCAGAAACGAAACCTAACCTCAAATTTCCTCCTGGATTCATTGATATAAGATATAATGGGACTTAGCGTCTCCAAATTACATCTCAGAAAGAAAAGTAATAACCTCAACATCATCAAGCTCATTAAACAACATGCAACAGATATCAAACAACGAAAATAAATGGCAACCACCAAGATCTGCATGGCTCACCTAACACAGGGAATTAAGGTTTCTTCTGTGGGAAGAAAGCATACAAAACGTTACCAACACCACAACAACTGAGGGATATCGCATATGGAAACATGTCAAAGGAAGCAACAAGAAACGGACCAACAGGTAAGATGACCCAAGAGAAACCCATGTACCGGCCCAAAACGTTTGGAATAAATTAGAATAAAATAGAAAACTGCCCTCCCATTATAACCGAAAAAACAGGGTACATCCAGCATGGCTGCAGACCAGGTAGGTTGCCGTGCCAAGTTCCGGACAACCTCAGTTTTTCCATAGCCTATATAACCTGATCGTTGCCTCATCAGTATTGATGCCGAAAACCTGATAAGCACACAAAGCAAGCAAAGGCAACTGCAACCTTAACAGGATGTCGTGCCAAGATACAGGCAATGCATATCAGTCCATGCCCATGGCTGCAAAAACGTTACCATGATCCCCTGTGTTTTTGTTACGAAATCACGATAATACATCAACAACTGATGTCATAAAACACATAAGACATAACCTGGAACCAAATGAACTCATCAACTTTTAAACCAAATAATGAAATAACAACGTCAGTATCAATAGCCAATTTCACAAAGCCGGAACAGCCGCCATGGCTGCGTTAGTATAAACACCCCGCCAAGATACGACCGCTCTCAAACGTTTTTGAGCATAAAAGTACTTCTGTCACGAAATCACAATAATACATCAACTCACAAAACGCACAGGACATAACGTGGAACCAAACGAACTCATCAAGTCTAATACCAAGTTATAGTTCAATAGATCATTTGTTAACCCAGAACCAAACGAACCCAGCTCCCTAACAAAATCCCCAATTGATATAAGAGATTATAGGAGCCACCGTCTCCAAACTATGAAACCCTAATTTTTTCAGCAACAAATAACCATGAAACCACCATCAACCCCAATCTAATTGAAACCCTAAGTTTTAACAAAATCAAATTAACAAAAGACCCAATTTAACCAAAACCCTAATTCTTCCAAAAATGAAATTAAAATCAATAACGATCAAAATATAAAGGTTAAAAAATCACCATCTCAGAAACGCAACCTAACCTCAAATTTCCTCCTGGATTCATTGATATAAGATATAATGGGACTGAGCGTCTCCAAACTACATCTCAGAAAGAAAAGTAATAACCTCAACAACATCAAGCTCATTAAACAACATGCAACAGATATCAAACAACGAAAATAAATGGCAACCATCAAGATCTGCATGGCTCACCTAACACAGGGGACTGAGGTTTCTTCTGTGGGAAGAAAGCATACAAAACGTCACCAACACCACAACAACTGAGGGATATCGTATATGGAAACGGGTCAAAGGAAGCAGCAAGGAACGGCCCAACAGGTAAGACGGCCCAAGAGAAACCCATGTACCGGCCCAAAACGTTTGGAATAAATTGGAATAAAATAGAAAACCGCCCTCCCATTATATCTTATATCGTACCGGCCCAAAACGTTTGGAATAAATTGGAATAAAATAGAAAACCGCCCTCCCATTATATCTTACATCAATGTAAGGCTTTTAGGCTGCCCCCAGTAAGGGGCTTCAATCCCCTTCATTTTCACTGCTACGTCAGCTTTCTCTCTCCAGCGACTTTCAGGCGATTCGGTGTCCCAGTAAGGGCGACCATGATCAATTTTTTTTCTTTAAAAAAAAACCTTTTTAACAAAAATAAAATTTCATTAATAATTAAAATGTTACATAATAATTCTAATAAAATAAAAACATTACGAAACTTATTAAAACATTACAACACTTATTAAAAATCTAGGTTGTGGCGTGCCTTGATCGAGTCTTTGATTTCCTGCATTTTTTGTTGTTGTAGTGCGGGCAAAGATGGGTCGATTGGCGTGCAATAGAATATGATGTCTTTATCATATTTCTTGTGTCGCTTAAATGCAAGTTTTTCTTGTTCTAGTGCCAATATTTTGTCTTCCCTTTCTGATTTATTTTGCTCCAGCTCCAACTCCTTTTGCCTTTGATCCAGATCTTTCTTCTTCAAATCATAGCATCCATCTGCCAGCTCCTTCTTCTGTCCGAATGCCTTGGACTTAATGCTTTTCCATTTCTCGGCAACACCTTCCATGTAGCTAGCTTTGGAACACTCAGAAGATTTCTTTTTATTCTTCTTAGCGGTATCACGACCAATTGGTCGCTCAGGCACAGGCATAGGCACATCCGAGTCGGTTGAAGTCCTTGCTTTTTTCCGACTCTCATCTTGGCTTAAAAAAGCCGGCATCTCATTATCCTTCCAAACCGAATGGTCCCTCAAAATTTGCCAACAATGCTCCAAAACAAACGCATGATTACACACTACTTGGTATTCATCACACGCTCGTCTATAAACAGTGAGGTCATTCTCACCACTTCCGTAATTATTGTAAGCATTGTTGTAAATGGCACAAAATTGACCAACTATAGGATGAATCCTATTTTTCCACTTGGTAATGATAGAGTTGTACGTTCTTTCTGCACTAACCTCCTTCTTAAAGTAAGCAATGACTTTCTGCCAAAATCCCTTAGCTTTTTGGTTGTTTCCCGTTATACTATTCTCGGATACATCACACCAAGCATTGCACAAGACGATCTCTTCTTCTTTTGACCAAAGCGACGAATCATTCTTGCCTTCTTTCTCGACAACCTTCTTCTTCGCCTTTTTAGCTCGTTTCTTCGGTTTGACCGGTGACGTCTCTTCCGAAATAGTCTTCTCGTCATCAATGTTAACCGAATCGTGATACGATCCATGATCCGAACCTTGACCCGAACCGTGATACTCTTGAGCCGGATAACCCGAACTGGTTCCAACATAAAAATCAGGATTGGTGTATAATTGTTCTTCAAAATCAAAAGCATCAAGATTGATACGGTTAACCGGAGAATATTGTTGATAATTTGAATATGAAGACGTTGATGAATCCATTGTTGGACGATACACAGATTCGGGTGAGCCATACATACATTGTTGGCTTCAACGGGAGTGGCTTTGTTGTTGTTGTTGTTGTTGGATGTTTTGATACGGTGGAACAAATGGACGATTCATAGGATGGTTTATAAAAAATGGATTGTTAGTTTATTGTTGTGGAGCTTGTTGGGATTGATAATCGAAAGAAGCGGGTCGGAAATTGATGCTTGGTGAGACACCGGTTAACCGGAAATTCGGATCCGGTGTTAAAATATGCGGGACGTTTCGTGCCAATCGGGATTTTCGGCCTTTTTTGTTGTGGTGTTTTCTTAGACATTTTGATAGAGAAGATTATGAGATTTTTGATAGAGAGGATTGTGAGATTTGTGAATTTAGTGTGTAAATATGTTGTGTATTTATAGGCTAGTTTAGTAGTTTTTTTTATTTATTTTTTATTTTTTATTTATTTTTTTTGAACTTGCAACGGTAAGATTTTTTGATATTAAATGTACATTGTTAGTCGATCGTGCATGTGACCAAGTTGGGTGATTTTTTGGACGATCGATTCATGCCACAAAAGGACGATCGATACACGATCGATCGTGTATATCGATCCCCAAGCATTACTGCGTCCAGCCTAACACTTGTTTGATGCACCAGTTTTGTCACCTATAATTACAATATTTTTCTGAAACTAATAATGAAATACATTATTCGTCCAATATCTGACTTAAATTTAGGTACTCTCATAAATTTTCAGTGACCATGCAGGGACGGACCCAGGATTTTCGGAAGGGTGTTGCACAATTTTTTTTTCGATCATAATTACCAAAATTTGCACACTATAAAGAGAATAGCACGAATATCGGGTGTTGCACATCTATACTACATATAATAGAAAAACTGTCAAACCTTGAAAAGTGAAAAGTTGAAAGTCAAATGTGAGAGAAATGTATTGTGTAATTAATACTCTTATTAAAACACCTCATTACTTAAAAGTACAATAATTTATTCACTTTGTACAACCAATTAAAAGCATATCTACCAAATTAAAAATAGCCAATTAAAACACCCCTTACTAAAACGTACAATAAAATTTTCACAATGTACAATTTAAACAAGTTACAACATAATTCTAAATATAAAATAATTAACACACTAATTAATGTTATTTTTAAAACACCCTAAAATGAAAAGTACATGTTATTATATACATTATACAAATTAATAAAACACACAAAGCTTCATACAAGCTAACAAGTTGATGGTACATATAGTTTTGAAAATCGGACCGGACCAACGGGTTCAACCGGAAACTGGTGTCGCCATCGGTTCGGCTAACCAATAACAGCCATCCAAAAACGACCTAGAGATGACCCGTTGAAATCGATACAAACTGGTGAATCAGGTCTCATCGAGATCTATTTCTCCGGTTAATCGTCACAGGGTACCCGCCGTTGCAACGCGTGGGTACCCTGCTATACTATATATAAAGGAAAAAACAAAAAGTAAAAAGTGAAAATTTGAAACTATGGTGTCGTCACCGGTTCGGCTAACCAATAACAGCCATCCAAAAACGAACTAGAGAGGACCCGTTGAAATCGATACAAACTGGTGAATCATGTCTCATCGAGATCTATTTCTCCGGTTAATCGTCACAGGGTACCCGTCGAGGCAACGCGCGGGTGCCCTTCTATACTATATATAAATGAAAAACCAAAAAGTAAAAAGTGAAAATTTGAAACTATTAATACGTATCGAAAACCGGATTGACCCAGGACGCTTCAAACCCGGTGGGTTGACCCTGTTTAATTTGACCCGTTTTGACCCAATCTGTCGGGTTGACTCGGTTTAAGTCGACCCGTTTTTCGACGGGAAGTCGAACCGGGTTTCAAAATATTATGCTTAATCCTCAAATCTTCAAACTTTTATTATTCTTCGTTTAGAACCCATAAACATTTTTTAACACAAAACGATCTGTCGCTACATAAATATATTATTTATATAAGTTTTCCTTCAAAAACGATTATAATGTTTTACAATTAAGAGAAAATATGTGCCCGTTGGTGTACATTTAACTTTTTAATATGCTAAATACGGCCATTTAAAAAAATATGGGGTTAAATGTGCCCAAATCTTTTACAAAATTAGCCAATTTTATTTTTTGGGCTAATCACATTCATGCTAATTTTGGGCTAATCACATTTTACGCGACAAGTAACGTGTGTTGTTAGTTTTTATCTCATAACTGATGTAATGTTTACTTTCATTTTCATTAAATGTTTTTATATGTTGTTTGATAGATGTTAAGAATCTGGTCTAGACTTTAGTTATCATATACTACAACCGTTTGTAATTGCATTTTCATCGGTTCACGTTCTATTTTAAACGCTACACAAAACACTCACTCGATATCACAAATAATTAATTATCTGACGCTAGAAACCGTTGCCGCTAGGCGCGGGTACTCGTCTAGTACCAAATAACGACACTTTTTTGAAAAAATTTACACTTCGTGACTTAAAATTGGGTGTGGCCCGTGCCACACCCGACATCCATGTAGGTCCGTCCATGTGACCATGTACTAATGTCATATGACCGCAAATAGGCCTCATCAACACAACAAAAACAAGAAACTTGATACGTTTAATTGGTAAGAACATAACTTAGGCCCCTCATGGTGCATATTTTTAATAGAACTAGCCGGGTATCCACGCGTTACGACGACGGGTACTCGTGTAATTATATTTTCTAGAGAGAATATTTTTCGAAGTATTGTTTTTTCCATGGCACGATTTTCAGTTGCATAATCAGTTACGATTGAATTAATGATAGTATCAAAGTATCTAGAAATAGAATGTACAATGGAGGTAGCGTTAAAGATGATAGCAAGGTCTTTTCGACAGATTGCTTTTATAAAAATGAAAAATAATGTCCAACGGAGTTTATTGAAATTAGTTTTTTTTTCCCGCTTTTGCTTTTTAGAAACATTATAAAAAATTAAAAAGCTTGTATGTATTCATTTTTTTTACTTATGGTTAGTCATGCTTTTGCATTCAGAAACATTATAAAAAGCTTATGGTTACCTTCTTTTTTTTTCTTTTTTTTTCAAAAGGCAACAAAAAATTTCTGGTAAAGGACTTCAAAATTAGTTTAAGTTTTAGTGGTAGTCAAGTGTTCGACTTAACGATCCATTTGCTACATCTTTTATTCAATATTCGTATATCTAAAAGGTAACTTAGTTTTAGGTTTGGAATTAAGATTGGAGTTTGGAATAGGATTTTCAAAATATGATGAATCCAACTTTGAATCATTCTTACACTTATCATTGTTTACTAACTAATGCAACCTAAAAGTCATAAAACGTAATACCGATGGGATCAAAATAGTTGTCTGTTTAAACAAATCTGATAATTCAAGTCTGATGTTGACTCCGCGAATTACAAACGTAAGCAACTTGCAAATAAAAAGTTCTCAAGCGAAATAAACTATCCAGTGCATTAACTTGTTTATAACATGCAATGCAATAATCATTTCTCTTTTAATTTTTTTGAAGTAACAATGTAATAATCTTTTCGATGAATACATCGATTAAACGGTTGCACTTAATTCTATTAACCAAACTGCTACAATTAATTCCATTCGCATACTTAACTTTTTGGTTGAGTCGGATCTAAGGTGTGTTTTTATATACGTTCGGGTGTGTAATGCTTAATTTTATGTTCGAAATTAAGAACGGAATTAGGAATATGATAGGTATCCTTTATACACAAGTATAGATTACATGAAATGTGTGCCCATCGTCAAGCGATTTCCCTTTAAGATAGCACCGGTCACACTCTCGTAGAAATGGTCCCGAAACGAGTCAAAAAGTCCTTTAATTTTAATTTTTATTTTTATTTTGAAAATAGTCCGGTAAATGTTTTTTATTTTATTTTTATTTTTTTAAAAATTTTGACTTGACATTACGAGTCAAATAATGTCAGGGAGACTAATTCCGATTAATGTATGATTGTTTACATCCTATTTCCCTCATCTCGGTGCGATATCACAAGTTCTATGTTTGGATAGGAATTACTCTGAAGCGGTCATTTAATAAGTCACATGTCCGAGTCCCGACACCACAGTCCGTCATTAAAGCAGTCAACCACAAAATTGACAAATGCTTCATGAATGACCCCCATCCTTTACTTAATGCATTTACCAACTACCCCCCTCATCATCTTTAAACCTTTAACTTAAACCCCTTAATAAGCTAATAGTGTGAACATATCTCAACTAATAAATTGCCTCATAAATAACCCCCATACTTAATGCAATTGCCAACTACCCCCTCACAAAACATTAAACCCATGTTGGTACTATATAAGCAACTCTATATCATTGTCATTCTGCATATCTTCACTACACTTTTCATTCACTTTAGTCTTTAGCAATCTAGTTTTTTCAATTTTATTTGACTTTTGACAATGACAACTATCGGGAAGCTTGATGTTGAAGTGAAGGTGAAATCTGGTGCTGATAAGTTCTGGCAAAGTATCATGGACTCTGCCAATATTTTTCCTAAAGTTTGCTCTGATCTTTATAAGAATGTTGAAGTTCTTGAAGGTGATGGACATAGCGTTGGATCCGTCCGAATGGTTAACTTTGCTGAAGGTATATATTTAGATAGTCGATTTATTAATATGCAGCAGGAGTATATATGCATGCATGCATTAGAACTCCGGGTGCAAATTGCATTTAATGCAGTGTTGGGTTGTAAAACACGACCCAACACTGCAATTTATAATTATACCAGGAGTCCTTTTACTCATATCTAACAAATTGTTTAAACATAAAAAGGGTCGCCGATTGTGAGATCTTCGAAAGAAAAGATTGAAGAACTTGATGAAGCAAAGAAGAAAGTTGCATATAGTGTGATTGGTGGAGACATGATGCAATACTACAAGAATTTCAAGGCTACTCTTGAGGTGATCCCTCAGGGAGAAGGTAGCCTTGTGAAATGGCTTTGTGAGTTCGAGAAAGCAAGTGAACAGGTTCCTGATCCTGAGATGATCCGTGACTTTGCTGCCAAGAATTTCAAGGAGATCGACGAGTATCTCCTTAAAGCATAAATTTCAAGTCCTTGATGTGTGTTTTTGGGTCGACTTTTGTGTGCTTTAAATAAAATGCATATATAATCTTATGCATACCCTGCCTGTAGATCTTTGATTTACCTAAGTTGAACTCTACTTATGAATAATATTAATCTCAATATCTTATATACTTACTTCAATTCACTTTTTTTTATACCCAACACATTTTTAACAACTATAAAATACACAAGATATAAACAAATGAACAGTTTTAATGTTAGATTGACTAGCAAACCTCTGATAAACACTTAAACAATGAGATTTTTTTTTTACTATTTACTAATGTTCAATTGTCTTAATATTACATAAGCTCTTTATAAACAGGACAACTATTTTTTGGTATGTTTTACCAAAAAATAAATAAATAATAATAAAAATAAAAATTCTATATCCAACCAAAAGGAACCGAAAACTATTTCCTAAGATAAAGACGCGACTTACATACATTCAATGGTTTCACGTGAGATGCATTTAAAGGTGAAGTAAATATGGAATGAACACATAAATCTAAAATAAAAACTAAACCTGCAGATTTGACAGAAACTATTGATCGACTCCCGGATTGAGAGTGATGTTTGAAGCAAGTCCCATTTTCTAATTTGTTTTGCAGGTTCCCACCGATCCACATTAATGTATGAGTCAGGCAATCCGGTTATTTTGCTCCTCTACATCTTGCAAGAGAGGAGCCACTTTATCGTCCAAGTTTGAGCTCACACTTGAGTTAACCACAGCGACCTTTTGTTCTTTGGCTTTTCCCCACATCACAGTATAAAACCCAGCCACAACAACAACTGATCCCAACAAACTGCATAAATTATCCGGGAGTCTTAGAATACTTATGTGTACCATGACCATTTAGATATACAAAATGTGTAAAGTGCAGATGTCAAATAACGTAAACATAAGAGGCAAAAAACAAACAATACTAAGTTGGTTAAAACAACTTTACCTTCCAAGATAGAAACCATCGCCTAAAAAGATGACACCAATAATATTTGAAATTATGATTCCCACCGGATGAAACATAGCAACAAAAAGGGGACCTCGTTTTCGTACACACCATGATTGTACCGTGACTTGAAAAGCATACCCAAAAATCCCCTATATAACCAAAAATAAGCTACTAATACTAAACAACAGTTTAAATTAATTACAAAATTATAAACCGTCATTTGTTCTAGTGTAGCTGATAATATCTACTTACCGAGTAGAGGACAGAATATAGCCTATTCTTAGGCAGTAAGTTAAAACCGCTCAGGTCAGCTTCCACAATGAAAGAAGCTAGACCTGATAAAATGGTGCAGATGAAGCAGTAAGCAAACATTACAGTCACCACCGCAGGGTATTTCTTAAGGACAAATGCCTGAAAACATCAACAAACAACTTGTTAGCAAGAATACGTCAATACACAAATGACTATAATGTACTAATGTACTATTTTACCTGTGAAATGATATACATAGAAGCAAATACGGCGTCAACTGATAAAAGGATACCTCCAAGTACCCAGTTTGATGGTTGCGCAAGAAGATTGTTAGTGATTTCTGATTTTAGAGTAGAGGGCAGGATTGCGGGGCCTGTGTAAAGGGTCATGATGATAGCCCCTGCAATTGACACTACAGTGCCGATGGATTTTGCCAGTGTGGTTTTGCTTCTAAAGTCGGCTGCTTCCATCCTAAAACCACCAATTCAAATTGATTTAGACTCGATGTTCCACAAATAATGCTGAGGCGAAGTCGACAGTGTTAGCATAAAGAGATTTATAATTACCTGCAAATGATGGCGAGTACGAATGTACAACCTGGAATGAGATTTAGCAATGTGGTTCCAAGAGTTGCAGAGGATAATGAGACACCAGTATAACCAAATATTTGTGCCAGGAAACTTCAAATTATAAAAACCAGTCAATAAACAAACAGAAATAATAAAGAAAGAACATCAACAAATTTCTAGCTAAAACATATCGTTGTAGATTACATACCCTAGAAGGCCCATAATGAAAAATCCACATATCACCCTGAAGTTAAGTGGAGGAGGATTTGGCGATCTGCAACAAAAACATAAAGATGAATGAAATTATGCAGGGGTTGTATTTCATTCATTACATCTTATATAGAGATTACAGTTACTAAAATAGACCGGCATAGTGAGCATGGGTCACTGGACCCTCTAGTTACTGAATCTGGGCTCCTCATAGGTAGTTTTCTTAACATTAATTTAAACAATCTTATTTCTTTTTTCACACATGTGCTTATAAGACTAGAGGGTGCGGTGACTACACGTTCACTTTACACATCAGCTTTCACCGGTTTTGGTCACCTTCTCCTCACCTTTCATTAAAATACCTACTTTATACAAATATACCCCACTAAATACCCCACACACACTCACAAACCAAATAAAAAATATTAAAAACAAAAGGGATGCACGGTTGCCGAGAGGTGAGTGGCTGACCTTTGCTTTCCTTTTTCTTGCCCTCTCACGCGTGAGGTGGTGATGTTGTTTTGGAGGTGGCGCGTGAGGTGAGCCTCACTAGGTGCCCACTCCGGTTAGCCTAAGCTTAATGTTATATCAATAAGCGTGTTTTGGGGTGTTTAGCAAACCATATTATAAAGGTAAAAGGTGTTGATGTGAAACAGCTTTAATAAGGGAATAAGTTGATTCCAAATAGCTTTAACAGCTAGAAGAACTTCTATAACAGTTTTGCATGTATGTTTGATGTTTCAGTGGAACGATATTCATGTAAATTTCACCTATAGATTCAACACTAAGCAAAACCAATCTCAATCATCTCCTAATCATCAGGGCCGTCTTTAGGGAAGTGCAGGTAGGGCCAACGAGGGCCACAAAAATTTCATTTTAGTATCGTTGTTTTGATGTTTTGGGTACTTGTTACAATTTTTGTATTATTAATGACTATTTTACATACATATAATTTTCTTTTGTGTTTAGTGGGCCACTTTTTGGTTATGACATAGGGCCACCTCAATCAACATGCTAATCATATACTAAGCAAATATACACCAATCCATATAATGAGATTAAATGCTAATACAGTAATAAACATTGGTAAAAAAATATACCTGTGGATGATAAAAGAAAGAGGAAAAAGGATAAGTGAAGCAAGAGCATTGGAGTAGAAGATGAAGGAGTAGCTTGACATGCCATCTGCAATGGCTTCCTTGCTGTAAACCATCAGCAGCACTTGTGCCACCTGTGTTCCAACCATGCCCACATATTCCATCATCTTTCTTACTCACTAGCTCCACAAAATTTACTGCTTTGTATCTTTGCTGTTGACTTCTGGAATTAGTACCTACCTACCCCTTCATGTATAGCAGCCCAAAGGGGCAAGTTTGTCCATTCAAAGGTTTTTGGGTTAGTTGGTACTCTTGAGATTCAAAGAGGTGTTAGGTACAGCCTGTTAGTAGTATCTCAAGGTGACTTAGGCTAGCCCCAATGAGGGGATTCAATCCCCCTCTTTTTTCCTGTCACGTCAGCTTTCTCTCTCCGGCGACCTTCAGGCGATTAGGTGCCCCAGTAAGGGCGACCAAGTTCAATTTTTTTTTTTTTTTTTTTTTTTAAAAAAACATTTTTAACACAAAATAAAATTTCATTAATAATTAAAACGTTACATAATAATTCAAATAAAATTACACCATTACGAAACTTATTAAAACATTACAACACTTAATCAAGGTTGTGGCGTGCCTTGATCGCCTCTTTGAGTTTCTGCATTGTTTGGCGTTCTATTGCGGGCAAAGATGGGTCGATTGGCGTGCAATAGAACATGAGATCTGCATCATATTTCTTTTGAGCCTCTAATTCAACTTTTCGTTCTTCTAGTGCCAACCTTTTGTCTTCCCTTGCTTCTCTTTGTTGCTGTAGCTCCAACTCGATTTGCTGTTGTTCTAGCTCTTTCTTCTTCAAACCATAGTGCAGGTCTGCCAGCTCCTTCTTCTGCCCGAATGCCACGGACTTGATCTTGCCCCACTTCTCGGCAACACCTTCCATAATCCTATCTTTCGAAGACTCCGAAGATTTCTTTTTATTCTTCTTTGCGGCATCACGACCAGTTGGTCTATTAGGCACAAACGAAGGCACATCCGAGTCGGTTGAAGTCCTTGCTTTTTTTCGACCCTCATCTTGGCTTAAAAAACCGGCATCTCATTATCCTTCCAAGCAGAATGGTCCCTCAAAATCTTCCAACAATGCTCCAAAACAAACGGATGACCACACAATACTTGGTATTCATCACACGCTCGTGTATAAACGGTGAGGTCATTCTCACCACTTCCGTAATTCCTTACAGCATTGTTGTAAATGGCACAAAATTGACCAACTCTAGGACGAACCCTATTTTTCCACTTTGTAACGATAGAGTTGTACGTTCTTTCTGCACCAACCTCCTTCTCAAAGTAAGCAATGACTTTCTGCCAAAATCCTCTAGCATTTTGGTTGTTTCCGGTTATACTATTCTCGGATACATCACACCAAGCGTTGCACAAGGCGATCTCATCTTCTTTGGTCCAAGGCAACGAATCATTCTTGCCTTCTTTCTCAACAGCTTTCTTCTTCGCCTTAGTAGCTCGTTTCTTTGGTTTGACCGGTGACGTCTCTTCTCGACATTCTTCTTCTTCTACGTCATCAAGGTTAACCGAATCGTGATACGATCCATGAGCCGAACCGGTACCCGAACCGTGATACTCTTGAGCCAGATAACCCGATCCGGTTCCAGCATAAAAATTAGGATTGTTGTACAATTGGTCATCAAAATCAAAACCCTCAAGATTGATACGGTTAACCGGAGAATATTGTTGATAATTTGAATATGAAGACGTTGATGAATCCATTGTTGGACGGTACACAGATTCGTGTGACCCATACATAGATTGGTTGCTTCGACGGGAGTAGCTTTGTTGTTGTTGTTGGTAGTGGATGTTTTGTTGCGGTGGAACAAATGGACGATTCATACTAAATGGATTGTTAGGGTGTTGTTGTGGAGCTTGTTGGGATGGATATTCGAAACCAGGGGGTTGGAAATTGATTATTGGTGAGACACCGGTTAGTTGGAAATTCGGATCCGGTGTTAAAACATGCGGGACGTTTTGTGACAAACGGGATTTTCGGCCTTTGGTTGGTGGTGTTTTCTTAGACATTTTTTATAAAGAGGATTGTGAGATTTTTGATAGAGATGATTGTGAGATTTTTGAGTTTTAGTGTGTAAGATGTTGTGAGATTTGTGATGAGATTGTAGTTGTATTTATAGGGTAAAATGTTTTTTTTTTTTTTTGTTTAGGATTGCAACGTAAACTAGCAAATGTTTTGGATTTAAACCGTTGGAAATGTCGATCGGCAGGACGATCTAATTGGTTCAAGAAGGAGGCGATCGACAAGTGTTGCAGTGGGGCGATCGACACCCACTCGATCGTCTAGGGTGGTCGATCGACAGGGATTTGCTATCACTGGGGTTAGCCTTACACATGTGGACTTGAATATTATAATTATTTAATTTTTTAATTATCTTTTTTCAATAGTTTCTATATATTTTTTAGATGGGAACATTTTTCTTTTTTTGAAAGACAATTTATTCCAAACCAAACAAACCAATTACAAAGACATCCACTGCCTTAACAATATACTTAACAAGAATGGAACCAAAAAAGAAACATTTCAAGACAAAACAGCAGAACTTGACAATAGACACAAAGTCAACCTAAGACAAAGCAAACCAAACTAGGATACATAATATAAACATGAGCACTTGCATCCCAAATAGTAAGCTGCAGAATCATAACTTTCTCAAAATTAGCCAGACCAAGCAAAAGTAATAATGTAGCAGAAAGGACCAGAGACAGCACAAGTGTGCAGACAAAATGCAGCCCTCTGTGCAGGTAACCTCGTACTGCAATACCCAAATTTGACAGTCCACAACAGACTGCACACTATCACAAAAAAACTTAACTGTAGCAATTTTCAAAATCTACATTTAACCGGATCAAAAAGCCAATGTTAGGCGAGTACCCGCGCATAGCGTCAGAAATTTAAAGTGGCAATTAGTTATAGTTGTGAAGTTGCGGTTAAGTGTTTCGTGTATGATGTCCACTCAAGAGGTTGCAATCCCAGCGGTATTCCCATGCCATTTCCGGACTTTCCCTCACAATCCCAAGAGGTTGCAATAACATGGTGATTATGATCATACTTATTCCCATTAGTCAGTGGAAACGTAACATTCAAATAACAGCTAGTAACCAACTATATGTGCCAAGAAAACCGCAAACAACAACTAGCCGGTACTTTTTTTTTTTTTTTTTTTTTGCAGTTCCATATAACGTGTAGAAGTATAAACCAAAACACTATACAAATCAGATATTGACAATTACATGTATGTGATGCTGCAATTAAAATTAAAAGTAAATCATATCCAAGAAGGCCGAAAATGAAAAATCCACATATCACTAGCTATGAAGGTAAGTTGAGACTGTGCTGCTGATCTGCAAAAAAATAAAAAAAAAAGGCACAGCCATACAAGAGATATTAGATGTGGAGTGTATTAGTGGCAGGGATGGAACTAAGACCAAATATGAGCGGGTGCCCAAAAATTTTTGAACCGTAATATAATAAAGTTAAAAAGTGAATGAAATCGAAAATTCATTAAAACGATAAATAAATGAACATACTACCGATGGACCAAGTGCATTTAAGATACATTTAGGAAAAATCGATGTTTTTTTCAGTAATTAACATTATACCCCATGTTCCGTCCCTGATTAAAGCATCATACTTGTCACAAAAAGCAGTTCGACGTAGCGAAAAAAAAAATACCCCTTTTGGCCACTTATCTTGTATATTTTGTCTCTATGATACATTTAGTACCCCCCAACTGCAGGTTTAGTCCACGTAACCGGTTAAAAGTCCACATCCCCCTCAACATTTATTTACTTTTTTCCACCTCAACCATTTTTATTCTTTTTTTCTCTTTCCACATACAACTTTACCCTTTTACACCTTTCCCAAATTCATTTAACATCTCATCAACCCTAAAAATTTCAATTGACTCTAAATCTCAAACTGAAACCCAATTCACTCTAATGTCTGCGACCTCTTTGATTTCCTTCGGCTGTATTTTGACTCTCGTTATTTGAAAATGTGTTAAATATGCAAGCTGCCTTCCTTTTATCTTTGATATGTTTCATATCCGACTATGTTTTTGTAATGGTGGATGCCTTCTTTCCTTTGCCATGGCATCTGGATGTGTTTTGGATTTATCAAAATGTACACCAGTGACCTTCTCAAATATTGACCAACAGCCACAATAAAAAGCTTCAACGTTTTAAAAGGCTGTAAAAATAGCGTCAAATTCTCGAGCTCTTGTTTATGCTTCTCACGCAGTTAACGTTTGGAGGATGGAGGGTTTGGAGGATGGAGGGATGTTTTCAGTTAACGTTCATCTAGATGAACGAGAACGCTTTCTCCGCCGTCACGTGGTGCTCCCCGGTGACGGCGGTGGTCTTGTATCCGATGGCCGGAAGTTTATCATGCTCGCCGTTGAAAAATGAAGTCTTGTATCCGATGGCCGGAAGTTTATCATGCAGATGAACTTGTGTTGACAATTATGAACTTGGATGCGAGCGTGTGTTTTTCCGACGTGTGTGGTCCTAGGTTTCCAGCGTGGAAGGTTTGTTGGATGTGAGAGAAACAATTTTACCGGATACCGGATTAAAAAGTCATAAAATGCATATAAAGGTCAAAATAGTCGGGTCAAATAGCCAAAAGGGGTATTTTTTTTGTTCGCTACGTCGAACTGCTTTTTGTGACAAGTATGATGCTTTAATAGGTTATTAACCCTAGAAATTAATAGCTTCGGCTTGAGCTCTGATCAAACCCTTACCCCCGTTGGCGTGGCTCACCCAATAACAACTGTCGACACAAATTACTGTAACCTCGGCCAATCCAAAATGGTAAACAAACTGACTTTACGTTTTATTGATGCTATGTATATATAGATATATACAGGGGTAAATACAGGGCCGTCCCGTGAATTTTGGAGGCCCTGTGCCATAACTTCGAAATAGGCCTTTGATCGCCAAATTTTTTAAGACCGTAAAAGTGGTTGAGCTTGATTTAAGCACACATTAGTTTAGAAATATATAACGATAGCAAATTTTTGCATTTTTTATTCATTAAGTCATACTACGTGATTCTTTTTATTAACAATTTAGTTGAAAATTATTATTTAGACAAAAATATTTAAGAGGTTATGTTTGTTGTACAATGATTAATTAATTTTCAAATACAAAAAAAGTATTTCGGGAAAGTGTAATACTTTTTGTTGAATATGGTCAATGTATTTATCAATTGGGTTTGGGTTTATCAAGTATAAAAGTAAAAGGGGCTAAAATCAAACTTTAACATATTAAAAGGTTCATAACTTGAGAAAAAGTTAGTGTAGCCACTGATAAAAAGGTTACCAGGTCATCTTCTTCACAAGAACGTATAAACCCCATTAAAGCATAACCCTATTAACCCATGCTCTATATTTCTACACCTTCTGTAACTAGTTCGTGAACATATAGAAAGTGTATTTTCCATCTGAAACAGCACTTAAGTCACTCAAATCATCCCAAACTTAGTTTTTTAAATCTTTAAATTTCAGAAATTTGAGGCCCTAAAAAATCGGGGGCCCTGTGCGGTTGAGCACCCTGCACATGCCCAAATCCGGCCATGGGTAAATACATAATGAAAGGCGAACATAAAAGTTCTGATTTGATGAGAAAATTTAATAGTAATAAAAGTTTTGTTGATAGAAGATGTTCGACAGCAACCAGAGACAAATCTTTATCAGCAGCACCAAAAGCAAAATAAAGATAGCATAGCAAAAACATTGAAGCAAATAAGTAATTTTAATGACCATATCCGACAAATTAATCTTCATCATGCAGCAACAACAAAAATAAAACCAAAGCATTTATTTATTTATTTATTTTAAAAAAATGGATAAATAATGGCGGCTAGGTTTTGAAGGGTGGCATAAAGAAGACGACTCAACTTAGCCACCTAGGTATGAGGATCAGACCCTCTTCGATACCATGTTAGATGACGATAAAACATCGTAAGTGATACGTTTTATTGATACAATATATACACATGCAATAATATAATGAAATCTTAATGGACCCAAACCGTCAATCAAACTTGGGCAATATTCATCAACTAATAGAGTGTATGTCTGTTTGTGCATGTCTATGCATGTATGTCTGTGTAAGTGTGTAATAACTACTTATAGATTACAACGAGGTGAAAGCAATACGCGCTTCGCGGCAGGACAATAATTTTTGGACGATTTTGTAAGGTCATGTACTTTTTTCGGATGCAATTGTTTCGAATTGATTTTCTTATTTATGGAAAAATGATAAAAGTAAACGGGTTAGGTTGATAACATGGTTTAAGTATGTTTGTAATGTCATTGGTTTAGTAAGGCTCTTTGCTTATGTTTATGTTTATGTTTATGTTTTTGTTATTGTATGTGTGCTTTCAGTGTTATTTTCGTGTTTTGAAGCAATAATTGTGGCATTAAAAAGTTAATAATTGTTGTTTCCTATCGAGTGATTGTGCAAAAGTAAGAAAAATGTGTTTGCATATGACACTTCGAAAGATATCCAACAATTTTACTTGTTACTTAAAAGTATATCAATATTGAGTTCGTTTTGTTCGTAATGTGAAGGCCTTTCCGCCAGTATATTTTTTATTAAAAAAATCGCTAAATATTTGTTAAATAAAGTTTGTTATAGAAAAAGGATTCAAACTTAAGGGTTAATTTAGATATTTTTTTTAAATAAAACTATATATAAAACTTCAACATTTTTATAAAATCATATGTATGTCAAAAGTATATTAATATTAGGCTCGTTTGGTTCGTTATCCAGACGCTTTTCAGACGGTATATTTTCTATTAAAGAAATTGCTAGATATTTGTTAGATATTCGATAAATAAAATTGTTATATAAAAAAGTCGTAAATAATAAAAAAAATCAGAATACTTTTCATAAGTTGTTGCATAGTTCATAGTTCAAGGTGTATTATGTAATTCTTTTTTTTTACTTCACTTAACCCCAACCGGACTGGATAAACAAAAAATGAGCCAAAAAGCAACCCACGTCCAAGACGAAAAAAAAAAGACGTTTTAAATCATATTTAGGATATTGTATAATTTACAAATATCGTAAGTCATAGTTGAAAGCCTAATGGACTATCAACTTATAATCGGGTTTGAGCCAACTACTTTCTCAAACACAAACATACTTCTGAATACTACTTGTTCTCATTTTTTTCCAACAAGGATTGCCCCGAAACCGCCGCGTTGCGGCGGGGGACAAATCAAACTCAAATTATATATTAAAACGCGACACTCACCTTTTAGTTCAGAAGCAGGATATGGACCAACATTTTGCTGAGCTTGTCTGCATAATTGCAAACTCGTCGACTTTTTGTCCAAACAACTATAATCTGAAAGCACTTATATTTAAAACTGATATGTTGGAATATAGCCTTTCAAACTGATATCACTCATATTTAGAACAACAAAGGGTATGGACCAACTATAATTTTCCAATTTAAAACTGATATGTTGGAATACTAAGTTTAGTTACCAACTTATTTGAAAGCACTTATATTTTCTTCTTACAACGAATCCCAAAGACCCCCTATGCTAGCTTATTTCAAAGTACTTAGCTTCGTATCACGAATCTCAAACTACTTACCTTAGCCAAGATAAATTATCAACATCGTATGATTCATATGAAAATGAGCCAACGAAAAATTATTTGATTAAATAGTTAATCCATCATGTAATTAAAAGGAAACGGAGGTAAATTACCGCAAGTTGTTATGAGGTATGTACCATGCACTCGAGTGTCTCACTTCCCAATGCGTCATTCGTTCCGTTCCGTCACATCAGCTAGCTTGAAACTGTAACTCCTTTTATACCATGAAAACTGCAAATTTAAAATTTCAACTCATTAACAATTATGGTTACAATTTCGGTATAACTAATGGCGTATATGACGAAAAGTAAAACTGTAGGCTAACCCCCTCACTCAATTACTCAAACTTTTCCCAGGTCATGTTGCATTGCTTTCATGATACACAGAAATCCGTTTGCCATCTGCCCAAAATGTGAGACAACTCTTATTAACGATCAATGCTTTTACCCATGATATACCGACACAAAAATTGAACCCTTGAAATATAGCCAATTCAAATTAGCTGATAAGTGCAAAAATAGCATAAACAACTACCGCACACAAACTAACATTTTGGCACAAATCAAACTGTAAAGCCTTGTATGGCGCCTAACACGTACCAGAGGTACACGGACATTTGTTTCGAAATCTTTAAATCAAGTTAGTACCTTTAGATAAACCAACAGTTACAGGAATCTGTCGATGTTAACTGCAGCTACACAAACTGTAGTGCGTATTATCTAAAGCAGATGGCACATTCAGTTGGGTAGTGCTAATATATGGCTTGCTGAAGACTCTGTCTTTCCAACGGCTTCAATCTTTGCAGCAGATTCCGTCATCGGGAAAGATTCCATGTTCGGACCTTACACAAAAAACATCATCGATCAAAATAAGAACATGTAGTAGTCAATAAACCATCAGCTGAAAAATAAGGAAAATAGGAGGTAAACCTTGGTCTGTCATTCTTCTTCTCCATATCGATGTTGTCACACAACCTTAAAAACGCGCAGTCAACTTATTTTTGTAACACAACCTGAAACGCAGTAGGCTTTTTTTAGAGGAAGAAGATAATGAGGTAACAAAATGAATCATATCTATAAATAAGAAACTAAAACTCAAATGTCCCTTAACAAACAACATAAATAAATACGTTACTCCGATGATGAACATAACTTACAACAGTGATATCTTTCCTTTCGTCTGGAGTACACCAAATAAGCAAACACAGGCACTATTTCCTAGGCATAATTAATAAAAATAAGCAATTTCAAACACCCTCTAAATTAAGTTCAAGTCAACAAAAACAAAATAACAGTAAAATTGAAATAAAATGTAACAAACACAATACCTACCTACCATAACCTTGAAAATAGACTCAGTTGTCCTCATCACCATCTTCACCAAGCTACATCCCTAATAACCACCTGTTAACGAAAGCAAAAGATGTGAAAAAAAATAAAAGTAAATAACAAATCCACCCTAAGAAAGAAATAATCTTACTGCAAAAAAAAACACAAAAATATCCAGATACTTGCATGTTTCGCATCTTGTTTATGATATGCTGATCGGATTTTAGGTGTTTTCTCCTGATATGAATTGCCTTTAATGGCGGTTTGGTATAAACCGCCTCAATTGATTGAACCTTGTTTAATCATAGTTATCTAGATGTCTGTTTGAGAAGAAGATAACTATTAAACCAAAGCATATAAAAGAGCGACAAAAAATAAAATAAAAATAAAAATAAAAAATAAATAAAAAAGCTAAGATGTCTGTTTGAGAAGAAGATAACTATTAAACCAAAGCATATAAAAGAGCGACAAAAAATAAAATAAAAAATAAATAAAAAAGCTAAGATGTCTGTTTGAGAAGAAGATAACTATTAAACCAAAGCATATAAAAGAGCGACAAAAAATAAAATAAAAATAAAAATAAAAAATAAATAAAAAAGCTAAGATATTGGGCTTGGTCATAGCAATTGGGCTGAGCGAAATAGGCGGGAATCAAAACGACACCTTTTGGTACCGTTTTGTATCCTCAAATTACTATATATATAATTATATTATAGCTAAAAAATTATCCGTTCACTAGCTAGCTCACTTAGAGTTCTAATTCTGCCAAAAACACGTCAACCTCGATGTATATATTATAATGACAAATCTGGTTGTTTGACAACGATGTATTTGCAAGTCAATTTCCTGCGAATCTAGGCTTGTATTAGGCTACATGCAGAGGCAACATGGTGTTGGCGTATGTCCCGGCATACAACTCCCCGGCACATTAGTAAAACGCCGAAGAGCCTAACTCTCCGGCCCAAAGGCAAAACCGTCCGGCACAACGCGCAATCTTTCGGATAAAGCATACAGGCCAATCTAGACCAAGCAAAGCTAGACCAGCATATACCGGAGGGTTAGACATAACCCGCGGCATAACGGAAACCTGACATCACCATGTATAAAAGGAAAGGAATCTTGGTCAGAACTATTGACCCTTTCCAGACGGAATACAAACAGAGTAAAGTCAACTCCCGCCCGAAAAAGTCACTATCGCCCACGTGACCTTCGGGTGAAGACAAAAACTTCTCATCTATAAAAGGAGCCAAGTTACTGCATTCAAGGTTAACCAATTCTTATCCCATTCTTTACATATTACTATGACATTTTTACCATACTCATTCTCAAGCCGGAGCTTAGTCTAGGGATAAAACCCTGGGCGAGGCTAACGCGTGTTGCTTTCGTGTTCACAGATCCGAAGGGACCTAATCCAAAGAGCTTTGCCGAAGGACTAGCTTGTTTGGGTAAATACAGATTTTTACCTCAACAAATTGGCGCCATCCGTGGGACCGCTATTCGAACTACCAAAGCTAGAAAATGGCCGGTCCTACCACCGAAACATCCCCAGGTCCCTCCACTGAAACACCACTCGGAACAACCCCCCTAACCTAGAAGAACAAATACTAAACCACACATCATCACTAAAGGCCTTGATACAACAACATAACACCCAAGGGAAAAGCCCGTTACAGCCCATACGGATCGATTTCGGCGACGAAACCGAAGAACCCGCCCGAGTGGAAAAAGAAAAAGATCCGAAAGGAAAGCAGATCGCGGAAGACTTGCATAAGCCGTACAAAGACGCCCCCAGATGCCCATTCACGCGACGGATAGTAGAGTTCGCCGGACCAAGACATGAGCTACCTAAGAACATAAAGCTTTACGATGGATCCTCGGACCCGGATGATCACGTCACTCGCTTCTCCGGTGCAGCCAATCATGGCGGCTGGCCGATGCCGGTATGGTGCTGGATGTTCCAGCAAACTTTGGACGGTCCGGCAAGTGGGTGGTTCGAGCGATTACCCAACGGCAGTATAGACAGCTGGGAGGAGCTTAAAGAGAGTTTCCTAGAAAGGTTCGCACTCAGGAGGAAGTGTCTTAAAGATCCGATGGAACTCACAAAGATCGTGCGGAAAGCTCATGAAACCCTGCCGGAATTCAAGGAAAGATGGACCGATGAGGCTAGCTACATCCCTGGTGTACCCGAATTAATGCAGATATCCTCATTCATTAACGGAAGCAAATGCCCGGAATTAGTGAAGCGTTTCTCGGATAGAATTCCCAAGACTGTTACAGAAATGATGAAGAGGGTAGACGATTTTGTACGTTCGGAGGAAGCCTACAACACCACCGAACTCCCTAAAGGGGAATGGAGCCGTAAGTCATACACGGGTAATCAGTCGGACCGAACCTCCAGAATGGCGAATCTCCCCGACAAGCGGAGAGGAGACCGAAGAATAGAACAAAAATCCCGCAGCCAATACAACCCCTACTACCCGACAAGAACTGATAACTACAGAAGCGACCACAGAAGCGACTACCGGAGAAACCATTACAGAAACGACACCCGCCCCATAGACTTGAACCTTCTCTCAAAGGCACCTAAAGAAATCCTAGCAACAGAGCTCCAGCTAAAACTGCCACCACCCCCACCTTTGAGAGGGGCACCAAGGAGGGAAAACTTAGATAAGTTCTGCGATTATCATGGTGAGAAGGGTCATCTGACCAATGACTGCTACCAACTCAAGGAGCAACTGAGAGTAGCTCTGGAGACGGGCAAGTTGGATCATATGTTGAAGGATGTAAGGCAAAGGGGAAGAAACCCCCTAGAGATAATCAGCCCGGCAGAGGAAGGGTGATAAATATGGTATGCAGCGAAGGAAAAGACAGAAAAAGGAAGACCAGCAACCAAGAGGAGGACTGGATGAACGTCCCTATAGCTTCCCCCCCCCCCATACTACCAGGAGACGTCTCTGAAGAGCCGCTGATAATTGAAGCAGACGTGGAAGGATACACTGTGAGAAGGGTTTATGTAGATCCAGGAGCAGTAGTGGAAGTAATGTATGAACACTGTTTTCAGAACATGTGCCCGGAAATCAAAGCAAGGCTAAGAGAAACGAACACGCCACTAGTGGGATTTTCGGGCGAAGCAATTAAACCCCTCGGGAAGATAGACCTAAACGTTTGTTTTGGAAACGATAAACCTAAACATTTGCAGTAATAAGGTCACCCTCTCCGTATAACATTATTCTAGGACGATCAGGCATTATGGAATTAAGGGCAATCCCCTCAACCATCCACTCCATGATAAAATTCCCAACACTGAGGGGAGTGGCAACCCTGGTTACCAGATCAGTTATCATTTCAGAGTGCATAAGATTAGAAAAACAGTTCATGATGGAAAGGTCGGGAAGCATGAGTAAGGAATACCCCGTGGAAGAGGAGGAGCATTGCAGGAAAATAGAAGAAGTAATGATAAACCCTAAGTTTCCTGAGCAACTGGTCACCATCGGAAGCAACTTTTCCAAAGAGTGCAAAAGGCAATTGGTGGAATTACTGAAAAACAACAAGGATGTATTCGCATGGCAGTCGGCCGACATGACAGGAGTTCCCCGGCGAATCATAGAGCACAAACTCAATGTCAATGTGTACGACAGGCCAATAGCCCAGAAAAAGAGAACCTTCTCAGCTGAGAAAAACCAGGCAATCAATACCGAAGTAGAAGAATGGCTGAAAGCGGGTATAGTTCGGGCAGTAAAATACCCCACATGGATTTCCAACCCGGTTCTGGTAAAGAAGCCAGACGGAACATGGAGAATGTGCATGGACTTCAAAAGCATCAACGCTTCATGCCCAAAGGACTACTACCCACTCCCAGAGATCGACTGGAAAATAGAGTCTGTGTTGGGATACTAGTACAAGTGTTTTCTTGATGCATACAAAGGGTACCACCAAGTTCAGATGGCCAAAGAAGACGAAGAGAAGACAACCTTCTATACGGAGCATGGAACCTTTTGCTACACCAAAATGCCCTTCGGTCTGAGAAACACCGGGGCAACCTATCAAAGGCTGGCAGGCTCAAGTTTCAAGAGGCAAATTGGCAGGAATTTGGAGGTGTATGTTGACGATATGGTAATCAAGAGCAGAAGTGAAGTAGAATTGTTGGCGGACATGGCAGAAACGTTCGATAACCTCCGAAGGATCAACATGAAGCTTAACCCTAAAAAGTGCTCTTTCGGGGTTGAAGAAGGAAAGTTCCTTGGATACGTGGTTACGTCCGAAGGAATAAGGGCTGTTGGGTTCAGTAAATACCCAAACCCCTTAATCTAGGATTTGAATAGAAAATAACCTAAGTGTTTAATCCGTTAAACACTATCAGGTCACTGAGTGCATAGTCTCTCAGTGAGCCATCTTCAGGATACTCAGTATGAGGCAAAGGAGAAGCCTCTCCACTCAGCAAGGCGGAACTTAATGGGTGAAGACTAAGTCAAGAAGAAGATGGTGGATTCAGTGAGTGATGACAATAACTCACTGAATCCCTAAGACTCCTCTCCAACTGTTAGCACTGAAGACAAACTGAAGGAAGAGACTGAAGGCTTTGAAGACTGAAGAATGAGCGGGACTAGGCGAGAAAAGTTTACCCAGATAAAAGTAAGCCCCCAAGTGTTTTACCCAGATAAAACTAAGTCCCTATCTACTAAAGCCATATCTTCCCATTTATAGTAAGCGGCGATACTAAAGGATTCTCTGTTAAGGAAAGAAGCTTCGCCGCCTGACTACTAATAGCAAAGTAAACAGTAATCGAATATATCTATATTCGTGATTACTGTGAACAATGTGTTTGTCTTCTAGGTTAAAGTTAAAATCATACTTGTATAAATAGCATAAGAGAATGAGTGAAAAGTTTAAGCTTGTGAATTGTAAAAACACACATACACACAAGCCAACTTTTCACTCCTCCAAATACAACTTTATCCTTGAGATAGCTCAGTGGGTTCTAAGAGTTGTGCTCAGACTTAGCCTGGGCTTAGAGAGGAGTCACCCCAAACTTTGTCATTTCAATCCCAAGTACTATTCCGCAAGTACTTGGGTAACGTATTCTTTTGATTTATTTCTAATAAGAATATGATGTTGAAAATTACTTTGTGTGTGTTACTTACATTACTTTCAGTCATTATTCACTGTTAAATTCTTTTAATACTTAATAGTTTTTAAACGATAGTGAACAACAAGTGGTATCAGAGCGGGGCTGATTATAAAACTTTTTTTGGTCGCTCTAAAACGTTTTTAAATCAGGATTCCTATGGCAGAAATTGATGTACCCCAACTAGTCGATAAAAAGGGTGGAGCTTATTCAGCTGTTGCCCCTAGACTTGAAGTTGGCAAATTCAACAAATGGAAAAAGCGTATGCTTTGCTATTTGATTGGGATGGAACCTTATTATATCAAGTGTATTAATGAGGGTTCATTTGTCCCAAAGACTGGTGAAGGTTTGCCCAAACCTGAAGCTCAGTGGACTCAGGATGAAAGGAGAGTGGTCAACCAGGACCAAAGACTCAAAAGTATCATCATACCATGTCTTCGTGATGATATAATGGAGTCAGTTATAAGCTGTAATACGGCTAAACAAACCTGGGATGACCTGGTCCATAGCCATGAAGGTCCATCTGATACCAAGGAAAACAAGATAATGGACCTGAAACTTGAGTATAATACCTTCAGGGCTAGGGACTCTGAAACTCTCTCTCAAACTTACACCCGTTACAAAACTCTTTTAAATGAACTGGCTAATGATGGTGTTAAGTTGTCCAAACATGAGATTAATGTTGGTTTTGTAAATTGTCTCCCTGAGAAGTGGTTGAACTTCTCTCAGGGACTTAGAAATGCAAATCACATTCAAAATCTTGAACTCCCTGAAATTTATGGGAAATTTGTCTATGAGGAAAACCTCATCAACAGACGATACCCTGACTTAAAGAAATCTCAGGAAGTCAAGAAGTCCCTGACCATCACCTCACCTATATCAACTGCCTTCTTTTCTAACAATGTGGTTCAAGATTTTCAAGAAAATTCTGATGATGAGCCTGATGAGAGATCAAGTGAGGAGTACCTAAATGACCTGAACGTTGAATTTCAGGAAAGGGCACTCCTTGCAAACTCTCGAAGGTTTATTAAAAGAAACAAAGGTTTTTCAACTGCTAAAGCAAATGAGGACACTGGATGCTTTAAGTGTCACAAAAGAGGCCATTTTGCAAAGGACTGTTTTTCAAAAACAATTTATGAACCCTCTTACAGACCATCAGGGTCAAATCAGTCCTCAGGCTTTAGCAAATTTCAACCTAAAATCTATCAGTCTCATCAAAACTTTCAGAATAAATCTGACCAGAACAAAACAATAGATTTTGAAGCCAAGTATAGGAAGATCAAAGCTAAGCTTGCATTACTTGAGGCCAGTCCCTCAGAACCAAAAAATGTTCAATCTGTGCAGGGTAAAAACAAAGGTCTTGTTGCTGAAACCTTCGACTGGGATGAAGAGCCAGTCTCATCAGATGATGAAATGGTGCATGTCAGCGCACTGATGGCCCTCTCAGAGGAAGACAAGCTAGCTGTTGGAAAGAATCATGCCAGAAATGGATAATGGGTCAACATCACAATGAAGAAGGTAAATATTCTACTTTCTATGGATGATGATTCTGATTGGCAGTCCTATATGAACTATATCAATGTTGATCTTAAGTTTGTAGAGGAGCAAAGACTAAATCTTTTTTCTAAGTACAACAAGCTATGTTTTGAATTGAATAAGTGTAGGGATGAGTTACTTGTGTTAAAACAAAACAAGCTTGAGGCTATCACCTTACAAATTCAAAACACTGGATTAGTCAAAAGAAATCAGGCTCTTCAAGATGAACTTAAGAAAGAAAAA
The DNA here is from genome assembly GCA_019973895.1 of Chrysanthemum seticuspe. NCBI lineage: Eukaryota > Viridiplantae > Streptophyta > Magnoliopsida > Asterales > Asteraceae > Chrysanthemum > Chrysanthemum seticuspe. The sequence goes on from BPTQ01000003.1 coordinate 183,136,147, forward strand.
GAAATCATTGATAGTTGGACCGCCAAGAATCCAAGAGTCTTTGATGATGTGGGTGCCCCCAGTAGCAAAAAGAGAGTCATAGGTGAACATCATCTTTCTGACTCTCACAACAAAGACCAGTCCCCTAAACCATTTGTGTCTGGTGGCATGATTACCAATATGTTGTCTGATCCCAAGCCCAGTGATTGGATTGAAAGACTTAATCCTGATAGTAAGCTTCCTAACTTTGACTCTGGAAAAATTCTAGAGCCTGAAAGTCAAGCTCTAAAGAGCATACTTGGACTCCCAGATGTGCCCAGTATTACTGAACACATCTCTGAGTCTGAAGATGAATCTCAAGCACCACTTCTACCTTTGGAACCTCTTCAGGGTGCTGATCCTAGCTCTAAGCTTACTCCATTACAATACAATCCACACTCTCAAAAAGAAAGGTCTGGTCTTGGTAGAACCATCCTGAAAAGACCATCAAAACCAACTCAACATGAATCCACCCCCACTGAAAATTCTACATCCTCTGTCCCCACTGAAGCTGATCAGATTCAGCAACTGACTGAACTTGTGAGGAAGCTAACTGACAAAATTAAATCCATTGAAAAGGTCCCTGAATCAATCAAGGAGTCAAAGTCAGCTTTCTCTAGTTCCTCAAAATCAAAAGCCACCACCAAAAACAAGCATAAGTGTGATCTGTGCCACTATACCAGTCACACCACTGACAACTGTTATAGAATCCTTTTTTGCATGATCTGCAAAAAGGATGATCACAGAACTGCTGACCACTTGCAATATGTAAGCTCTCTCAGTCAAGCAAACTACACCAAAGTTGGTCATCAGTATGCTTCTTCATCCAAGTCAGCTCAAAAGTTGAGAGCTAAGCCTTTTCCTCCTTTCCAACACTGTGGCTTTAATGATCATCGCCCTGATGATTCTCTTATGAACATATGCTGTGATATTTGCGGTAACACAGCTCATAAGACATCCCAGCATGACAGTGTCATCCATGCAAGGAGAAGTTCAATGCAACCCAAATCCACTGAGTCATCCTCAGTCTCTAAATGCAAAACCTGTGGTAGCTCATTGCACTCCACCACTGACCATGAATCGATTGCTCAATTCAAAGAAACCATGAGACCCAAGCCGACTAGTAAGTGGGTCACGAAGAGAAACTAATTCAGTTTACTACTTGTGCAGAGGCATGCCAGGGAGCCTATCTGGCATCTAGACAGTGGATGTTCAAGAAGCATGACTGGTGTGAAGGAATATCTGCACAAGTATGTAAAGGAACCAGGGCCAAAGGTAGTATTTGGTGATAACTCATCATGTCCCACTGAAGGTTATGGTTCATTAAACTGCAATGGAATAGTTTTCTCTAGGATTGCTTATGTCAATGGTCTCAAATACAATCTCATCAGTGTCAGTCAGCTATGTGATGCTAAGTACATTGTACAATTTAATGACAAACAAGGTACCATTTTCAATGCCAACAAGGAAGTTGTGTTGATTGCTCCTAGGAGAGACGATGTTTATGTCTTAGACATGTCAACTCTCTCTAAAGATGGAACCTGTCTCTTTGGCAAAGCCACTGAAACTATCAACTGGCTGTGGCACAAGAGACTCTCACACTTAAACTTCAAAAATATCAACAACTTGGCAAAACAAAACAAGGTCCTTGGCTTACCATCACTGGTTTTTGCAAAAGATAAACCATGCTCAGCCTGTGAAAAAGGCAAACATAAAAGAGCATCTTTCAAAACCAAGCAAAACTTCTCTATCAAAAGCTGCCTTCACCTCTTGCATATGGATCTCTTTGGACCAGTCAGTCCTAGATCAATCCAGCATGAGAAGTATACACTTGTCATTGTTGATGAGTTTTTAAGATACACTTGGGTATACTTTCTTTCAAAAAAGAGTCAGGCAGCTGATACTATAATGTCATTCATCAAGAACATTGAAAACCAGAATGACATTACAGTGAAACAAATCAGAACTGACAATGGTACTGAATTTAGAAATGCTGAGCTTGAGAGTTTCTGTGATGAGAAGGGAATCTCCCAAAATTTCTCATCTCCTTATACCCCTGAACAAAATGGGGTAGCTGAAAGGAAAAAACAGAACTCTCATTGAGGCTGCAAGAACCATGTTAAATGGCTCAGCCCTTTCAAAGCACTTCTGGACTGAAGCAGTTAAAACAGCCTGTTACACTCAAAACAGGTCAATCATTGTCAAAAGACATAATAAAACCCCATATGAGATATTCAAAGGTAGACTTCCTGACATCAGCTACTTTCATGTGTTTGGATGTCCTGTGTTTATTCATAACCACAAGGATCATCTAGGCAAGTTCGATGCTAAAGCTGATGATGGATACTTTCTAGGTTACTCACTGATCTCCAAAGCCTTCAGGGTATTTAACACAAGGAGACAACAAGTTGAGGAAACTTTTCATGTCACCTTTGATGAAAGTGTAGAAAGCATCAGATTCACCAACACTTCAGTGAAGGATATAGGAATTGACAACTCATCAAGATATCCTCCTGATGAGTACAACTCTGAAACCAATTCCTCATACCAAGCTGATGCTGACATCTCATATTATGTCTTGCCTCACAACCTGTCACAACCAACTATCAGTGAATTCATTGATAATCAGTCAGTCCCTACTGGGATAGGTAACACTGATCCAAATGATCAGGATCCTGTAACTCAAGAACCTCTACCTGAACAAGACACCTCAACAGATGATCTAAATGATCATGTGGCTCTTGCACCTGAACTCACACCTGAACTCCCAGTGACATCTTCAAGCTCAGATCCCAGACCACAAAGTAAGTGGACAAGATCTCAGGACATTGAGCTTGTAAACATCATTGGTGAACCCACTGAGGGCATGCTCACTAGAAGCATGGCTGCTAACTTAACTGCAGCTTCAGCCAATGAATGTATATATGCTGATTACCTATCAGAGATAGAACCCAAAAGTGTCACTGAGGCTCCAAAATACCCAAGCTGGGTTCAGGCTATGCAAGAAGAACTGCAACAGTTTGATAAAAACAAGGTCATGACCTTGATCAAATGTCCTCAGGATGTAGTAGTCATAGGAATGAAGTGGGTTTTCAGAAACAAAACTGATGAAAACGGCACTGTCATTAAAAACAAAGCCAGACTTGTAGCCAAAGGTTACAGTCAACAAGAAGGCATTGACTATGATGAAACATTTGCTCCTGTTGCCAGAATGGAAGCCATCAGGATCTTCCTTGCATATGCAACATACATGAACTTCAGGGTCTACCAAATGGATGTTAAAAGTGCATTCTTAAATGGTGATCTCAAGGAAGATGTATATGTTCAGCAACCTCCAGGCTTTGAGAGTAGTGAATTCCCTGACTATGTCTGCAAGCTTGACAAAGCACTTTATGGACTTAAACAAGCTCCCAGGGCATGGTATGAAACTCTCTCAGCCTTCCTGATACAAAACAAGTTTGTCAGAGGAAAGATAGACAACACACTGTTTGTCTATAGAACTCAACAGGATGTAATTCTAGTCCAAGTGTATGTTGATGACATCATCTTTGGCTCAACAAACTACAAAATTTGCAAACAGTTTGAAAAACTGATGACAAAGAAGTTTGAAATGAGCATGATGGGGGAACTCACATACTTTCTTGGACTACAAATCAGGCAAACTGATAAAGGAATATCCATCAGTCAAGAGAAATACACCAGAAATCTCTTGAAGAAATATGAGATATCTGACTGTGCCTCAGTGAAGACTCCAATGGTCCCACCTAACAACCTTGGACCTGATCTCACTAGCAAATCAGTCAATCAAACTCATTTCAGAGGGATTGTAGGCTCACTGATGTATCTAACTGCTTCTAGACCAGACATCCAATTCTCAGTCTGTCTAATAGCAAGATATCAGTCCAATCCTAAAGAATCCCATCTCACTGCAGCCAAAAAGAATACTCAGGTACCTGAAGGGAACCCCAAACCTTGGACTCTATTATCCAAAATGCTCAGGGTTTGATCTCAAGGGTTACACTGATTCTGATTATGCTGGCTGCAACATGGACAGAAAAAGTACCTCAGGGTCCTGTCAATTTCTTGGAGGAAAACTAGTTTGTTGGAGTGCTAAAAAGCAACAATCAGTGGCTATGTCCTCAGCTGAAGCTGAATATGTAGCTGCGGCAGGATGTTGTGCCAATGTATTATGGATGAAAAGTCAACTCAGTGACTATGACATCCATTACAAAATGGTGCCTGATTGAGCTCCAGACACAGTCAAGCTATATCACACAAGCTAGCCACTTGTGAATGGCTAACCGTAATAAACTTAAAACTGCTCAGAAACCAATACAATGAAGATCAGGAGAATATAATGAATTCCCGGGTCGTTAAGTCCCACGGAGACTCAATGGTGTGTAAACACTAATTCAGATGATAGAATGATCACTAAGGATAGTGATCAGTAAAGGTTTAGATTGAATTATTACACTACTGATTGATTGGAATGGAATGGATACAGAATTGGAAAGCACAACAATCAGATAAAAGAAACTAAAACACGTACGTTTTAAAAACTACGTAAACGTACGAAATAAAAAGTGAAATCTAAAAAATAAAAGACCTAAAAATATGAAAATGACATTTTTGGAATCCTAAAAATAAAAGAAAATTAGTAGAAAAAGAAAATTATTTTTATAACTATTTATTTAATTATTATTAGTTAAAAACTATTTTAAACTATTTATTAATACTCTAAAATTAAAGAAAATATGAAATAAGGCTAGAAAAATAAACTTATGATTCAGAAAAATCTAAAATATTATAAAACTTATTTTAAAACTAAAAATATATTTTTTTACACTTTTTATTTATTTATTACTAATTAATTATTATTTAAAATACACTTAAATACTAGAAAATATAAAATAAACCTGGAAAAATGAAATCTTAACTTGGAAAAATCTAAAATATGATAAAACTAATTTTAAAACTGAAAAGATATTTTTTTATGCTTTTTAATTATTTATTACTAATTATTTAATACTTTTAACTATTAAAAATTCTAATAAATACTAAACAGATTAGGAAAATTATGAAACTTTTTCTAAAAATAACTTAAGATGACAGAAAACTAAGAAAAATATAAAAACTAGATTTGCTTAATAATAAGCTAAAAAGAAAAATCAAAAAGCTTAATTTTATTAAATAAATGTTATCACTGTTTTAAAAATGATGTTTTTCTGGTTTTTCTTTTTGAAAACTACTTAACTACTGAAAATATGAAACTTTAATAAACACAAAAATTTTACAAATAAAAAATAAGCTATTTGAATGAGCTTAAGAGCTAACAGTTGGGATTATGAGCTTATTATGGTGAATTAAGCTCATACAAGCTCACAAGCTGAAACAAAAGCTAAAATAAGATGCAAATAAGCTAGGTAAACTGAAATGAAGCTAAAAGACACAGATAAGCATACTGAAAAGCCAAAAATAAGCAAATAAGCACTTATGATCAACACAGAAATGGGACAAGGTTGAGGCTTATTGCAGCCCTACCAAACAAGCTACAAAATGAAAACTTAAGCTTGGCACCTCTAGATGGCTTGGTTGGCTTTCCAAAGAACCAAGGATCACAAGCTGAGGCCAACTAATAAGCTCTGTAGGAGCTTGTGAAAGTGGCTGGTAAAACTGTGATCAAGACTCAGTATACACTGAGTGAAATGGGACAAATAAAAACTACTAGCAGCCCTATTAAATAAGCCAAAAAGCTGAGAATAAGCACTTGAATGAAAAGACAGCTAGGTGACCTTTCCAAAAAGCCAAGATTCAAAGTCTAAGTCTCACTAATAAGCTCTGTGTGAGCTTATTAAAATGAGCAGATCACACAAACTCCCTTGGCACAGGGCACTTTTTGAAACAGGTACTCAAAAGAAGTTGAAAAATAAGCACTTAATAAGCTAATTAAAAGTAAACTAGTATTTTTCTAATTAAGTTTAGCAACTAAACTTTAATACCTTAAAAGATTTAAAGCTAAAACTCAATATTAAACTCACACTAAAATTATCTTTTTAATTCAAAAACGACCAAATGAAGATTTTGACTTTTATAAAAACTCACTAAGTTTGACTTAAGTGAACTTTGATTTGATCCTGTGGACTGAATAAGTTGTATTAAGGTGTGTTAAGGCTGATTTGAGCAATCTTATCAACTTATAAACACAAAATCATGACCATGAATCATGGAAATCAAACAGACAAGAAATGAGATGAGATCAAAAGGAATTTTGACTTTTCACCAAATGACCACTAGTTTTTCTTGTTAATTTGAGATATTAGATACTAAAGTGACACAGAACAAGCAATAATATTGTCTTAAACACTCTTTAGCACAGTTAACAAACTAAAATCAAACACTACTTATTGAGACTGATTTGAAGATTTTCAAAGCAAATGAGTAATTTAGACCATGCTACTTATTACAAACCTTATAATATCATTTATTAGAACTAAATAAGCATCAATCAACAGTCATAACAACATAAAACTCACCAATGATCTTTATGATATTTAAACTGTTAAAATGAAATTTTTATAAACTACAAATTAAAAGGAACAAGTTATCTATTTTATTGGTTAATTTGACTTAACTATCACTAATGAACAATAAGAAACAGAGATTAAAGCTACTAGTTAACTTAAACAGTTAAATGCCAAAATGATCAAAAAGGCTTACAAGATGGATTTGGCTGAAAACCAAGAACAAGGACCGAATATCACCCCTATTAGCTTACCACTAAGCTACTAACCCAAGGCCATCCAAAATTCACCATGCTCCAGCTGTGAACACCATTACTTATGATTTTTGATTTTTCAACTAATTATTTGATATTTTTGGTGATTTTTCCTTTTTGATTCTAAACTGAATTTTAATGTATCTAATAGCTTTTAGAATCTATCTAGGAGCTTATGTGTGCTAATTCAGTCCAAAACAACAACTAAAAACAACATTAGAATCATATGAGATTTTTGAAATTTGAAAATACACAAACTGAAATTGGAACTTGATACTGAATTTTATTACTGAAAAGGATTGAAAGTACACTAAGAATACTTAAGAAAGTATTTGAAAGCTAAGAAATATACTGGAAACTTGAAATTAACTAAAACGACATAGAAACTTAAAATTTACACTAGATAGATTGATACAATGCTTCTCTGCTCCTCTTTATAGACTTTTGAGACTCTTTGATGACCTCTGAAACAATCCCACTTCATCTTGACCATTGAAATCATCCAACTCATCATATCCGTCCATTTGGATTTTTGGCGCCAATTTTTTCTTGAGCAGGTTTTTTGATATTAATGGGTTTTGGAAGATGTGGAGGTGGAGGGGGACAAGGTAAGGTGAGGGTGAGGTGAGACAAGTGGTGTGTTGAAAAAGTGGAAAACCAGCTCTGGTTTCTGGATTTTGGCGCGTATGTGAGGGAGAAGCACAGTAATACTGGTTTTGGGCGGGGGTTGACTTTGTTTGACCAGTTATTAATATAACGGGGGTTGGTTGGGTTTGGGCTAAAGACTGGGCCAAGGTTGGACTGGATTGGATTTGGGTATTTAATAATAAAGAGGTCCGTTTGGTTTAGTAGCTAGTTAACCACAAGGACCAAAGTTGTAATTCCACCAATCTTGAAGGACTGATCTTGCCAACTCTCCAAACTTATCACAAGGACCAAACTTGACAAACTTTGATAGTACAAGGACCCTTTTTTTTGCATAAAATTCCATTTTAAAATATCCAAGGACTAAATTCGACATTTTTCAAAGTTTAGGGACTTTTTCTGCCATTTGACCAAAGAATCATTCAAGGACCATTTTTAAACAACTTAGAACATTTCAGGGACCTTGAATGATAAAATTCTTGATTTTTGAATTCCAGGGACTAGATTTGACAACTTTTAAAACTTGGGGGACTAAAACTGCCAATTTTGCAAACTTGATACGTTTTTCATCTGATTTTGATATTTTTGCATTTAAAAACATAAAACACTGATTTGTGATATTTTCATCCTTTTGATGCATTTTTGAGTGTTTTCAGATGATTTTGCAGTTTAGATTGTACAAAAATGATGAGTATTTTGACACTCATCAGTGCCCATCTTCTGTGATAACACCAGTGCTATTGCAATCTCCAACAACCCTGTCCTCCACCAAAGAACCAAACACATTGATATCAGATATCACTTCATCAGGGATCACATAATGAAGGGAGACATTGAACTTCATTTCATCCCTACTGAATATCAACTGGCTGATATCTTCACAAAACCCTTGGATGAACCTACCTTCAGGAGACTGAAAGCTGAATTGGGAATGCTTAACATTGAAAGTCAGGTATCTGAAAACCAATCTCAGTAAGTTCTCTGAAATGGTTCATTCTCCCTGAACATCCAAAACAAACCTCTCACTGAATGAGTAAGACTCATTCAGGGTCCGTGACATTTGACAAAGAGCATTGAATGAGTAACTAAATGATCCAAGTATCAGTTACTTAAATGTCCTAGGTTGGTAACTATGCCAATTTAATATAGGAATATATGTCTCTTTGTCTTACTGTCATCCCACTTGGCATTTATTGCCTCTCACAAAAATATCAAATTGATATTTTATCTTTGCAAAAGTGCACTTTTACTGTGCACTGCAACTGTTCCCTTGAAAAACGGGATTTTACTGCGGGTTATGGAGTGGTAGCATTAAATGTGAAAATTCAAACGTTTTTTAAAAACCGACGTTTAATATTCCCATTTGTGCACAAATCACCCCTCTTATCACTCTATAAATACCCTCTTCCAACACAAACAAACACACACAAATTATTTTCTGCAACAAAACTCTGTCAAAATCATTTCTAAAACTCAGAAATATTTGTGTGTGCTCAAAACCTCTTTTGGAAAACCCCTCTTGTAAACATTTACAAAAGTTTTTCATCACAAACTTGAGAGATAAAAAAAAACTTTGATTAATTCTAGTCAAAATATTTTCAAAACCCTAAAATCTTTTAATGGAAATGGCTAGAACTCAATCTCTCCAGTTTGCTTCTCAATGGGTAGGGGATCTTACAAACGTTTAATTTAAAACTGATAATGTCATAGGCAACTTTGAATACCCTGAAACTGTCCCAGCCTACAAAGACATTATGAAATTTTTGCTTAATTGCCCACTGAAAACGGCCTTTGTTCAGTGTCCCTCCATTGTTTACCAAAATCTCCTCAGGGAATTTTGGGCAACAGCCAAGGCCTATGACCCGACACCTTCTACTGATGAGAACAACCTCAGACCTCTCAGGGAATATCTCATCAGATTCAGTCTTCACGGGGGGCAACAACGATTCACCCTAGATTACAAAACGTTTTGCACTTCAACAGGGTTGGATTACAATAAAGGTGTTTATGTCGCCCATCCTGAACCTTCCACAGTGAAGGATGGGTTAAAACAATTCATTTTAGATCCAACTTTTTTGGACAAGACCCCAGTCACCAAAAGCTCTTTTCCCGTGGCTTGGAGGATCCTGTTCACCTTCGTGATTCAGGTCCTCGGCGGGAACCACTCATCCACTGAACAAGTTAACTCTATTCAGTTGATGATGGCATACTGCTTGATGAATGGGGTCACTGTCGACATAGGGGAGATCATTTACAATGATCTCGTGACCAAGCTACAGAGCAAAACTAGGACGAAATACGTTTCGTATCCTAGGTTTGTCTCTTGTGCTTTGCAAGTGTTACTGGGTACAAACTATCCTCAGGAAGAAAAATTTGGTGCTTTACCAGGCATCCTGAGCCAATCAAATTTTCAAAAAGACCCATCCCTTGTCACTCCTATTGAATTGACGGCCTACATGATTGCTGTAAACAATCAGAGTGGATCAGTGCCTCCAAACCCTGCTCCCAAAAAGAGAAAGGGGAAGTCTCAGACTGGGACTAAGACTAAACCAAAGTCTCAGGGCCCTGAGGCTTCAGGAACACTGCCTAAAAGACACAAAAAGCCCGAGACTAAACAGACACCCACTGAGCAGGCAACATCCACCCCCGTGAAAACGAAGGACACTGATACATCACAGTCAGTGCCCTTGGTCACATCTACTACTCCCCAAGATCCAGATGGAAACAAACAACCCGCTGGTAGGGGAGCGCCTTCCACTACGCCTGATGATGACATTAACAAATCCAAGTCTTTGTCTGAGGGCACACTGATCAATCCCAAAGACTCAGGGAGAAACAAACAACCCACTGATAGGGATACAACAATCACTGACTCCGCCAAAGGCACTGGGAAACACCCACCAGTGTCTCAGGGGTCACTGGGGGACAAAGACTCGGAGGGAAAAAAACAACCCGCCGATACGGAACCCAAAACCAATCCTGACTCCGGAGAAGGCACTGGGAAACTCCCACCAGTGTCTGAGGGGTCCACGGGGGACAAAGACTCAGAGGGATATATACCACCCGCTGATATGGAACCCATTACCAACCCCTTGCTAATCATTGTTGATTTCACTGGTATACTATTCTCAGAAGATGAGCTTGCTGAAACTGAAGAAGAAATCTTATCAGCTGGTGAAGAAGTGGACGCTGAGGTTCAATCTGAACAAGAGCCTCAGCCTGATCCAAAGGAGCATATTGAGTCACCATTTCATCAAGAAGATAATGATTCAGACTCCTCATCATCCAGCTCTGAGGAATTTAACCGTTTTGACAACATTCTTCCAGTCACTGAAAGACATCTGGTTTAGTGGATCACAAGAGCCTCAAGGAAGCTGTACACTGGGGTTACTGAAAAATTTTGGGATCAACACACTGAAGCGGCTGCAAGCTACGCTGATCTTCGATCCGATGTGCTCACCTTCAACGAAAATGTTCATGAGCACAGGGATCTTATGTACCAACATCTCATTAGACTGGATGAAAACCTGGTTAAGTTCCTCAAGCATCTTCAGACGTGTGGGGTTAAAATTGATGAAATCAGGGATGCTGTTAAAGAAGACCCAACACTCAATGCCAAAGTGCTGGAAGCCGTGTATGTGAAAAATTCATCTCGACTCACTGAACTGATCGAAATGCTTCAATCTGCAAATGTTCAGGGTCTCTAACCTTCAGTTCAGTCTCTTCAGACCTCAGTGGACTCTTTGAACACTCAGGTAGCTGCTATGGCTCAGGCCTCGTCTTCTATGGCCTGGAATCTTGGTCCCCGAATGACTGCATTGGAGATCTCTCAGGCTAACCTGGATGCAAAGGTAACTGGTATTCAGGCAGATACTTCAGAGATTAAGGCCATGATCACCGAAATCTATCAGGCCTTCAAGGGTCAAGCTGCTCCGTCCCCCTCAGCACCAACTCCAACTCTTGCCCTCACTGACGCTCCGGCAACAGTTGAGGGGGAGAATACTGCTGAAGAAACTCCTCTTCACACTGAGGGGGAGCAAACACCACCAGTCTCAGTAGCTCCCACATCATCTGCACCAGTCTCAACGATACCCATCTCCTCACTACCACCACAAACATCAACAACAACAACACTGACGGTCACAACATCAATCATGACAACAACACCACCCTTAGTTGCATCATCTTCCTCAGGCCAGGACAATGGCAAAGGCAAAATAACAACTGCTGAGCTTGAGAAGATTCCCTATAAAATCGACGACACTGAATACCTGCTCACACCACAACAGCTGAGTAAACATCTTGCTAAAGAAGAAAGAAGATTAAAACTAGCTGAGGAAGAGAAAAGGAACAGAGAAGCACTGGCAAAGGTTGTCGCCGAAGAAGCTGAGAACATGGGATTAGATGCAAGCAAGCTCCAAAAGGGTCAGGCAGGACAAAAGTTCAAGGATGCTCAGGCTGCTCAGATGGCTGCAATGAGAAAGCAGTTTGAGGCAAAGAAAAAGAAAGCTGAAGCTGTCAGGCAAGAACGAATTGATCATTACAACTGGACAATGACAAGCCGAAGGAAGCCTGAGAAAATCACTGATGTCAAAATCATCCCCAACTCCAAACCACTAGCAATGAATGTCTACAGGGGGGTGATAAGAGACATTTCGAGATTCATGATCCCTTAACTTTTGTTGATTTTGGGATCACTGAACTCGATGAGCTTGGTCCAATCATTAAAAAGAAGCAAAATAAGGTGGTCAAGGACCTGATGAAGATGCTTAGTAAAAGATATGAAAGGCTGAGAGATGCACCAGCCCAACTGGGAATTCAGCCTGCCTTGACTGCACCTCAAGGATCTCAACCACAAGCATCCACTGGCAAAAGGAAAAGAGTTGAGTTCCAGCCTGAGATCAAAGTGCCTGGTTTAGAATGCAACAAAGAGCTGCCTGGGGGTGTGAAATTTGTAAACTGTCTAGTGATTGAAAAGCCTGAAAGAGGGCTATTTTTCATTGATGTCTACGGGAACCCAGCATTCCAAAGGTGGAGTAATATCGATCAGGCAGGAGTGGCTACTATGATTAGCTATATTCCAGTGGCCTCTCAGATCTAATCCCCAGCAAACATCAGGTTTTGTCAAGACCTGAATGCTAAGATAAGAGACCATCCTGACAGGGAAACACTCATCACCAAGAAAGTGAAGCTTGAAGCACTGGGAATCCATCTGGACTGACATCATGTTATCTTTTCTTTGTACTAGTGATAGGAACCATGTAAGATGATTAATAAAGATGTATGTTTTTGTTAGAATACTCAGTGTTCCATATTGTATTCATTAGTACATTCAGTGTAAGAAGAAGCCATTTGCTCACTTACACTGATCAAACACTTAGGCTATTTGTATATCCAAATAGGGGGAGACTGTTGGGTTCAGTAAATACCCAAACCCCTTAATCTAGGATTTGAATAGAAAATAACCTAAGTGTTTAATCCATTAAACACTATCAGGTCACTGAGTGCATAGTCTCTCAGTGAGCCATCTTCAGGATACTCAGTATGAGGCAAAGGAGAAGCCTCTCCACTCAGCAAGGCGGAACTTAATGGGTGAAGACTAAGTCAAGAAGAAGATGGTGGATTCAGTGAGTGCTGACAATAACTCACTGAATCCCTAAGACTCCTCTCCAACTGTTAGCACTGAAGACAAACTGAAGGAAGAGACTGAAGGCTTTGAAGACTGAAGAATGAGCGGGACTAGGCGGGAAAAGTTTACCCAGATAAAACTAAGTCCCCAAGTGTTTTACCCAGATAAAACTAAGTCCCTATCTACTAAAGCCATATCTTCCCATTTATAGTAAGCGGCGATACTAAAGGATTCTCTTTTAAGGAAAGAAGCTTCGCGCCTGACTACTAATAGCAAAGTAAACAGTAATCGAATATATCTATATTCGTGATTACTGTGAACAATGTGTTTGTCTTCTAGGTTAAAGTTAAAATCATACTTGTATAAATAGCATAAGAGAATGAGTGAAAAGTTTAAGCTTGTGAATTGTAAAAACACACATACACACAAGTCAACTTTTCACTCCTCCAAATACAACTTTATCCTTGAGATAGCTCAGTGGGTTCTAAGAGTTGTGCTCAGACTTAGCCCGAGCTTAGAGAGGAGTCACCCCAAACTTTGTCATTTCAATCCCAAGTTCTATTCCGCAAGTACTTGGGTAACATATTCTTTTGATTTATTTCTAATAAGAATATGATGTTGAAAATTACTTTGTGTGTGTTACTTACATTACTTTCAGTCATTATTCACTGTTAAATTGTTTTAGATACTTAATAGTTTTTAAACGATAGTGAATAGGGAACAACAAGGGCCAATCCGAAGAAAACAAAAGCGATAGCCGACATGCAATCACCCCGAACACTCAAGGAGATGCAGAGCCTTAGCGGGAAGCTCGCAGCCATGAATAGATTCCTATCTCGGTCGGCTGAAAAAGCTTTGCCCTTTTTCAACACATTAAAGAACATCACGAAAGACAACCAAAAAGAGTACCGATGGAGTGAGCAGGCTGAAGAAGCATTCCATAAAATGAAGAGCATGATCCTAGAACTGCCTAATTTAACAGCCCCGGTAGCAGGGGAAGATCTTTTCGTGTACCTAGCGGCAGCCGAGGAAGCCATAAGCGTTGTATTAATGGTAGAAAGGAAGGGTAAACAAATGTCGGTGCACTATGTCAGTAGAACACTCCACGAAGCCGAACGAAACTATGCCCCTTGTAAAAATTGGCTTTGGCTCTACGACACTGTTCCAGGAGACTCCGAAGATATTTTGAAGCCCACCCCATTAATCACAGACCAACCCATTCGTGACGTTTTGAACAAGCCCGAATCCTCGGGGAAGTTGATGAAGTATGCGGTAGAGTTGGGAGCATACAAAATTACTTACATCCCAAGGAACGCCGTCAAGGGACAGGTCTTGGCAGATTTCATAAATGAAATACCGGTCGGCAAAGTAGGGAGAGAGGGAAAGAGCAAGGAAGTGTGCAACATCTCAACCGCAGAGGAAGAATGGACACTGTTCACAGACGGAGCGTCTAACAAGAAAGGCTCCGGAGCAGGTTTGGTGTTGATAAGCCCGGACCAAACAGAATACACTTATGCCCTTCGGCTAAATTTCCCCAGCACAAATAATGAGGCGGAATACGAGGCATTGCTGGCCGGTCTAAGGATAGCCAAAGACATGAAGATTCAAGTACTAAGCGCTAAAGTGGACTCCAACCTAGTGTCAAGCCAAATCAACGGAGAGTTCACTACTTACAAGGAAAGCATGGCAAGATATTTGGCTAAAGCAAAGGAGTACATTGGATGTTTTAAACAGTTCAGAATACAAAACATCCCCAGAGCATAGAACCAGAAGGCCGATGTGTTAAGCAAGTTAGCATCTGTTGCATTCGACCATCTGACCAAAGAAATACTTGTAGAAGTGTTGGAAACACCGTCAACGGAGGAAAAGGTTGTCGGGGCGATAGTGGAAGAAGAGGAGGAAAACTGGATGTCTCCAATCATCCGGTGCATTACCGAAGGAAAATGGCCGAATGAGGAAAACGAAGCAAGAGCCCTACGGATGAAAATACCCCATTATACAATGGAGGACGGAGTACTATTCAAGAAATCGTATTTGGGCCCAATGTTAAGATGTGTGGGCCCATTACAGGCCAATTATGTGATAAGAGAAGTACACGAGGGGGCATGTGGCATGCACTCGGGCCCAAGATCCGTGGTGGCAAAGCTGATCAGACAAGGATATTACTGGCCGACAATGCATAAGGATGCCAGAGAAGTCATTCAAAAGTGCGAGTCTTGCCAAATACACTCCCCGGTGCCTAAATTACCTAAGACTCTGATGACTTCTATCATGTCACCTTGGCCTTTCTTCCAATGGGGAATGGATGTATTGGGCCCCCTCCCCGAAGCACCTGGGAAAGTAAAGAATGTCATCGTAGCAATCGACTACTTTACAAAGTGGATGGAGGTCAAACCCCTGGCAAAAACCACAGGAAAGGAAGTCATAAAGTTTGTGTGGGAAAATATCGTGTGTCGCTTCGGCTTGCCACATATCATTGTTACTGACAACGACAGCAACTTCATCCATGACCCTTTCAAGCGTTGGTGCGAAAAGCTTAATGTCAAACAAATAAACACTGTTGTAGCACACCCTCAAGCCAACGGTCTGGTGGAACGGGCAAACAAAAGCTTGATGCATGGTTTCAAAACGAGACTAGGCAAAAGTAGATCCGGATGGGTCGATGCGTTACATAACGTTTTATGGGCTAATCGGACATCCCTGAAGACGAGAAATGGTGAAACGCCGTTCAGTTTGACATACGGAAGCGAGGCAGTGATCCCTCCAGAAATTGGCATGCCTACCTTCCGAACGATGATGATGACAGAAGAGGGAAGCGAAGAGGAGATTCGCTTAAATCTAGATCTACTGGAAGAAAGAAGGGACTCAGCGGCTGTCGAAGAGGCAAGGTACAAAAAGAAGGTAGAGCAATACTACAACCGAAGGGTTAGAGGTGAAAAATTCAGAGTAGGAGACTTCTTCTACCGAAAAAATGAAGCTAGCAGGCAAGAAAGCCAAGGAAAGTCGGGACCAAACTGGGAAGGCCCTTACCAAGTCATCGAGGCATACGATAACGGTTCATACAAGTTACAAACAGCTGAAGAAAAGGAGGTCCCCCGCACTTGGAACGCGGTGAACCTAAGGAAGTGTTTCTTGTAAGATAGGAAAAACTTTGTAACCGTCAAGCCCACGAGGCAATTGTTGAAACAAGTTATTAATGAAAAACATAGCTCCCCGGATGCCGGAGGAGCAATTTTCCACATGCCTATTGTTTTCTGAACATAATTATTAAATGATCCCCCCGATAGGCTCGCGACCTCCGGGGAAAGATGGTCAGTGTTCAAAGATGGTTCATATCCAAAAAGGGTTGCCATAAAAATACCGAGTGGTTTATACCCAAAAAGGGTTGCCGAGGTAATAAAAGAAATGGTTCATATCTAAAAAGGATTGCCATAAAAATACCAAACGGTTTATACCCAAAAAGGGTTGCCGAGGTAATAAAAGGAATGGTTCATATCCAAAAAGGATTGCCATAATACCGAACGGTTCATACCCAAAAAGGGTTGCCGAGGTAAATATAAAATGGTTCATATCCAAAAAGGATTGCCATAATACCGAACGGTTCATACCCAAAAAAGGGTTGCCGAGGTAAATATAAAATGGTTCATATCTAAAAAGGATTGCCATAAAACTACCAAATGATCTATTAAGCACTAAGTCAAAGACAAGCAAGGCACGCACTTAGAGATATAAAAAGAAAAATGACAAAGAATTTCATTAAGCACTGCAAACATATCTCAAAAGAGTTTCCTTAAACATTACAAGCTCCAATAAACAACCTTGTTCGACAACATTACAAACCACCCAAAAAATTGCCATTACAAAAAAGTTAGCTAAAGAAAAAGACAAGCTTCAATTAGGAGGAATATTAGGCTCCCCGTCTTCACCTTGGTCCTCACCTTCTTTCCCAACAGAACGTTCCGGAGCAGGGTCCGGCACCAAGGCCATGATATCCGCAACCGGACGGTGACAAGCATTTCAGACCTTAGCAACATAAGGATACTCCTTAACAAAAAGTTCGTCATACATAGCCAGGTACTTGTTAGGAGCGTCCAAATCTAAGTCCTCAGTATCAGCCAAAATCTTTTGTATCTCCGCTTCTGAACGGCCAATTGACACACCGTCCAACCAACCGGCCATCCCACTCAGGCTGAAGGGAGCAGCCAAAGAGGCCTTATACTCGTGGCTACCAAGAAGGCGAGCCACAAAAGTAGGAATGAAATCCCTAACAAGATTTGACCGAACAATTTCCAGATTCCCAGCGGCCACAGCTAGTTCGGTGCGTTGCTTCAGAAGGGCAACGTTCTCCTCCTCCTCATTCTTCAAGGCCCCCTTGGTCTCCATCAACTCCTTATCCAAGTTGGATATCCTTTCGCTCTGAGCAAGGGACAACTTAGACCATTCAGTTTTCTCAGCTTCCAACAAGATTTTGTCTTGGTGGGATATTAACTTTACGGAGGTGTCTTCTTATGAGGAGTGGCTCGTCAATATCCGTCTCAACTCTAAACACAAAAATCTGCTGGAAGGAGTTTGTTATGTTATGTGGTGGTATATTTGGATCTTTCGTAACAAGAGTATCTTTGGTCCAACTCGGCCTTTGAAGGCGATTATTTTTGACGAGATAGTGACTCGTTCTTTTCTTTGGTATAAGCATAGATGTAACTTTTCTTTTAGTTAGATAGATTGGCTTAAAACCCCTAATTTTGTTAATTTGTAATTTCTAGCTCCTTACTAGTGTCTTTAATAATATTCGCCGTTCAATAAAAAAAAAAAAAAAAAAAAAAGAAAAAAAGATTGCCTAACATAAGTTTACATGAATAAATTATAAAAGTTATGTAAAAATATATATTAAGGAACCTTATTCGCGTCATTTAAGTTGACACCGAACCTGAATCAGCCAAAGACATTTAACTTGACCCCACCTTATTTAGCACCCAAGTTAATTGGGTTACAACAATAAGATTTTCAACCCGATTAACCCGACAAGGTAATACGCATTACCCCATCACCCCTAGTAAACAATTCCAAACACCCTTAACACTATAAACAAACTAAAGTAAGAGTGAGTTTGGTATATTGCCATGAATGACATGAGTATGTGTTTAATAGTAGTGGTGGGTCCTTCATTCATATCTAGCTCTCTTGATGTATATGGAGTATGAATTATATTTATCATTCATTACCATAGTTGTAGGCCCTCTTATCTTAAACAAACACTTTTAATCACTTTCATAATTATAGCCTCATTCTCAGGATACCAAAGGCGGCCTAAAAAAAAGACCTAAACAAAAGACAGTTTTATTGGACAAATTTGCCCCTGTTGGCGGCTAGAAATAAAATTCGCCATTTCAATTGGTGGACATCAAAGATACACACCGTTCACCACCAAAGATAGTAAGTAAGAAAGATGAAGGAATACATAGGAATGGTGTCAGCACAGGTGGCACAAGTGTTGCTAATGATAGTCAGTAAATCAGCAATAGCAGATGGCATGTCAAACTACTCATTCATATTTTACTCCAATGCTCTTGCTTCACTTATCCTTCTTCCTCTGTCACTTATATTTCATAGGTAATTATATTTCTTATTGATTCCTGTTAATTATTGATTATTCGAGATTTGTCTCATTTTGTGTTCTTGTTGCAGATCGGTTGATCGTCCTAAACTTAGCTTCATTGTCATATGTGGATTTTTCATTATTGGTCTACTAGGGTATGTTACATCTAACCATATCTGATTGAATTTTGTTTCGTTGTGCTAATTTTCATGTTGTGCACCCTTTTCGGGTGTCGACTGACCCTCCCCCAAGGACCTAGCCTAGGCAATGAGCATCCCATGACCTATTTCTTCAAAACCCTCGTTGACCGGTTAATTAAACGTTTGTGGTGAGAGAGTGATACCAATGGTTTCAAATGAACAAAACATACAAACTCAAAACAGAACAGATAATACAATAAAACTGCATATTGCACCTCCTAATCCAAACATTCTATATTCACCTTTCATTCACCAAAACCTTAGCACCATGACTACATTTCCTACTAAAGCTATCCTACATAGTCCACTACAGTGCAGCACCACCCTCACACTAAATGGAGAGACTAAAAGCCTGACTACATTTCCTGATTCATATTCACAGCCTTAAACCATGTGTGCACCCACGTTTAATTATGGTTCCGCCACACATATAGAATAGCTAATTGTCAATGCTTTCAGGCATTTATCCTCAAGAATTGCTCTGTATGTGAGACTTTTATCGTACTTCTTAAGTGAACATTAATATTTGTGCAACCTTTTTATTTGTTGTAAAACGAAAATACACTGACTCGTTGTCAATGTTTGAAGCTTTTTGGCACAGGTATTTGGTTATACGGGTATATCGTACTCATCTGCTACTCTTGCTACAACATTGCTCAACCTTATCCCTGGTTTTACCTTCATACTCGCCATCTTATGCAGGTACAAGTTTCTTTACGCTACTGCTATCTGGTTTCCAACAAACTGGTCTTTTGTATGTTATAGTTACAGTTGCTTTTTATAATTATTGTTCGAAACTATTTGTGCAATGCTCAACTTATACAGTTTCCTCAAGTGAAGGTGAGTTTTTAAACATCAATTTTAAGTCGATTTACATTGGTGGTATTAGGATGGAAGCAATGAACTTAGGAAGTGCAACCACACAAGCGAAATTTATCGGTACAGTAGTCTCAATTGCAGGAGCTATCCTTGTCACTCTTTACAAAGGCCCCGCGATTCTATCATATTCATTAAAATCAGAAATTACTAACCATCTTCTTGTGCAACCATCAAACTGGGTACTCGGAGGGATCTTTCTAACAATTGACGCTGTCTTTGCTTCCGGGTATATCATAGCACAGGTAAAATGGTAAGCCGGTAGCTGATAATTATTTGTGTGTTAATTAACAAAATCTCACTAAATACTTGCTTCTTGATGTTTTCAGGCATATATTCTTAAAAAATATCCTCCAGTAATGATTGTAATGTTCTGGTACTGCTTTGTCTGCACCATCTTGTCTGCTCTAGTTGCTTCGGTTGTCGAGGATGATCTGAGTAGCTTTCGTTTACAGCCTAAGAAGAGATTGTTTTCTATCCTCTACTCGGTAAGTAGATATGCTCAATTTATGGTTAATCTTAGTAGTATGAACATCTGTTATTCTTCAACTATTGTTATGATTATTATTATTGTTGTTTAGAATTGGTGCCTTCTTTATGGAAATATATAGGGCGTTTTCGGGTCTGCTTTTCAAGTCACGGTTCAAGCATGGTGTGTACGAAAGAGAGGCCCGCTTTTTGTTGCGATGTTTCATCCAATTGGAATTGTGATCTCAACTTTGATTGGTGTCATCTTCTTAGGCGATGGCTTCTATCTTGGAAGGTGAAAATGTTTTCTTATACCCTTTAGCTGTTTGCTTTTTATGTTTATGTTAGTTAGTTAGTTGGCATCAGATATCAGTTAGTTAGATATTAGTTGGAGATATTAGTAATTTAGTACTTTTTAAAAATGCTTGGAAATTTTGTGCAGTTTGTTAGGATCAATCGTGGTTGTAATTGGTTTTTATACTGTGATGTGGGGAAAAGCCGAAGAACAAAAGATTGTGGCGGTTAACGCAGGAGGTCACTCAAAGCTGAACGATGAAGTGGCCCCTCTCTTGCAAGATGACGTTGAGGAGCAGATGACATCTCCCTTGTCATAAAACTTTGTATCTGATCATCAGGTATATATCAAAGTCAAATCATTGAAAGGAAAACAAACCTCATTCCTTCAAAGGCAATTCTGTATTAAGCTGTACAGGCAGTTTTTCTCACGGGGAAATGATGAAAAATGATAATTTTATTCTTTATGTAAACCACAAAGAAAAATTATGTAGAGTAACGACTTGTTTGGTGTCCAGTGATGAATTAAAATGTTATATTTAATGTAAAATTCACTTAATTGTCTTTACTGAAGCGAATTTTGCGGGCGTCCTTTTAAACCTCATTAAGCGGCATGAAGTGATATATGCATACCCATATTTAGCAGTTAGTACTGATATAGTGAATTACCATTTGCGGAATTTTGCATCTGAATACACTGGTTATGATGTTCAGCACCGAGTACTTTAGACTACTGGTAGAAACAAATACAAACCAACTAGGCTTGAAAGCCTAAAGCTATGATTTTTGTACTTGCTCTTTCCTGAAACAGAGGTAGAAATGGATCTTGATATAGGCTAGAGGTTGTGCTTGTCATGCTGGATCAACTTTTTACTTTCTTGATCGTTGGACCCCACCATCAGTTACAATCAGTTTATGAGTAATAAATAATAAAAAGCTTTCATGTTCAACCCATTAACCACTTATTAAAAACACTACCGGACTACCGGTTATATCAAACATAAGGACCAAGCATTTAAGCTTGAAACATACGTATGCGGCACGCTCGTATGTTAGTGACTCTGTGCTTGCTGATATTACAAACCAAATGAGTAAAAAGAAAATATTTGAATGAAACAAGTTCAAATCCATCATCAACAACTTTAATAATTTACATCAGAACAGATGAACCATCTTCGTGTTAGAACAAAATATAGTACACTACACAAAAACGTTGCAACTCGATGTTGATGAAGCATTTAATTCCATTTTCCTAGGAGAGTCCAAACACGAATCATTGTCGTATACTAACATGTTATCCTCACCCCACATTCCAATACATGCCACAGCAAATTGCCCCACTTATTTGTCTCTATTTAAATAATTCAGTAGAGTATCTTTCTTGGTATACAAATAAGTTATCTTACATAATTATTGGTCCTTTTTAAATCACTCGTTACAACTTGCCAAAGCTGTGATATTTCACTTAGAATATAGTAGTACTATTGTTTTAAGTTTATGGGTCATAAATAAAACGTTACATCTTTTATAAGGTTGCTTGTTTGAGTCATAAGTAATATTAGCGGGTGTGACTGTCTGCATCTTACCTGCTGATATTGCATTAGTATGGTTGTTGGTTAATTCCTTAAAAAGGGTTGTAGTTAATAGTTTCAAGATTATCAAAGTTTGGTGATTTTTCTTTATATAGTCACAAGTGAACTATTTCTTTGGTTTTTTAGTAAATTTAGTATTTTAGTGTCATTTTACACATGGGTTTTGAATAGTTTAAATATTTGAAAATTTTCAAGTTTTTAAAAGATTTGAATACTTAGGGTGATTTTTGAAGTTAGTGATGGAAGAAGATGGTATAGAGGAGATTAGTAGTAGTATTAGTGCTCGGTTATTGAGACGGAGAAGTGGTGGTGGTAGTTCAAGCTCTAGGTGGGTGGATGGTAGTGAAGTGGATTCAGAATCACCACCATGGTCATTACTTAATGATAATGATGATGAAAATAGAAGTGAAGGGTACGGATCTATGAGAAGAAGGCTGGTTAAAAAGGCTAAGAGAGTTGACTCTTTCGATGTTGAAGCTATGGCTGTTGCTGGCTCCCATGGTCACCATAACAAGGTTAGCGCAATAGTTAACACAATTCTTTTTATGGAATCTTGTTTGCTATGTGAAATTTAGAATCATTGGAGTTAGTGGATTGATATCTATTTATGTGGTTGCATTTGGTGTTTTTTAATATGGATATTTTGGTTTATGATACATCAATGAGTAAATGGCATGGTTATAGTTTGATAACAAACTTACTATGCATGACGCACAAACCAACTGATCTGATCTCTATTTTGGATGACTAACTCGTTCTATGCTAGAAACAACAGTCAAAGTTTCAAAAAAATTAGTGTACGGTAATTATGTAAGATAACCGACTTTCAAGCGCAATCAAGAAAAAGTAAACATGGTCAGAAGTTACCGCTAAATTACCTTCAATAAATATTTTCGAATGTTGGGGTTACCTTGAATCAAAATTTTCAAAGTTCTGATGCTTAGCTTGCTGGGCTAAAAAGTAAAAACGTTGGTTGACTAAATAAAATTGGACCCATACCTTTTAAGCAAATAGTGCTTCTTTCAAATGCCATTGATGTCTAGATATTTCTGACTAAATTATTTGAAAATTTCAGGAGGTCTCGATATGGCAGACTCTTGGATTGGCCTTTCAGACACTTGGAGTTGTATACGGAGATATGGGGACAAGTCCATTGTATGTGTTCACAGACGTTTTCACCAAGGTCCAAATCGAGTCAGATATAGATGTCTTGGGAGCTTTATCACTTATTATATACACGATTGCTCTCGTGCCATTAGCAAAGTATGTTTTTATAGTGCTAAAAGCAAACGACAATGGTGAAGGTGAGGATCATGAAAAACAATACTCATTCTTATTTAATATATGCACATGTTGATTTTAAAAGTCAGACATACTAATTTTCGAGTTAAGAACATATATCACAAGTTCTTCAACTATTCTAGAAAAAACATGACGAGTGTGTTAAACTTATATGTGTCTTCCCATAAATGCATGAAAGCTACATATACATCAAGGAATCTACATTTTATTGTGAAATTGGAAGAACTAGGGGTGACCATTAAAAAAGTCAATGTTCTATCATTATTTACTGTTACATACAATATTTGACGACTTGACGTCACAGGTCAAAGAGACTAGTTTTGTACTTCAGAACAACTCATTTAGTTATGAAACTTTTTAATTACAACGTAATGACTGGTTTAAACTTCTTACAAACTCTTCCCAAAGATCTATGCAAGTTAAATTTATAACAAAAAATGCAGACTTTTGTGATTTTGAAAGAACTTGGTTTGAATATTTAAAGTCAAAAGTATCAACCATTTTCTTGCTGATACATAACTAATCTTGCAGGAGGAACTTTTGCCCTGTATTCATTAATCTGCAGATATGCAAAAATCAATCTTCTACCAAATCGTCAACAAGCCGATGAACGTATCTCAAGTTTTAGGCTCAAATTGCCTACTCCAGAACTGGAAAGAGCTCTAAGTATCAAAGAAAAGTTAGAACACAATTCATTCTACAAAACCCTACTGTTGTTACTCGTTCTAATGGGAACTTCTATGATCATTGGTGATGGTATTTTGACCCCAGCTATATCGGGTAAGCATCACCTCTTCGTTCGTTTGTCATTTAGATACCATCAGAAACATTTGATTATCGGATTATTACAACATCAAATGTCAAAACGCATATCTAACTAGAATTACTTTCTGCCCATTGCTATTGCAGTCATGTCTGCCGTGAGTGGTCTTGAAGGTAAAATACAAGGATTTGGTACAGGTATGTGAACACTGAACAGAAAGTGACACTGATTCTTTATTCTGTGTATATGTTGACTTTTTGACTCGGTACATTGTGTTTTACAGGTGCTTTAGTCACAGTATCCGTCGTCATTCTTGTGGGATTGTTTGGCATACAAAGGTTTGGGACGAGTAAAGTGGGATTGACTTTTGCTCCGTGTCTTGCTTTGTGGTTCTTTAGTCTCGGGGCTATTGGATTATACAACCTTATTAAACATGATATATCCGTCGTTAAGGCCATTAATCCATTTTATATTTATTTGTTCTTCAAAAAGAATTCCATCAAGGCGTGGTCATCTCTTGGTGGTTGTGTTTTATGCATAACAGGTATGTCGATTTGACTACATTTTGTGGTAAAGTTATCGTCTTTTTTTCGAAACATCATTCAAAAGATAAAATTCTAGCCCTTTTCTCCGTTATGATGTGCTTTACGTGAGCTTTTCATTTCAGGAGCGGAAGCAATGTTTGCTGATTTAGGCCATTTTTCTGTATCATCCATTCAGGTTTGTCTTTGTTAACGTAATAAACATATTAGAACAGGTTGGTCCAACCTGCAAACACTTTTTTTTGTCTCTTATACCATGAATTGTATAGACAGTTAATGTTTTAAATATGATTAAAAGTTTTTATGCAATTATGATGACAATCAAATCTTTGAAATAAAACAATGAAAGAAGTTTTATGATTAACCAATACAATTTGCGCGACTTTCCGTGTATTTGACTAGTTTCGAGTTTAACAGTCTTTAAAATATTATCCTTTTGACCCGTTAGAGGCAAAGCGTAGCCTAAATCGACCAGTTTACCATACACGGGACAAAATTGTCACCGTTAGAAGCAAAGTAGTAATCTGTATCAGTAGGTGATAATACTTTCATTTTTATGATTTAATGGTCATATTTTTATGTGTAGATTGCTTTCTCATTTGTGGTGTTTCCATGCCTTCTATTGGCTTACATGGGTCAGGCTGCTTATCTTATGAAACACCCTGATTCTGCAAGTAGAATATTCTATGACTCCATTCCAGGTAAAAATGCTTCTATCCGTTATTTACCAGACATATTTTTCCGTTCTAAGTGACTGAAAATCTGAGATTTGTGTGAACAAACAGATGGACTATTTTGGCCGGTTTTTGTGGTCGCCACAATTGCAGCTGTAATTGCTAGTCAAGCCATGATATCCGCTTCATTCTCGTGCATTAAGCAATCCATGGCTCTTGGATGCTTCCCGAGGTTGAAAGTTATTCACACGTCGAGGAAGTTCATGGGTCAAATCTACATTCCCGTCATCAATTGGTTTCTAATGATCATGTGTGTTCTAGTTGTAGCCACCTTTCAGAGCACAACAGACATTGCCAATGCATACGGTTTGGTTTCTTCTCGATCTTCTCTATGACTGTTTAATATCAACATAATTCGGACTGAAAACTGTTGGCATACACACACGTTGCATAGCTACTTGTACAACTCAGCACCTTGACAACCTTAACTTCTGTTGGTTATTAGTTAGTTAGGTACCTATATAGATAGAGGTGATTGGACCCAGAAGTAGTAAATCAATTCAAGCAATAAACCACAAGATTCTTCATTTCCTTCTATAGAGTTCCTTTAGATACCGAAATAGAAACACCTCGGCTTTATGATCCTAGTGACCTTTTGTACTTGCGTCCCTCAGATTATTCGGGGTATGGAGTTGATAACTATCGTTTTCAATGGTATAGATATGCCTTATGGATACACAGTCTGTTCTCATTGTTTCATCTACAATTAATACCACACAATTTGTTGATGAATCATTTCCTAGATGTGTTGGTGGTTTTCATAAGACAATGGGAAAATAAAGAACAATTGAAGACTCTTGCGGCGGTTGATCACATTTGGGGGGTACAAGTTTCTGTGTATATGAATATATATATTACTATAGGCAGCTAATTAACTCTTAATCATGAAAAACTCCAATGAACTTGCAGTATTGACTAATTCGGAGATGTTGAGATGAGATTGCTGAGTTGTAAAAGTAGTTGCAACTGTGTATTTAAATCGAACATGGATTTAAAAACAGCCTGCAACTCTGTCAATCCACTTCTGCAACTTATTAAGAAAACAGTTCAAAGTTGAAACCCTAGTTTCAAAATATGTAGTTTGCTTAAAATGATTTGCGGTTTGTGCAGGCATAGCCGAAGTCGGGGTGATGATGGTTAGCACAGCATTAGTAACCCTTGTTATGCTACTAATATGGCAAACCAATGTATTTTTGGCATTATCTTTTCTTATCTTTTTTGGATCGATCGAGCTCCTATACATGTCAGCCGTTCTCTCCAAGATCACCGAAGGCGGGTGGCTTCCTCTTGCATTTGCATCATTCTTCCTTTGTGTCATGTACATTTGGAACTACGGAAGCGTGTTAAAATACCAAAGCGAAGTCAGAGGTAAGATCTCAATGGAATTCATGAACGACCTGGGGTCAACACTTGGAACTGTACGCGTCCCAGGAATTGGACTACTCTACAACGAGCTAGTCCATGGTGTACCTTCAGTTCTCGGCCAGTTCCTGCTAGACCTGCCAGCAATCCACTCTACGCTTGTTTTTGTATGCATAAAGTACGTTCCAGTCCCAGTAGTCTCCCAAGATGAACGTTTTCTTTTCAGAAGGGTATGCCCAAAAGACTACCATATCTTCCAATGTGTAGCAAGATATGGATACAAAGACGTACGTAAAGAAGATCACCATGCTTTTGAGCAACTTCTAGTAGAAAGCCTTGAGAAGTTCATGAGAAAAGAAGCTCAAGACCTCGAGCTAGAAAATGATATAAATGATGCAGATTTTGACAGTGTATCAGTTGGTCAAAGAAGCTACTCTGGCGAACTTAGTGTGCCGCTGATACAACCTGATGGCGATCCAGTGTTGCCATCAAGCATCATGGGTCCCATTGATGATGACCCGAGCTTAGAATATGAGCTTTCGGCACTTAGAGAAGCTACAGAATCTGGGTTCACTTATTTACTTGGACATGGTGATGTTAGAGCCAGAAAGGACTCATTTTTCCTTAAGAAACTTGTGATCAATTACTTTTATTCATTCTTGAGGAACAATTGTAGAGGTGGGGCCGCGACGATGAAGGTCCCGCATATGAACATCATACAGGTCAGTATGACGTATATGGTATGATGTAATATGTATGGTATACGAACTGTGTTGGTTTATTTTTGCTGAATTTATTTGTTAAGTTATGGCTATGATGCCATAGTCAAAGTCAAATATCTATGACTTGTTTAGCAGTCAATGTTTAAGAAAAATTTGTTTTTCTGTATATGAAACTTGTCTTGGTACAACAAATTATAGCTTCCATACAAATTGTTAGAGAATCGATACTATCGAAATCTCATTAAACATAACACATAATATAATGTTGCATAAACCAACTCACAATACCAACTCAACAGTCATGTCTTTTAATTAAAAAAAAAAAAAAAATCATGTTACATCGCTATGTGTTGGGCAAAAAAACAAACTAGATAAAACAATCATCGTTAACATTTCAAACTTTACTTAAAATTTTTACAATATTTTGACACTACAAAGCAAAAACGTATCGATCATATGTAACATCTTGTAAGCGTAAACAGAATTTCGATCTTTATCATAGATTGTGAGATCTCAATCTTCTTCTATCTTGCTTTGCTCAAATCTACAAGCTAAACAACAACAACAATAGCCAATCTCGTCAGAGCGAGGTATGAGGAGGTTAGATGTAGACAGTCACACCTTTACCCGAGGGGTAAAGTAACTGCTTTCAAGAAGACCTCCGGCAAGTGCGCGTGTGCAAGCGAACAGACAAAATGAAAGGTGTGAGGAAAGAGATACAATAACATCAGAAGCATATAATATACACAGGCGTGCAAAGACATAAACGCAGGCAGACAAAGAAATAAGGGAGCAAGCAAACCAAAATAAGGAGAAAAAGGCACTAAGGGCACATAAGATCAAATGTCATAGAGGCAACATATAAGAAAAAAAAAAAATAAAAACATTAAAAACATAAAAGCATACAAGAGAGAAAAATAATAAAAAAATAAAAACATGCATAAAAGCCAGCAAGCCATCTAAAGGAAACAGACATACAAGCATAAAAGAGGAAAGGGGAAAACAAACATACAAAAGCCAATAACACATAAAAGCAAGAAAACCTATCGGCAAAACTCTAAGTGGACATGCTAACCTTCCTGAAGAGAGGAGAGTTTTACCCGATTTGAGTTTGTGTGGCGTTGGGCTCAAATCCCGAGAATAGTCGGCTTGAATGTCGAAAACCATGGTTAAAAAAAAGGCAAAAAGGGCCTACGTATAAACTATCATGCAACTCTACACCTATGCATCCTACTCATCTACCCTAATCCTAGTTATACAAGATAGAGTACTACAAAATTGTAAATTATGTTTTCTGAAACTATTAAGACAAGAGGTTAATCCTCTTACGCATCAAATAATAATAAATTTGAAGTTATTCGACAGCGAAAATTTAGCGCCCAAAATTTTTAATCTTCCGATTCCTGTTTCCGATCTTTCATCTTTCGCTTTTTATCTGATCCTATGATTCTTATATTACTACACTAAGCGTGTGTTATCGAGTTACAATTTGATGGAAAGGAAAAAATGGGTGTTTTTTTATGTTATAAAGTTTTTTTGTAAGAAGGGGAAAAGAAAGTGAAAGGGAAAATGAAAGATTTTTTTTTTAAAGGAAAATCTTCATTCTGTTTTGGGGAAGAAAATAAAAAGAAATTTTAATATATTTTATGTAAAAGCCAGTATGTCTTTCTTTTTTTCTTTTTTTTTTTTTTTTTTTTTTTTTTAATATTTGACAGCAATAACTAAAGTCATACAAGTAATTTAAACAAATTATTTTCATTTCCTTCAAGCTCAAAAACATAATTTATAGTTATTTTACATTTCGCTTGTTTCATTTCAAGGATATATCAACTTTTTTTTTAGCAAAAGAACAAATCATTCCATTTACTTCTCTTTTTCTTTCCATTTCTTATCAGTTTACTTTTCGTTTACTTAATAACTTGAGACCATGCGTTATGCTCACACGTGAAGGTGCTCTTCACACGCCAAGTCAATAACATCCTTCTCATTTGGCCTGCGAAAGAGAAAAAAAACTTGGTTAGGTGGTCTGCACCACCTAACGAAAAACAAGGAAAAAGGAGAGGTGGTGTACGACATGTTTTTATGTATTTGGTTAGGTGATGACCGCTACAGCTGTTAGGTGATAGATTAAGCGGGGTGTGATAAAAAGTTGACGTGACAATGAGGTGGGACTGAGAAAAGAATAGCTGAGTAAAGAAATTGAGACAAGGTATTTAAGTGGTTTGTTTTTGTTTTCTATAATTTTCTCCAACTTTTCAAAAAAGAGAAAACAACATTTGATTCATTCATTCAATACTCGCTCCCACCCAGCCAGCCTCAGTGGAAGAATAATAATTTAGGTAAATAAATAAAATAAATGAATTCATCATCATCATCATCATTCTCATAATAATACTAATCATCATTAGCATAATCACAAGCCACAACAGATCTCAAATATAATACAGATCACCAGATCTCGATTCACCATTACACTTTATTATTTGTGGATCTGATCGACCGCTGCAGCAATCATGGATATGTTTTCTTCTGGAACGCGTCTAAGGTCACTTCTCATTTTTATTATATTCAATTTCAACTAAATGTTGACCTAATTGAACGTATGGTCTGTATTCATATAGCTCTACTGGTTAGTTGTACATTATGATGAACTATTAGGTTTATGTGATCCATTTTGAACTAAAATTTAGCAGCAACTTGCGCGTAGTTTGTATTATAGCAATGTCATACATTTTCTACTGTTTACGAAACATAATTCGCTATCCGCAATAGGGTAGGGATCCAGTGACAAGAAGACTTAAAATGAGAAGGATGAGATGCATCGACTTGAATTACATGCATCTCAATTCAGTTAAATTCATTGCCTATCGTTTCGAAAGTGATTTTGAATTGAAAAAGATGCAAAGTAGCGGTAGAACCACATTTGGCATGTAGAGGACAAAAAATGCACGGGATTCATCTAATTTGATGAAATGCATCTAATATATGTATATGCATCTGATTTTGAGCTAGAAAGTACATTAGGATGCATCTAAATGAATAGAGATGCATGTGATTCAAGTCGATGCATCTTGAATGTGTGGTTATAATTACTTCTCATCCTTGTCATTTGATCCTCATCCGCAATAACCTTCTGGTGAAAGGAAAGGTAATTATATAGACAAATTGATGAGCAATCTTTGATAAAGCAGTGTGGCGTTTCTGTACGTTGAGGAGGTTTAACGTGTTGGCGCCTTGCCAATGTATGATAACGCAGATGGTATGATGACAAATGTCTTTGCTGTGGTTATTTTGTATCCAGTCTAGATAGCGCAAGGGATAATGTTACGTATTAACCTTTTCATTGATGAAGGATAATATACTATGCACATGCACACACAAATTCACTTATATTGACTTGTGTTGTAATGATCCTATAGGCTACAGCTACCTTGCTCTACCACCCACCAAATGTTAGCTGGTTCATGATTATGTTTAATCACATTAGGATGCGGGGATATGCAATATGTACGTTGTTTTAACATGAGAATTTAGCAGCTTAGGTGTAATTTTGGAAAAAGAAGAGGGTACTAATATGTGTGTTATTTGGTTAAGAGTCTGAATGAAGATTGTTGGTACACTGCAGGGACATGATTCGGTCAATACGTGCTTGCAAAACTGCTGCAGAAGAGCGTGCAGTTGTTAGAAAAGAATGTGCATCTATTCGCGCAGCAGTTAGCGATAATGATAATGATTATAGACATCGTAACTTGGCAAAGCTCATGTTCATTCACATGTTAGGATATCCCACGCATTTTGGCCAAATGGAATGCCTTAAGTTAATTGCAGCTCCTGGGTTCCCGGAAAAGAGAATAGGATATCTTGGACTTATGCTGCTTCTTGACGAACGACAAGAAGTTCTGATGCTCGTTACCAATTCACTAAAGCAGTATGCTCCTGCCAATCCATTTCTTTTAAACTTATATATGCTGTGTTCTAGAAGGTGATTTTAGTCGTTGAGAATGTGTTTTTGTTGTTGTCATATGCAGAGATCTTAACCATACTAACCAATATATCGTGGGACTAGCTCTTTGTGCTTTGGGCAATATAAGTTCAGCAGAAATGGCTCGTGATCTTGCACCTGAAGTGGAAAAGTTGCTGCAGTTTCGAGATCCAAATATCAGGAAGAAAGTAAGTTTTTGACAATTTAGCAATTCATTTCACGGGTCCTTAGGGAGCCTACCGTTTCTATATTTTCAGCAATCAACATACATTTGGTTGGTCTTTGTTTTGGTTTTTATTCTGAAAAGAAAATCCATTAAATTTTTGTAGTGTAAAACATTTGGGGGTTTCTATAGAGTGCAGTTGAGATACATTTCATGATCCCTTGATAGTATATTACTAATTCTCGCGTATTACTCTTTATAAAATTGTACTAAAATCAGTTCTTACATTATACAGGCAGCATTATGCTCAATAAGGATTGTAAAGAAAGTCCCTGACCTTGCAGAAAATTTTGTGAACCCGGTTGTTTCTTTACTAAAAGAGAAGCATCATGGAGTTCTTTTAACTGCAATCCAGCTATGTACAGATCTGTGTAATCTCAATGAAGAGGCTCTTGAATATTTCAGAAAGGTAATTCACTTGCATGTAATATTCTTTGGACATGAGCATACTTGTTTCTTCTTTTTCCGTTTATATGTTTCACCATACATTTGTGCTTAGAACTGTTTGACATTTGATTCTGTGCTGGGAATTATGTAGTTGTAGTGTGATTTAAGGGTTCATGTGATGATATATTTTTCTTACTTTTTCTTCATTTGGTCTAGAAATGCACAGAGGGATTGGTGAAAGTTTTGAAAGATGCTGTGAACAGCCCATATGCTCCTGAATATGACGTTTCAGGGATTGCAGACCCATTTCTCCATATAAGATTGCTCCGTCTTTTGCGTGTTTTGGGCCATGGAGATGCTGATGCTAGCGAGTCTATGAATGACATTCTTGCTCAGGTCAGGTTCTATTTCTAGTCTAGATTTTAAAAGTTCATGGCATTAAACTCAATTTGTCTAGTTAATTACTCAATAAAAGGTATTGCGTCTTGTATCTATATTCATGAAGTGTGTATTGCATGCATAGTTCTATGTTTTGGCACCTGTAATGGAAGAATATTAAATGATTATGTCTATTGACGGTCTTGCTTAATTTTCTGTCTAGGTGGCAACAAAAACTGAGTCAAACAAGAATGCAGGGAATGCAATACTTTATGAATGCGTAGAAACCATTATGAGCATTGAAGATAATAGTGGTCTGCGTGTTCTTGCAATCAATATCTTGGGGCGGTTCTTATCTAACCGTGACAACAATATCAGGTGACTATTGCCTGTTATATGGTCTAAGATATTCGGAGTTAATGCAATATATACCTCGCCTAAGTTATGTTGAATTGCAATTTAATGCTTATGCTTATGAAGATCATGTTGTGGCACCAATAGTTAACTGTTAAAGTTATGCTTTTATGCTAAGATTTTATTCAGTTTGTGCACATGGTTACAATCTTGTTTAAGTTGTAATATTGTATAGTCTATGCAAACATGAAAATCTTTAACCTCTTTGTTTACACACTTGGCAGATACGTGGCATTGAACATGTTGATGAAAGCAATTTCAGTAGATGATCAAGCTGTGCAGAGACATCGAGCAACAATCTTAGAATGTGTAAAGGTAATTTTTTGACTTATACTTAGGTGTATATTTGCTTGAGGCTTAACAATTGTTTTATTAATTGACTTGTAATTTGTTGGGCCCTAACTATAAATTTGGGGGATTCAGGAGCAGAATTGCAAGTATGTTTTTTACTATAACATATGAATCTCATATGGTGTGCCATTGTTGTTCAGGATTCTGATGCTTCAATTCGTAAAAGAGCTCTTGAACTTATATACCTTCTGATGAACGAGAACAATGTTAAACCTTTGACCAAAGAGTTAATTGATTATCTACAAGTTAGTGACCAGGACTTCAAGGGTGACCTTACTGCAAAAATATGCTCCATTGTGGAAAAGTAAGTTCCAGCATATACTTATGTTCACAGCATCATCTTGTTTTTACCTTAATTCTGTATTTATTACTTGGAAATAGCTTCAACCGATGTAAAATTCTTGCACACTGAGTTTAGACAATTAGACTTGAGATATACGAGTAATATGGTACATGAGATAGCAAAATTTCATTGATTTCAACTTATAATATAAGTATCTTTCTTTTCTTTGGTGTTCTAGGCTTTCCCCAGACAAGATATGGTACATTGATCAGATGCTCAAGGTTCTTTCTGAGGTATGTATTCTGGTGTGAGCTTATCTAAGCAATGACTCATTTTCCACATTGATCCAATAATCTCCAATCATTAAAAAACCATAGTGAAATTCATTTATAGCTGACTAAAGAAGTTTATGGGACTCCTAATCTCATGTTTTATTGTTAGTAGGCTGGAAATCATGTAAAGGATGAAGTATGGCATGCCCTTATTGTTGTGATAACCAATGCTCCTAACCTCCATGGGTATACAGTACGGTCACTCTACAAGGCAATCCAAACATCAGATGACCAGGTACATCAGCTTTGCATTTAGTAAATGTTGGTCAATTTGGTTTACTCTCAAGTAATACTGGTATGTTTTCATCATTTGTACATGCAGTACTTGCGTATAGGTATTAATATATGTTTTCTATTGATCCCAAAAACAGGAAACACTTGTTCGGGTAGCTGTATGGTGTATTGGAGAATATGGTGACATGTTGGTAAATGGTATTGGAATGCTTGATCTTGAGGACCCTATAACCGTGAGTTTACTTCTCCATAATCGTACGAGTTCACGTTATATGTTAGATTTTCAGTTATATAAAACTGGGACCCATTCCTATCTTCAGAAGTTGTTAATTTGAGTTGTTGTGAACAGGTAACTGAGAATGATGCTGTGGATGTTGTTGAAACTGCAATCAAACGCCACTCATCAGATCTTACTACCAGAGCTATGTGTTTGATTGCTTTGTTGAAGCTGTCCTCCCGTTTTCCTTCTTGCTCACAGTAAGTTATTAATTTGATTGTTAAAAGCAGGTCCTGGTACGCAATTCCATGCAAACTTACAAGAGATGAAGTTTTTGATATCAAAGTTGTTATATGTAGGAGAATAAAGAATATTGTTACTCAATCTAGAGGAAGCCTTTTGCTTGAACTGCAGCAGAGATCCATTGAATTCGATTCTATACTTGAAAAACATCAGAATATAAGGTATGGTTTACTCTTTTACTAGTACCAGCTCTTGCATATACTCTATGTATACTACAAAGTTGTAATTTCAATACTCTATAAAAAAGCAAAAAAAAAAAAAAAAAAAAAAAAAAAAAAAAAAAAAAAACTCAACTGGTTTAACCTTACGATATTAATGCTGCTAATGAACATGTGAAGGTCTACACTGGTTGAAAGAATGCCGGCTCTTGATGAAGCAACTTACAGGAGGGCTGGCTCTATTCCAGTACCTGTTTTAACCTCCAAACTAAATCTTCCCAATGGGGGTGCCAAAACAGCTGCTGCTCCTCTTGTAGACTTGCTTGATTTAGGAGTAGATGAACCTGCAGCACCTAGCTCTTCTGGTGGGAACTTTCTTCAGGACCTTCTTGATGTTGGTACATCATCCTCTTCTTCACAGTCAGGTTAGATTTTTTTGGGAAGTGTGACTATTAAGGATGTTACTACAAATTACTTTCTGGTTCACGTATCGTTTTGTGAAACAGTCAAGAGCATGCTTTAGAACTACCTGTGCATTTTGCATGGTTTTACTTAATAATGCAAGAGTTTGGTTTTGTGCACATTACCCAAGTTCCTCTTTGAGAATAATATATAGAGTGAATTATAAGAATTTTTCAATGTGCTGTTAATTGTCTATTGGTATGGTCCCATAGTAACTAGTTTTGCACTCGGTCATTATACCCAAAGATATTTACAAACCAGCCCTAAATAATGTTACCGTTTGTAAAAGGCTATTACAGTCAATTATTATCAATTTATTAACGACTGTTATAGTCTGGCCGAATGAAATATAGCGACGCGAGATAATGTATGTTTATTTTTACCTCCCCTTTGTTTCAGGTACAACTCAGGCTCAAAAGAGTGGCACAGATGCTCTGCTGGATCTACTGTCAATTGGGTCAGCTCCACCCCAAAATGGTTCATCTGTACCTGATATATTATCAATAAGTCAAGATAATAAGACTTCAGTTAGTCCATTAGATAGTCTGTCATCAACTATGGGTCCATCTCTACCAGCCTCTTCCACAGCTATGATAGATTTGTTAGACGGTTTTGGTCCTACCCCTCCACCACCTAGTAAGTATTCCTTATCCTATTGCTCAATCTGGTTGCAGAAAATTGCTTTTTTCTCGAGATTTTAATTACCACCATTGATTCATAACAGAAGATAATGGTTCTGCGTATCCACCATTAGTTGCTTTTGAGAGCAGCTCTTTGAGGTTAACGTTCAACTTTTCTAAGCAACCTGAAAGTCCACAGACAACTCAAATCGAAGCAAACTTTGCGAACAAGTCTTCTGATGTCTATACGGACTTTATTTTCCAGGCAGCAGTCCCGAAGGTAACAGTCACCTCATTTTAAATGACTCATTTGTGCTTTTGATTCACTTTTACTTCAATGCTAATGTGGGGCATCATATATATAAACAACGCTTGCATCCCTTTAACCTGAATGTACCATCTGATATGTTGCTTTTTCCAATCCACAGTTTCTTCAGTTGCATTTGGAACCTGCTAGTAGCAATACTCTGGCTGGAAACGGTAATGGGTCGATAACTCAGAAGTTACGAGTTACCAACAGTCAACATGGCAAGGTAAATACTTTCATATAATATACCTCTACTTCTTTTTTGACCAGATCATGTCACATCCACTGGTATTATGTTTAACTCTCTAATTCATAACCTTGATCCATTTAATTATCCGTGGGTCGGTGCTGGTTATATCTATCTCTGAGGAAACAAGTCAAACGGATTGAAAGGTGTCAAGTATGATTAAAAAAAAACTATATTATTGAAAAACTATGATTCTTGTGAATATATTTGACAGGCTAATTGTTTATAAGAAGTTTTAAGAATTTCAATAAAAAGTGTTCCAGGTCAAAGCCAGCCTGGCCTGACCCTTTTTAATATGTACAAAAAGATTACGGATCTGACCTCTTACCTAACCCACCTGCCTGCCGGTTTTGCCACATCTTATATCAAGCATTATCTTTCTAATTTCCTAGTAAATACCTCACTGGAAGGTATATTTAGGGTGTGGAAGGTATCAATCCTTTTCTTCAGGATCATAATATCGCTGTCTTAGTTTAGTATTAGAAATCTAGGGGCAACTACACAGAGGTAGGAGATAATGGTAGAAAATTCATAGTATATCCAGGTAAAAATATTTGAAAAATGGGAGTTCTGATTATATGGTTTTATCTTCTTTTTATTGGTTGTTTTCTTCACTATTTTATTAATGAATGTTTATGCCAGAAATCAATTGTCATGCGCATAAGGATAAGTTACAAGCTGAACAACAAAGATATGTTGGAGGAAGGACAAATCAGCAACTTCCCCCGTGGTTTATGAAGCTGAGTTGCCTTTCAAAAAGATGATCCATGAGTTTGTAAGATTTTTAGCCTGGAAACGGCTGTCTTCTATCACTGTTTTTTGGTTTAACGATGTCATTATCTTCGGTTCTTCTGTTACACTGAGGGAGGCGGAACGGGTGGGGACCTGTAGCAATTGTCATTAAAAGTTAAAGACCCCGGGGCTTGGATTTGTACATTCAGAAGATAAATGATTTTGTATGAAATTGTGGGTAATCAAAATTTGTCATTATAGGCACAGATAGAAGGAGCTCTGAGGTTTCAATTGATCTTTTGGTGGAAAGTCTTGGTTACCTTCGGAAAAACTTTTGTTTTTTTCTTTCTTTTGAAAACAGATTCTAATTGTGTAAAATAGGTGGTGATTTTAGCAATTGTTGTTTCAAGTGTTTATGGAAATGAAATTATCTTGGCTAAAAACAAAGGTTTAGTTTGTATGTAATGTTTGTCGTACTCGGTGCAAATCTTTGCTTCTTTTCCTCCTTCTCGACTTCTTGGTTTTGAGCATAAATGTAAACTGTCGGGGCATACAAGGCTCAAGTGTGATCGCGTCTGCAATATCTGCCACCTGTTGTGCATACATGTTTTTGTTGGATATGGATTGTCATTCGACGAAATTTAGTAGAATTATATACTAAAATTAATGTCTGTTTGTATACCCAAATCCAAACTTATCCTATGATAAACTAAATGGAATATATTGTAAAAAATGAAAACCAAAACAAGAAGAAAAAAAAAAAAAAAAAAAAAAAAAAAACGACATGTTTTGAAACCATGGAAAAGATAGGTGAATTGATTCTACGTTTTTTTTCCTTGTCTTCCTCTTTGCAACCCAGACATAAGTTTTATTTTTTATTTTATTTTTTTTATTTTTTTTTTCCTGAACGCAAATGTTTAGGTTGCGTTTAGTTGAGGGAAAATACCTTTGTTTTCCACAAAATGTTTTGTGGAAAACAAGGAAAACAGAGATCGCGTTCAAATCAACGTTTTCCAACAAAATGTTTTGCAAAACACAAATCCTCTATTTCCTAACTTAACAAGGAAAATTACAAAACATATTTTAGTTGTTTTCCTTGTTTTCCTTTGTAGCCCTCAACTCTCCCTCCCTTTCTTCAAAACGGAAAATAGAAACATCAACTAAACGCGTTTTCTATATTTTCAAGTGTTTTGTGGAGATTAATTCTCCTTCCAAATTTTTACAAAACTAGAGATAGAAAATAAGAGAATTTGTTCTCCAACTAAACGCACCCTTACGATCTACACCACATGTCTCAAGAATTTTATCTCACATGACATCAACGAGACTAGAATCCATAACTATTAGGTTATTGGGTCACTTACATACCACTAGACCAAGAGGCTTTGATGATAAAACGTACTTATGAAATATTAGATAAGTGTCCTGCCTTTTTTTTCACTTTTTGCATTACATTGCATAAATTAGTAACCCAAAAAATTTCAGCTAGCTATGCTAGTAAAAATTTTAACCTATCATCACATTTAACACATAGAAATGAGAGACACACCCAGCGTTTAAAATAATAGACAATCAATATGGTTTAATATAAACGTAAGTAATGAAATGTCCAACGAGGTTGTTAGACTAATATATTTAAAAGGGTCCAATGATTAGTATCCAAATAGCTCAATTAACTTAAATAACATTAAAAGAAACGTCCTCTAATTTGGGCAATGCAATTCATATATATTAATCCAAATTATATACTTGTTCGATTTCGAGTTGAAGTTACTCGGACGTGCCAAATAGGTTAAAGTTGGTAATTTGGTTTGGGATTTTATATAACATACTAAATGGTGGAAGTTAGTTGGCATTAAAGGTAATGGAATTTACGGATGATGGTGTGGTTGATTAAATGAAGATGAAGAATTGGTTATTTGATTTTTGCGGGTTAGAGAGCGTTTGACTGGTCTATGAAGATTGATCGGGATTCACTTTTGTGAGTTGGAGGTAGAAATAAAGAGAACTATTGTTGAGATGTGTAGATAGAAACGTGTGTTAAATATTAGTGATTTAAAAGGTATTTATAGGATTTTTAAAAGGTAAACAGCGGGTAAAATGATTTTTCTTCTTCAACAAAACGGCTATTTTCCTCTTTGCCAACGTATCTTTTTTTATTATTCCCAAATTCGACCGTTGATTTGAAAAAAAAAAAAGGAAAAACGTGTAACTCAGCTGGTGTCGTCGGCGCGAGGCCCTATAACGCCGAATCGGGTATGGTGTTGAGCCATAGCGTCGCGCCATAGGGCCATAACGCGCCTTTTGGCTTACCGTACCAGGTGCTCTTATCAACAAGAATGTAAATATTAAAACAGAGGCACGAATCCGCGGGTTAGTGTAAGATTAAAACATATATACATGATATTGTGTATATAACAACGATGTATGTTATTAATCTTTAAAGTTTAATTAAGGATGTCCAGATAAGCAATTTTTTAGGGTCACTGCGTGCTACTAAACACACGTAATGTCTAAAACATGATATCAATATTTAAATTTAAACAAAATCAACATCAACACTATGTCAGTAAAACAAAGTCAAATCATTCGTTCAACAATAATCTACAAAATATTAATCTATATTAATAAACAATGAAAATTTTATGTTAAAACTTGTGTGTGCACGGATATTGTAACTATATAATTAAAAAAGATTTTACATAATGATATAGAACAAAACAATTCAATATATGCATTCTAGCAGACTTATTATGCCAAAATAAAAATCCAAAAGATAAAAATTTACATTCATAAGCAATTATATTATTAAAAACATATAATATACAATTTATGTGCACATTAAAATTTATGTATATTGTGATTATATCAAAACACATTAAGTAAAATTTATGCCTAAGGCTCGTGATGCACAATGGTATATAACCAGTTCATGTTTTAAATTATTAACAAATTAAGAACAAGTATCTGTCATGACTGATACATGCCTTAAAAAACACGTGTTAAATAAAAGGGATAATCGCATGTATACATAATGAAACTTTATTATTTGCATATTTTTATGAAAAAAACGTTTTCAAAGCACAATTCAAAATGTTGTTTAAGTAAGTTTTGAGTAAATATGTAAGGGTGAAGCTACGCTTTTTTTGTTTTTGTTTTGTTTTTTGTTTTTTGTTTTTTTTTTTTTTTTTTTTTTTGGCAAAAATAATATGTCATTAATTTCAACATGAATGTTGAAAAAACAAGTACAATACTTGAAATGAGATTTCACTTCAGGTGACAAATCAAATGAAGAAAGATCTCACCCAATCAATCTACATCATAGTTTTAGTGAACATAAACGATGTTTAAGAATTATAGATCGGACCAAAGAGAGCTAGTGGTAATGGGTAATGGGTGGAAAGGATTCTAATAAATGTTTTACAGAAAGGTTAATGGGTGGTAATGGGTAATGAGCGAACCCATGCTTTAGGTAATGGGTGGAAAGGCTTCTAATAAATGTTTTGCAGAAAGGTTAAGTTATTAGGAAAAAATGTTTAATTGGTTGAAAAATGTTATAATGACCTCAAGTCAAAAGCTTTAATGCTCTCATCTGCAAGAACGAATCTATACTACTTATAATACACAAACCACTCTCTCTCCTAATTAATTTTGAGACTTTTCAGACTTGAAAGTGTTAAAGCATGATGTACAACACATTAAAGCCCAAAAATTCAGACTTACAACCACATATGCATAATATACAACACATTTATACACATATTAAATAAAGAAACCACATTAATGCATCCAGTACAGTCCACAAAATGTTTTCATTCCAACTTCTGCATTTTGCTTCAACATCGTCACATGATAGATTTGAGCCACTCCAACGTCACAACCATCGTGATATGGTTGTTGATTAAACCACAACAATAAGTCACATCAACTAACCAAAAAAAGCCAGAAACAAGTTGCAACCCCATGGATCGCTTGTATCAAATCAACAGCAAGTAAAAAAAAAAAATGATCTCAGATTTGTGTGCTAAAGTGATTAGATCAAATCTTTAAAAGATTTCAACACAAACTCTTCATAGATCTACAAGGAGCTTCAATTCTTTTAAGTGCTCGAAAGTTAAAAAGAAGAAACAAAAACAACTCTTCTTTCATTCGGTCAAAGAAAAAGAAACAACATATACACCTTACCCGAGACCTTTTTACAAAGATCTTGAAGCTTTTTCAAAGTAACTAAACCATAAAGGGTCGTTTGTGGTCAACCTCGCGTGTTAGCAGAAAGATCCAACAGGGACGAATTTGTGTTTTTTTTTCGTTTGGTGGCTACAGATTTTAAGAAGTTTTCTTTATCAGTTTTGGGTGTTTGTTGAGGTGAAAGAAAAGTGATTGTGGTGTTTGCTAGAGTTAGATTAGGGTTATTGGTGTTTTACTTGGGCTTGTATGTTTTTAAGAGTGTGCTTGGGCCTAGACAAAATAGATCAATAATTATTAGTTTTGAGTAATTATCTATTTTTTATGTTACATGTTAAATTTGAGTCTCATACAATGTGGCACAATAATAAGAAAAATTTATGTAACTCTATGGACTCATATATTAAAGCTCGAGCTCGTTTCGACACTCATATATTAAGCTCGAGCTCGAACCCATGAAAATTTTCACAAACTCGAGCTCGTTTCGGGCTGGACTAACGTATATAAAGTGATAAAGGAAATAAATTTCAAAGGCTCGTTAACCAAACTAGGTTTGTGCTCGTTTAATTTTTTTATGCTTGTTTATATATGGTTATATGTATAGACTACATATACATGTATAAATTTTTATGGTTGGACTAACGTATATAACGTGATTATTCGTTAAGATGCTTAACAACAAAAGAATATAATATATCAACAATATATGACTACTTGAGAGATAAAATTTCAATACAATGTTTTTAAATGTTTTTTTAACACTTTATATTTATGTTGCTATGATGTGTTAATTTTATGACTCAATTGTCTTATATAATCTTTATTATTTATGTATTATAATAATGAAAGTACATTATAGTTATAGATCATTCAAATATTTTTGTACAAAAAT
Source organism: Chrysanthemum seticuspe (assembly GCA_019973895.1). Classification (NCBI taxonomy): domain Eukaryota; kingdom Viridiplantae; phylum Streptophyta; class Magnoliopsida; order Asterales; family Asteraceae; genus Chrysanthemum; species Chrysanthemum seticuspe. The sequence goes on from BPTQ01000003.1 coordinate 183,178,372, forward strand.
TAACAATGTCTTTTTTTATTATTAAAAATTAGATATTTACACTTCATATTCAAATTCAGATGTACAACTCAAATTTAAATTCAATGCCTTTTAATGAGTAGTGATTGGCATGTCTAATTTCATGTCTAACTATTAGATTACAACACTTGGAGTGATCAAAGGCTATCATGAAAAGAGAGAAACACCATACTACACTTGTCATATGTTGAGTGGATTAGGCATAAAATTAGTCATGCCATTTAGGCATGCCAATCATTTTCCCCTTTTAATATAGGGCAAATCACCCAAAAATGTAGTTAACTTGCCATTTTTTTTCATTGTATGTAGCATTCTTTTTTTTTCTCATTCTGTCAATAAACCTCTATCGTTAGACCTTTCTGTGTACCCGTTACCAAAAAAACCTGCATCGTTAGTCCTTTATGCTAACGACCGTTAATAAATAACTTAAAATTTGGTTATCTTACGCTAAACTTGCATCGTTGGTCCTTTATACTAACGATCATTAAAAAATAACTTAAAATTTGGTTTTCTTACGTTTTCGTCCGTTTTTCACGTTTTCGTCCGTTTTTACACGTTATCGTTCGTTTTAACACGTTTTTGTCCGTTTTTTCACGTTTTCATACGTTTTTACACGCTTTCATCCGCTTTTTCAAGTTTTCGTCCGTTTTTTCACGCTTTCATCTGTTTTTACACATTATCATCCGTTTTTACACATTTTCGTCCGTTTTTGCTCGTTTTCATTCGTTTTTACACGTTTTCGTCTGTTTTTACATGTTTTCGTCCGTTTTTACATGTTTTCATCAGTTTTTCACGTATTCATCCGTCTTTACACGTTTTGGTCCGTTTTAACACGCTTTCGTCAGTTTTTTCATGTTTCCATCCGTTTTTGCACGTTTTCGACTGTTTTTGCACGATATCGTTTGTTTTTACACATTTTTGTTTGTTTTAACACGTTTTCGTCCGTTTTCCTCCGTTTTTACACCTTTTCATCCGCCTATACACGTTTTCGTCTGTTTTTTCACGATTTCATCTTACACATTTTCAGCCGTTTTTACATGTTTTCGTCTGCTTTTTCACGTTTTCGTTTGTTTTTTTATGTTTTTGTCCGTTTTTTCACGTTTTCATCAGTTTTTTCATGTATAAACACATACAAAAATGTGTATAAAATGGATGAAATGTGTAAAAATGGATGAAAACGTGTATAGACGGCCGAAAACATTCAAAAACGTATTAATATGCGAAAAAAAGACAAAATGTGCAAACATGAACGAAAACGTGAAACAACGGATGAAAACGTGAAACAACGGACGAAAACGTGCAAAAACGAACGAAAAAAATGTAAAAACGGATGAAAACGTGGAAAAATGGATGAAACGTGAAAAACGGATGAAACCGTGTTAAAACGGATGAAAACGTGTGAAAACATGCAAAATTGGATGAAAATGTGTAAAAATGGATGAAAACATGCAAAAACGGACGAAAACGTGTAAAAACGGATGAAAACGTGTAGAAATGGATGAAAACGTGAAAAGATGGATGAAACGTGAAAAAACGGATGAAACCGTGTTAAAACGGATGAAACCGTGTTTAAACGGATGAAAACGTGCAAAAATGGACGAAAATGTGTAAAAATGGATGAAAATGTGTAAAAACGGATGAAAACGTGAAAAAACGGACGAAACGAGGAAAAACAGTCAAAAAGTGAAAAAACGGACGAAAACGTGTAAAAACGAACGAAAACGTGTAAAAACGGATAAAAACGGACGAAAGCGTGTTAAAACGAACGAAAACGTGTAAAAACGTACGAAAACGAGAAAAAAACGGACGGAAATGTAAGAAAACAAAATTTTAAGTTTTTTTTAACGATCGTTAGTATAAAGGACTAACGACGCAAGTTTAGCGTAAGATAACCAAATTTTAAGTTATTTATTAACGGTCGTTAGCATAAAGGACTAACGATGCAGGTTTTTTTGGTAACGGGTACATAGAAAGGACTAACGATAGAGGTTTATAGACAGAATGAGGGAAAAAAAAGAATGCTGCATACAATAGGAAAAATTGGCAAGTGAACTACATTTTTAGGTGATTTGTCCTTTAATATATATACATCACTTTAAGTTTCGTGCAAAATAAAAAGTGTAAAAGTAAACATGCAATAGAAAAAAAAAAAAAAAACATGTGAGTTAAGTAAATTATAATAATAAAAAAAAAGTGAGTTATATCACAGGTCCCACTTATTTAATTTTTTTGGGGAAATACGTGCAAAGGTCCTGCTAAACTCACCAAGTATTAATTCGGTCAAAAGTCTTATTTCTCAGAATTCATAAAAGTTGATTGTCAGAGCATTGGAATTTGTATTATTTATGGGTCCTTAAAATCAATGATTAAAGTCAATGATTGATAAATTATATTGGTGTATTTAGATGACCCCTTTACAAAAATAAAGAGTGAAAGTTTAAATGATTGAATTTGGAAAGGAGAAAGTGGATGGATCTTCTATATACTCCGTATTTAATTTCTTGCACAATTACTACTATTAATATCCTTTTACCTCATATTTTCATCCCTTTTATCTTTATGCTAACACTAATTAAGTAAAGTTTTTCATCAATATTTGTTACGTGTAGGGCTGAGCATCGGTTTAAGACCGGATCGAACCGGCAAAAAGCGGACCGGACCGAGATCAAATTAGACCAAAATTACGGACCGAGAACCTGACTGAATGTGTTTGATCCAGTCTTTCGGTCGGTCTGGTCCAAAAAGGTATTATTGGTCTGTTTGTACGTAAGACTGGACCGAACAGGACTGATACCGAAATAAGAAAAAAGTTGGGACCGAGACATCGGACCGCTGGTTCTTCGGTTCGGTTGATTTTTGGCCGGTCCGATCGGTTTTTGGGTCTGTGATGCTCAGCCCTAGTTCCGTGTTTTTCTATTTTTTTTATATTTTTGACTTATCAAATTTTATATCATGTACTTTATGTTTCATAATGTTATAATAAAAACATTATTAAAAAAAATGAAAATGCTAAAGGGTGTATACTTGTGTTTTTGAAGGTTACAAATATCTCATCCCCTTCTTACACTGATAGGCATGATTAAATATTAATAAAGAAAAATGAACCATATCTCTAACTTTTTATTAGTTTATGGACACAAACGAGTTAGTGATTTATAAAAATCTGACGTGGCATGTTATAACCTATGTAAAGTTTATAGCATAAATATCATTTGGCGAACAATGTAAAGAGTTACAACATGTCAATATGTAAGCGTGTTCAAAACTTACATAAGCTTAAGTTTATAATAACCGAAAGGTTTATACATTGAAATGTGTTTATTTTTTTACTCCACCAATAAGGTTGAATTTCTCTCTTACATGATACATATTTTCAAACCTCCATCTCTCAGTGAACCGACTATTTTTCTGCAAGCAATGTTATATTTTTTGATGACGTATAGTCTATATTCGGGTCACGAACCCGACCAAAGTCCGATGCTAGCGAGCCCAGCATGAACTGGGCTAGGCCGATACGTGTTTGGACCCACGAAGGCCCAAGCCCAAAGTTATTTATGGAATACGATATCGGATAACTTCTATCTTTGGAGATAATCGTTTGTCAACCGACTTGGCGGGATACGCCGAAGGTTGGGGAACACGGAACCAACAAGGATTTCGTGTGTATATAAAGGGAACCCTATCCCTCATTAAAGGTACGATCTAAACCCTAACTCTCCATAACCCTAAAACCGATTACTTACTCTCACGCCGGAGGATAATCGTGGGAGACAATCCCACGATAAGCCTAACGGTGTTTTCTGTTTACTTAGTGCGCAGGTCTCAAGCAGCAATCATCAATTGGTACGAGAGCCGGAGCCCAAACAAGGAACGCCCAACTTTTGTATCAACAAGTGGCGCCATCCGTGGGACCATCACTAAGAACTAAGAACTAAGAACTAGAATGACGAAACATGGAAATCAGCGATCGCAAGCAGACCTTACAGGAAAGAAGCAGCAAAGCGGATCAGCTTCTAAGCAGACTTCTGGGACAACCAGTGTAACACCCCCGAAAATCTTAATGACAGCGGAAGACTAATTCGGGTGTTACTTGAATGGAGATCATAGTCAATAATTATAGAAAACGACTCGAAAGAGACGTTTTATTAAAATAGTTATCATTCATCGAAAACTCATAGTTTGTTACAAAATATTGTAAAAAGATCAAGTGTTTTTCCCAAAAGAAAGATCATGAGTTTGAAAGAAATGATAACTTTTATGTTTTTACACCACCAGATAAGCCTTGCTATGCCCCGTTCCGCACCTTGGTCATAATCTTCACTGATTACCTGAGATAACATGCTTAAAAAGGTCAACAAAAATTGTTGAGTGAAGTCCATAGGTTTAAAATAAGTTGAACACAAGTATAAGATCATGATCATTGTAAACTAACAATATCATAAGAAAATATCACAGATTATTATGCGCTAAGCTCATGAAACCAAGACTCAACTGCATACACCGAATTACCAGCGTACGTAAGTATGCCCCAAAGGAGGTAATAGCCAATTACCTAAAGAAATTCGATATGGTGCGCCCCGGTTATTTCTCTATAACCGAAACGGGGTTCGTTAATCCCCATAGTACTATTCACGATATCTACGTTCACTCGCGGTGACTAATGGTTCATGATCAGGGGACTTGTGGCTAACAACTTAGGCAGTACCAATAATCAAGAAGATCAAGCATTTATGAAAAACCTTGTGTTCTAGTTTAGAGCATGTATCTCCCTCGCGGGGTTTATAAAAATAAAGTAAAAGCGAGGCTATGAACTCACCTTGATGATAATGCACAAGCACAAAAAGATCAAGCACAATGTAGCGGAGGTTCCAACTCGAAACCTAAAATGATGAGATGGCGAGTCTCAGTAATGAGCATTTTGGTTCGCGACCAAAATAATAGAGCATTGAATATTCTTATTCAATAGATCATTGGATTGTCCTATCCAATAGTGTGCGATCGTGATTAACGTTTTAAGTTAATTTACATGCTACATTGTCTTAACTAGTGATCCTCACTTACGCATAAGTGAAATGTCTTCCCCCGTTGTGATCTTAATAGATTTGTTGAGTATTTTAACGTATTTAGATTCTCCGTGTGTTTTATCGAAATAAGTATATATTTACATATACTTAATTATTTTCTAATATATATTTACATTTACATATATAATTGTACATGAAATAACTTTATCGTTATTGAAAATATTACGCTCATGTGGTCAAAATACTTATTTTTACGAGGCTATAATGAAATCATAAGTTTTGCTAAACTTTTCTCAAATTTACACTTTTTACCCTCGAGTTACAAAAAGTACGAGTTTAGTCCTTGGACTTTTAGAAAATGACACTTTCCACCCGAATTATATTTCATACCAAAACTTTCAGAAATGACAACTTTAACCCTTGGTAAAACTGAATTTACAAAAACAGCCCTCCAAGTTTACTTTTCCAAATGTATACTTTTCACCCTAAACTTTAATTATAACTAGTTTAGGCTAATTACACATTCGGTCCTTGTGGTTTTCAAGCGTGTTCATGCACGTATATATACCCCTTTTACTTTCGAAAAAATGCATATTGGTCCCTTAACTTTTCATGCATGTTTATATACGTAATATATGAACCTTTAACTTTTTAAATGTTACGCTTTTAACCCGAAATTCATTTGTTTTGCAAATTTGGTCCGAAATACTTTTGAAATAAATGAAAACTTTGTGTAACTAGTACAAACTTATTCCTAGCTTATTTCTTTAGCTTATTAGCTTATTTTTATCATATTGGGCCGGGTTGGGCTTTACTTGGACAAGTTGTGGGCTTAATGGGCTTTATCATAGTTTTTGCGTATAACCTAAGGGCGTACGAGTGGCTCTAAGGTTTTTAAGAGATTATTGCAACTTGTTTTCGACATGAGATACGTGTAACTGGTGGGTCACTAGGTTTCATGGTGCGTTTAACTTTTCGACATGTGATACAACATATAAAACTCAAGTGCGCTAATGAAATGAGTTGGGAAATGAAACGAGTTTGGTGAGGACTTACAATCACTCGAATGGAGTGGAGACGAAAGCAACAAGATGAGCTAATGAGAGTGCTAGCAAGACCCGTGTTCTCCTTATAACACTACACGATTACTAGTACCCTTATGACTTCCACAAAGTCCCTTTCTTCGTTCCTTTTCCTTTTGTTTCTTCTTCGAACCAAAGTAGGTGTTTAGTGAGGGTGAGATGTATATGAGTCTTTGGGAGTTCAAGTGATGGATGTGTGTGTGCTTGTCGCATGTTTTAAAAGGGATACAAGCATGGCTTTTAAATTTTTAAATCCCTTAGCTCTCCTACTCCTAATCTTATTAGACATGTGTTACATTGAACTTGGCCATGGTTTGGGTTGTGTCTCTAGGCGTGCATACTTGTAGCACCACTTAGGAGTATGTTCTTGATTAGTCATTCCATTCTAAACACATTATCTAGTGGTTAATGAAGTCAAAGTTGGTCAAATGGTCCTAGAGTGAGTATAATATTGATCTAGGTTAGCTAAGTGAAAGGTTTTTGTCTCCTCCTTTTTGCTCCCATACGCAAGGTATGAGACCAAAATGTCTCAAGTTTAGTTTGGTTTTTGTCTTGGCTATGTTGATCTCGTTTGGTCATGACAGAAAGAACACAAAACATTTTAATCCTCAAATCCTTAAATACATATTCGTGGGTCATGTGACGTAAACAAGGCCCAAGCCAAAACATGGGTGGGTTGGGCTCGGCAGCGAGGCCCAAGGAAAAGAAAAATGTTGGGTTTGTTTGTTGGATTGGACGCAAGACAAGGCCCAAAGAAATAAGTGAGTTGGGCTCGAATTGGGTAACGAGGCCCAAAGAAATCACGGGTGTGGGTTTGATCCGGTTTTAAGGTCCGTTAATAGGTTGGGTTTAAGTGGTGAAAAGTCCAATGAGTTTTGAGGCTCAATACGAATTTTATATATTTTTGTTATATTTAAATTCGTAATTTTTACAAATTTTTACGTATTCATTACGTATTTTAAGGTTATCAAGATCGTGGGGAATTTTATTCTGATCGCAACGGTATACTTATGAACGCTCAAACTGCGTTGATCATGCATATGCCAAATGATATGCAAATGTGATGCTTAGAAAATTTCATGACGAAATAGATCGTGTTAAATTCCTGATTAAAACGTTAAGTACATTGAAATTTTCCGGGAGCTTACAACCAGTGTCGCTAAAACCAAGGATTAGGCCCAGACCTAATCTTCCCTACGGTGGAACAACGCTCGGGGACAACCTAAGCCACTACAACCACCACCATTGCAGGAGATCCGTTGCGCACCCTTTTTGCTACTCCCCTTCAATCAGTATTAGAAATGACCTCTCAAAGGCACCAGATGCACCTGACAGAAACAAGGGCCCAGTAGCATAAACAGGCACCCTCGCTCTAGAAGGGGTCGCACCGGAACTCGCACCGGGAGATTTCGTATCTCAAAATTACGAAACCTTGGCAGCCCTCATGCAAGAGGAAGCAAAAAAGAGGTCGAGTCGAAGCCTGCATGCTCGACTCAATTTCGACTCAGAATACGAAACGTCCCCACCGCGCTGTCAGAAGGAGAAGCGTGGGAGGGATAGCCTCCGACCCCCAATGTTTAACAGAATTGGGAGGAGAGTTGAGGATGATGAGACATCTAACTCGCAGCATCTGGAAGGAAGCGAGGAGGATGACCAGCGTACCAATGTCCACGCCAGTCTTGGTAGCCGCAGAGTCCAGGACAGACTTGGGCGACGATACTCCCCAAGTGAAAGCCCTTCAAGTGCAGATTCTGAGGGCAGTCTGCGCAAACGCCGAAGAAGGGAAAATTCGTCCTCCGGTAATTCCTCGGACAACGAGGATAGCGAAACTGGATACTGGAAGTCCAGGAGGAAATACTGTGACCAAGAGGAGGAAGACATGTCTCTTCCATGGCGCCGCCAGAAGGTGGATGCGTTCACTCGACGTATCAGTAACTTCTCAGAAGATAAGAGAAGGCGCATGCCCGCTAACGTCAAAACCTATGATGGAACAGGTGATCCTGATGATCACCTAAAAATTTTCGAATCAGCCGCTACTATCGAAAATTGGCCACAACTTGTGTGGTGCCACATGTTTAATTCCACGCTAGTGGGAAATGCGCGGAACTGGTTCCGCAAGCTTCCACGCAGAAGCATCGATGGCTTTGAAGAGTTGAGAAAGGCGTTCCGCCTAAACTTCACTCAACGGAAGAAGTGTGCTAAAAACCCTGTCGAACTCGCCAGGGTAAAACAGCGCCAGGGGGAATCTACAAGCGCATACATGGAGCGCTTCAAAGATGAGTGCATACAGGTTAAGGCATGCCCCGAAGTGCTGAAAATCTTAGGGTTCATGAATGTGATCAATACCAGAACTCATCAAAAGGCTGAACGACAAGATTCCCCAAACCTTTGATGAATTGATGAAACGGACAAGGTCCTTTGTCCAAGGAGAAGCCGCCGCGGCGGATAGCAAGAAAAGCTACTCAAACTATCGGTCACAGGAACAACCTGGGAGACAATCCACTGACCGGAGTAGCAACCGTAACAAGAACTACCGCGGTCAGGGGAGCGGACGGGATAATGACAGGTATACCCCGCTGACCAAGACTCCAAAGGAAATACTCGCAACAGAAGGGGCGAACGTTCCAAGACCCCCACAAATGCGCACTCCAGATGATCGGCGCGTGGGGAGTGGATACTGTGACTATCATGGACAGAAGGGCCACACCACCAATGAATGTGTCCAACTGCGACAACTTATCGATAAACTAGTGAAAGAAGGCAGATTGGACCATTTGGTCAAGAACATCAAGGAAGGAAAGGATAGACAGAAGAATGGGAACAAGAAAGAGACACCCAAAGACAACGCTGACACCATCTACATGATACAATCATGGCAGCGATTAACTAGACATAAGGTCAGCCAGAAATTTTCCCGCGGTGGTGAAATCTCTTTCCCCACCTTAACTGCGGACAACGCAGTGGTAGAGCCGCTCACCATTGAAATTAATGCGGGGGGTCAAGATATCCACCGCATGTATGTTGATGGAGGAGCATCCGCCGACATAATGTACGAACACTGTTTCAAACGACTGCTACCTGAGATACGCAGTCAATTAAGCCCAGTCATGACTGCGTTGACTGGTTTTACCGGAGAAAAGATATGGCCTATGGGGCAAATACACCTACTAGTCAGTGTGGGCAATAAAGAACACTCCGCAACAGCCTGGATGGATTTCATGGTGATCAAATCCCCTTCGCCATACAATGGCATTATCGGAAGACCAGGGATATCAGCCATGCGCGCAGTACCGTCTACAGCACATGGGATGCTCAAATTCCCAGTGGAAGGTGGTATTGTTACTCTCTACAACGCCATTGTACCACATAGAGAATGTAACATGATTACATGCGAGACGACACCCATCCCAGAAACAGCGCGCAACCAAAGTTCCAAATCTGAAGGTGGCAATTCATCCCGATTACCCAGAACAGGAAGTATCGATCGGAGGATCCCTGTCGGACAACGGCAAGGCATCTGTATGCGCACTCTTGCAAAAGAACCTGGACATCTTTGCATGGGAGCCAAAACAAATGATTGGGGTACCACGTTCAATCACAAAACACAAGCTGAGAATCCGACAAGGATACTCACCAATACGCCAGAAGAAGCGCGGCCAAGCTCCAGAACGCGCACAAGCAATTCTGGCAGAGGTATACAAGCTTGTGGAGGCAGGTATCATGAGAGAAGTCTACTACCACGACTGGCTTTCCAACCCAGTAATGGTAAAGAAGAGCGACGGTAGCTGGCGGATGTGTGTGGACTTCACAAATCTCAACAAAGCATGTCCACAAGACTGCTACCCACTACCGGAGATAGACTAGAAGGTATAATCTTTATGTGGATACCCGCTCAAGTGTTTCCTAGATGCATACAAAGGATACCACCAAATCCATATGGCTAAGGAAGATGAGGAAAAGACGGCCTTTCATACAAGCCAAGGCGTCTACTGCTATACCAAAATGCCCTTTGGCTTGAAGAACGTAGGCGCCACCTATCAGTGGTTAGTAGATAATGCATTTGAAAAACAGGTGGGCCGCAACTTAGAGGTTTACGTTGACGACCTAGTCATAAAAATCCATACTGAGGATGAGTTGGTGCGCGACATTGAGGAAACATTTAGGAGACTCAAAGAGATCAACATGAAGCTAAACCCTAAAAAGTGAACTTTTGGCGCTACAGAAGGCATGTTCCTCGGATACCTGGTAGAACCTGATGGTATCAAACCATGTCCAAAAAAAACCAAGGCTGTCATCGAACTCCCTTCACCGCGCACGTTGAAGGAAGTCCAATCTCTCAATAGAAAACTGGCCGGTCTAAATAGATTCTTGTCCAAGTCAGCAGACAAATCACTACCTCTCTTCAAGACACTCAAGAAGTGTATAAAAAAAGGAGATTTTCGCTGGACCACGGAGGCAGAAGAAGCCTTTACACAGCTTAAACAACACCTGACAGCGCTCCCCACATTAGTCGCACCCCGACCAGGGGAAGAATTAATTATGTACTTATCTGCGACACACGGAGCAGTCAGCGCGGTGCTGCTGATAGACAGAGAGTCAGTACAAACACCGGTGTACTTTGTAAGCAAAGCGCTCAAGAAAACGGATATTAACTATAGCGCCATGGAAAAGTTGGTCTTAGCATTGGTATTCGCCGCCAAAAGACTACGCCATTATTTCCAAGCGCATCCAATTGCGGTAATTACATACCAACCTATCAAACAAATCATCTCCAAACCTGACGCATCAGGACGACTACAAAAGTGGAGTGTGTTGCTCGGTGAACCCAACATCTCCTACAGGCCGCGTACCGCAGTAAAAGGGCAGATACTAGCAGATTTCATCATTGAAAAACCGGACGCTAAAAATACACCCGCACCAAACAAAAAGGAATTACAAGATCCATGGATCTTGTTCACGGATGGATCCTCATGCGTAGATGGGTTAGGAGCAGGCCTCATCCTCACAAGCCCAGAAGGATTGGAATTCACTTACGCACTGCGTTTCGAGTTCACAGCGACAAACAATGAGGCAGAGTATGAAGCCCTAATCGCCGGACTACGCATTGCAGCTCGAATGGGTGTACGTAACCTGGAAGCGAATGTGGATTCCTGGCTAGTAGCTAACCACGTGTTGGGCGAATACGTGGCCAAGGAGGAAAACATGATTTAGTACCTCGACAAGAACAAGGCACTAATCCAAGGCTTTGACAGGTTTACCATCAAGCAGGTTCCTAGAGGGGAGAATCGAAAGGCGGATGCACTAAGCAAGATTGCATCGACAAGCTTTGTACACCTATCAAAGCAAGTGCTGGTGGTAACGTTGAAAAGCAAATCCATCTCATAGATGGAAATATCCACTGTCATAGAGGAGGAAGGCCTTACGTGGATGACACCGATAACGGAATTCATAAGCAAGGGAGTATTACCCCAAGAGCAGAAGGAAGCCCGAAGGATACGACGCACAACACAGAGGTTTGAACTTCGGGACAACATACTATATCGACGCTCCTTCCTGCAAACATGGCTCCGCTGTGTTGGCCCCCTACAAGCAAATTATGTACTACGGGAAATCTACGAAGGATCATGCAGCATGCATTCAGGACCACGGTCCATAGTGGCGTGCGCTTTAAGGTCAGGATACTATTGGCCCACCATGCACCGCGATGCGCGGGACCTAATAAGAAAGTGCAGTGACTGCCAAGTTCACAGACCCGTTCCACGCCAACCACAACAGGAGCTAACACCAATTACGGCACCATGGCCATTCTACAAGTGGGGTATCGACATCGCAGGTCCTTTCCCTGGTGCAGCAGGAGGATTAAAGTTCCTCATAGTCGCCATAGACTACTTCACCAAGTGGATCGAAGCAAAGGCAGTGGTAACAATCACTGGCAACCAGGTGAAACGCTTTGTCTGGGAAAATATTGTATGCCGCTTCGGGCTACCCGGGGAAATCATCTCGGAAAACGGGAAACAATTCTGCGACAACCCTTTCAAGGACTGGTGCGAGAAGTTAAAAATCACACAGCACTTCGCATCAGTTAAACACCCACAAACCAACGGCTTAGTAGAACGTGCAAATCGAAGCCTGGGTGAAGGAATTAAGGCACGCCTGAACAAGCACAAAAGAAGGTGGGTGAAAGAACTATCGCAAGTTCTGTGGGCGCACCGCACCTCAATCAAAACCAGCATAGGGGATACCCCCTTTTCTCTAGTCTATGGGACAGAGGCTGTCATACCAGCCGAAATTGGGATGCCAACTATTCGCACTGCTGAAATCAATGTGGCAACCAATGACGACGAGCGGCGTATCGACTTAGACCTGCTGAAAGAAAGGCGTAAACGCGCAGCTATACGTGAAGCAAAATCAAAGTCTAAGATGAAGGGATACTACGATGCTAAAGTGCGCAGTGTCTCCTTCAGACCAGGCGACTTCGTATACCGCGCTAACGATGCCAGCCACGCAGAAAATACAGGTAAGCTTGGACCAAAGTGGGAAGGACCCTATGAGGTTACTGAAGCATTAGGAACAGGAGCGTACAAGCTACGAGACATGGATGGTCGCGAACTACCACGCACATGGAACATCCGCAATCTTAAGAGGTGTTATCTATAGGAATGGCTACGGCCCATCGCACGGACATTCCTGCACTTTAGAGAAGTGCCCAATAAATATCCGTGTATTTATTTTTGTTTTACTTAGGCATATGTCTTATTTATTTTCTTTCATAAAAACTTGCAAGTATTAATAAAACGTCGCGTTTCTAGCTAACTCCGCGAAACATTTCAATTTGTTATTTCCATATACTTTATGTCTTAACATTTTTTGATCTTTTGCCTACATGGCGTGCATGCAATTACAAAACCTACGATGGTAAAAAGATGAGTAAACCTACTAAAGTACTCGTTGAGTAAGAGGGTTGCAAACCCATCAACAGTGGATCACGTATCCTTGTTAAACACCTTGTTCTCAAGACGTTGGAATAAGTTCTGTACGCATCCCACGATGGATGCGCAAAAACGCATACGATGCACGTTTCACAAACTAGGAATCGAGACACTTGACTCCTTAAAAGTGATATTTACGGTACGCTGCATATCACAACATACACGATTATGATAAAAAGTACTTAGAAATTATGTCTTAAGTATACCATGAATCTCATACATGATTATGAAATTCGCATATTACCCGCGCTTATACAACAGTTTGCTTCTTAGACAATACGCACGTTTTTTATGGAAAAACAAGTAACTAAGTGCAAAAATTATAAGTAGCGACAACTTTTAACAAAAATAAATATCCCACTCAGTACCACGCGTGCTTACAAAAAAGATGTTTACAAATACAAGTTACAATCTATAAACTATTACAACGCTTCAGAGAAGAACTCCCCACGCGGCTTGTTGCTTCCTTGACCTCGCTTAACTTCTTCAACAAGTCGGAGTCTTGGCGGGATACCGTTGCAACACTAACCGGCACCCCGTCAGACCGGGGAAGGTGAGCGGCGCCAACACCACACAAAATGGCCTTTCCCTCAATACCTTTTTTCTTGGCGAGCCTTGTAGCATGGGCTTCCAAGACTTGTTTCAACGGAACTTCCTTTTCCAAAGCAAATGGATTCAAGATATCCTTGGGGCGCGCAAATATAGGCACTTGGAGTTGAGATTCATCAGGTTTCAGAAAAAAGTCCATTTGCGCTTCCGCATTTTCACCACGATGACGAGCTAAGGTTAACCCCTCCATAATGACCTCTATTGGATAATCCTGATCGCGCTCTAACTCAGAAATCAAGGGAAGTTCCAATGACTTCATCTTTTCCATAGCAGCCACCAGCTCATCATATGATCGCACATTGTATCCATGCACCTTATCCGCATGCACCTTTAACAATTTAGCCTCTTGAAGCTCCTCAATAGCCTCAACCTTACCCCGCGCCAACGCGCATTGAACAACTCCCCCAAACGAGTCCATTACATCCTGTGACTCCAACGCGCTAAGGGCAGCAAGTCGAAGACCATGGCTAATGAGCCATCTGCGCTCAGCAATAGTTGATAGGAGTTGGGGATATAACTCCTCATCATACTCCAAGCTAAGCTTGCGCAATTTCATCTCCTGTGCATCCAGGGCACTGCTCACAGTGGCACCAAATATTTCCAACTGCGAGGTCAACTCCTCCTTGCCCTTCTCCAGATACTTCAGTGCCCAACGACACGAAGACTTATACCCTACTGACTCAGCACGCTCCTGGCTTATTTGACCCATCAGCGCCATCTTCTCTTCAGCGAGCTTTTGGGAGTACGAACTCAGGCCCTCCACTTCGGCCTTAGCACTAGCCAAATGCGCCTCCAGCGACGCAATTTTTTGATCTTTTAGCGCGCCTTGGCTGTCTTCCCCAGAAACCTTGGCCTTTAGCTTCTCAACAAGGGCAGTTTGATGGGCAGTCGCCAGCATCAACTCCTCAACCAGCTGATCAATGGGCGCATCCTCAACATTTCTGCTGTTTGGCTCGGAGGACTCAGAGTGAACCAGACTATCCCTGGGGGGCGACTCCGCAAACTGTTCAAACCTACACACAAGGAAGAGAAGTATTAATTTTTCAAATGAACACTTAATGCGCAAAACAAATTTTTTTTTTTTTTGAAGACATTACTTACTGCGGGCCAGATGTATTAGCCGAGGGGGGAGGAGACGCAACATCACTTGATGATGATTCTACTGTTAGGATAACAGGGCGCTTCTTCCTCGATGAGCTTGCGCCATCCTCTCCGAGTGATCTTTTGCGTTTCAACCCGGGGTCCTCCTCCTCCTCTTCTTCTTCTTCCATGTGTTGCGCCACTGCTACTGGTGATGGCTGCGCTAATGGAGATGGCACTCTAGGGCTCGGCACGCTTTGCAGCGGCGTCGCTTCCAGTGCGACGGAGGAGCTGGTCCCTGTTTCTCCCAGATTCATTTCCAGGGTACGCCCTGCAGTAGCATCAAGTAGGGGCTCTTCTCCTTCTTTCAGTGGGCGTGTCCCTACATTCACCTACAGCGGCTTAGCTAGTTGCACGACCCTGAATAGATCCATTTCTGCGCCACAGAAGACAACAACACACAAGTTATTTTAAATACAATGAAGGAAGAAAAGCTTACATTAATATAGAAAAGGAATGCGAAGGACGAGCACCCACCCTGTCCATCCGCGTCCAAAAAGATTGGAACCTCCTCAGGTCTACCAAAATAGTTGCGGCTAATACCCAAGTGCACCAAAAATTCCTCGGGATAGGAATTGATGGGGATGCGATTGGTGTTTATTGTATCCGCATCCTCCAAATTATACGATCCAGGGAGGGGGCGCTCATCCTTCGGCAATGAACCCTGGGTATAGAAATCGAAGTGCGATGGGAAGCACACTTCATCTACCCAGAAGAACGTTTCTCTCCAATTCCTGAGCGCGTCTACTTTTTCAGTATAACACTGGAGGTGCCCAACGCGCATAGCGAATGATACCCACCCGTGTGACCACGTGGTGTGATAAAACGCGCGGAACAGGTGGATAGTCGGGTTAATTGCCAGTAATCGGCAATTAATCTCGAAGTTGGTAATTTTAGCTGCACCTATGCAGTGCAGCTGGGATATATGCAGACGGTAATAGTTCAATACGCCGCTCAGGAATAAAGATATTGGTACACGTTGATTCGCGTACTCGAAAAAACGCGTGTATACCCCTATTTTCCTTTCGGGGAAGTCCGCAATTGTCGCCCTCGCGCCCGGAAATTCCGGATGCACTGCGACAAGAATATAATAATCCGAAGCGAACTCTAAAAGTTCGCCCTCAGTTATGTCGGATGTGAAATCAGATAACACCTTGACCATGTTATTGTTTTTATACGCGCACGCGCGGTTACTTTTCGACTAGTAAATTTCTGGGTTGCAAGTTGAAGGTTTGTTAACAATGGCGGATTGAGTTTTTTACTGTGATAATCACAGTGAAATGGAGGTCGAGGGTTAAGTTTTCTTATCCACGCGATGAACGCCACGTGGATCCCACTATCTCCAATGTGTGGATAAGATCAATTGATGGGACGCCGTTACAGTTGCTTTCCCCCGATTTACGAGGCATCCATTTTTAATATTATGTTTAGCTACCACGTGTATCTTTCAAAACGGGAGCCTTTTTTTGGCTTCTTTGTTACGCTTCGCAGTTATTTATTGGCTGCAGTTATTAGTCTAGCATCCGCAGCTAGTCATTGCGCATACTAGACTGGGGGGACATGATGACGTATAATCTATATTCGGGTCACGAACCCGACCAAAGTTCGATACTAGCGAGCCCAGCATGAACTGGGCTAGGCCGATACGTGTTTGGGCCCACGAAGGCCCAAGCCTAAAGTTATTTATGGAATACGATATCGGATAACTTCTATCTTTGGAGATAATCGTTTGTCAACCGACTTAGGCGGGATACGCCGAAGGTTGGGGAACACGGAACCAACAAGGATTCTGTGTGTATATAAAGGGAACCGTATCCCTCATTAAAGGTACGATCTAAACCCTAACTCTCCATAACCCTAAAACCGATTACTTACTCTCACGCCGGAGGATAATTGTGGGAGACAATCCCACGATAAGCCTAACGGTGTTTTCTGTTTACTTAGTGCGCAGGTCTCAAGCAGCAATCATCAATTGGTACGAGAGCCGGAGCCCAAACAAGGAACGCCCAACTTTTGTATCAACATTTTCCTAATCAATGTGACTACTTATCGTCTTACCCATATAATCATGTAACATGTGTGATGCAATATCTATTTTTTTCCTTCTATTTTGATTCAAAAAAAAAGAAGGTGTAGATTAGCGGGAACACCCTGATCCCGAGTGTCTTTTGGCACCAGCCATTGTCCACCCCACAAGGAATAGCTCCGGCAACTCTCCTGGCCTAGTGAGGCACCAATTGGAGTGAGCACGAGTCAAGATTCGGACCCCTGAGCTCTTATTCCCCAAAGTCTCTCCAGTGTGCTCATAGGTTTTGTGAATATGGGTACCTATATAAAGCAAATGTCAAAGATGAGACTTGAACCTGGGTCAATTGAATCAAACACATGTGCTCAACTATTGGACTAATGCTCCATTGGTTCTTCTAATTTGATTAATTGATATTTCACTTGTTTTAATCATATGGGTAGAAGGATATATGTAGGAACAAAATGTAAAAAGAAATATATATTTTTTTCCGTAAAGTTTGAATCTTCAATTTTCATTCTTTTTTAAAATGCATTTATTAAATAAGTACTAGCATCGTGACCGATAAAAGGGTAAAAACATGTTACGACTAAACTTAATCAAGTCATTCTCGGATCACATCATAATATAACCAAGCCGAATTAACCTGCTAATCCAATAACGTGTAAAAATTGCGATATTTCTTTCATGAGTCTCCTTCCTTAGAAGTTCCATATCAAAATAAACATCATTTTTTAAAACGGCAGGTAACTCAAGTTGTTGTTTGGACAACAAGTTCAAATAACATCTTGATCCTATTCATGGCAGACCATGGTACTAGGTGAACAGGGCGACAGCCTATGGCAACAAAATATGGAGGCATCAAAATATTTTGTTTTCTTTGAGTTGTGAAGCGGAAAAAAATAAGAGTTTATATATGGTTGGAGTGAACTTGAAAGTTGTAGTAAAAAGAAAGATAAAAGCTATAAATGCTTAATGTACTTAAAAAACAACTCATTTTACATACTCTACTTTATTTATTCTCATAATATACATAATTGAAAATGTTTGTTAAGGATATTTTTATCATTTCATGCACATCTTCATCTTTTATATCCAAACATTTGTTAATAGTTACTTGAAACATTAAAATAATAAGAAAAAATGGACGCAAACCAAAACTGAAATATTGTGACACAAATCCATAGACAATTCTTGCCCAGATGAGCACCAATATAGTCTGAGGATAAAACAAGTAAAAGTTATATGTGTAATATGATTATTGCTTAAAAAACATAAACATCAATAATAACCACTAAGTAAAAGTAAAAGCTTTCATGATGTTGTTCCATTGCTGGAGCTATGGTGTCGGGAAAGCGCGGTGGCGCGGGCGCTAACATATGTTTTGTATTGGATCGTTGATTAAGTACAATGAGTATAGAGAAGAAACCAAGGCACACACGGATAAAAAACAGAACAACGATGGTGATGACATCATCACTGATTAAGTGCGATGGTGATGACATCATCGTTAGTGTGGTTACTATTGCAAACCACAGGAGTTGACCCAGCGGTAAGAATACCAGTCTTCTAAAGAGGAGGTCAAGGGTTCAATCCAACGAAGAGAAAATTAATCCCCTTATGGCCACGGAGGTTCACCTACGCTTTTATAGTTTTGAGTATGCTATTGAACATCTTAAAGAGCTAGTTTTTCAGTTTTGTTGGTTATGTTCCTTGGTTTTTCTCTTGTTCTGTTTTGGTTGTAGTTTTGTATAGTGCGTGTTTGAGCTCATTCTTTGAGTCTCTTTGTTAATATATCCCAGCTTCCAAAAAAAATAAGGAGGAAATAGTTTTGATTAAAGATTGATAGTGAAGATAGAAGAAAATGGTATTTAAGTTTTTTTGCATAAGAGAGAAGCATTTTATTAAGCATTATGATAGTTGACGTGATCATTGTTAAGAAAATGACAATAAAAAAGTACTCGTATATAAAATGAGTTTGTTTATAAGTATATTAAACACTTATATCTTTTACCCTAAAGAGAAATAAAATGATAGATGGGAAAATAAAGAAGAATGCTTGTTGTCTTCATTAATAAAATAAAATTATTTAAAAATGAAATAATAATATAATGCTTTCAGTTTTACGCTCAGTTCTCGAGCTTTTAGGGAAGGGAAATGAAAAAGAATAGGAAAGAGAAAAGAAAGGGAAAAGGAAAATAAGTGTTAGTTGGTATGTTTTTTGAGATAGAGGAAAGGAAAAGAAAAGTAATCATAATCATGTTATTTAGTGAGAGGAACAGGAAAATAACTTGGTCAATTTACATATATGCTCTTTAATTGTTAGTGTCAAATTTTTAAAAAATGGTATATTAGTCTTTACACAACATACGATTCCGTTTCCTTTCCCTTTCCTCCCAAAAGTGAGAAGAAGATTTACTTAACAGATCTTCCTCCCTATTTCCTTTCCATTTCCCTTTCCTCCTTTAAAAAAGACTCAAGAACACAAAAAACTTTCTATTTCCTTTACTTTCTCGAGAACTGAGCGTTACAGAACTGGCTTTGGGAATGTTACTTTTAGCTTTTTTTTTTCTTTATAATTATCATTCTATACTTCGGACATAAATTTATTTTAAAGTTTGTTAATATGGGTTTTAAACATTTTTACGATATGTATGATTTACAGAAGAAATATATATAATTTGGGTGCTGATATTCTCACGGCACCATTTTATAAATTCAAAGCAATTAAGTGTGAGTTTACAAATGTACCCTTACAATTTATTAACCTCTTTTCTATTAGTTTACCCTAGTATTGATGTTTCTGCTGTCTACATAGTTAATTCACTACCCACCATTTTCTTCAACGTCAATCTTATACGACTTCTGTCACTTGATTTTATGATCATAGGTAACCTTTTTTACAATTAAATTTTTGTGTTTCATAATATTAACAAACTCATCTGACAACATTCATGATTGCAAAAAATGAATTGACTTTGAAATATGAGATTTGATCAAGATCGGTTAAGAATCATCATATTATGGTGTTTTTATTATTAAATGACTTGGTGAATTATGATTATTAATGTATAATGTAGGCACAAGTTGGTTTTTTCATCATAATATTACAGTAATTTACCTTGGTAGTCGGTATGGTATCAACTAATTTTAACCGTCGTAGTATAAAATTACTAAAAGTATGGTTTCGCTATCTTATATTATTTAAGTTTTACCTTTTTGGTTCTAAAATATGTGTTTACATTTTTTATATTATTTAAGTTTTACCTTTTTGGTTCTAAAATATGTGTTTACATTTTTATTTTTAGATGTCTTAAAATATGTTGGTCATTTGGTTTTCAATTAAAAAAAAAAAAAAAAAAAAAAAATTGCGGGTAGGGTAGATGTGTTGTTTTATTAGTGAAGAGTATATTTAGTGAAATTTTTCTTAAACTTCATACATTTGCACAATGGATACTTATGTTCACACGAAAGTAGTAGTTAATTATGAGTTCGGATGGTGTTTATGATTGATTGAATTAGTGATCTAATAAGGTAATGGGTTTGTTTGGCAAGAACTTTTTTAGAGCTATCTTTAAGTTACAAGGTTTTTGTTTTGAATATAAAGCTTTAGTTGAAAACAAGCTTTGTTTGAATACATTAAATGAAAGCTTTTACTTTCACCAAACAGCTAGAAATTTGGACGCTCGTGTAGAAAGCGCTAGATTAAATATATAAGGAGCATCACATATCTTCACCAAACAACTCGAAATTTGGATGCTCATTTGGAAAGCGTTCTAGATTCCTATGAAGCTTTTTGTACATAAAATTGTTGGTTTGTGGGAGTTTAAAACACACGTAAACGACTAGAAGTGTGTGAGCCTATGGGGGCACACACGTTAAACACGAGAGTACGTGACGGACGTTTAATACTTGAATATATTAGAACCGTTTTATGCATGCATGAAAGCCCGATCTTATTCACGACTCATGGACTTGTTCTATTTAAAGTGGGTCGGGTTGGAACTGCCTTGGGCCATGGGATCCAACTGATCGGGCAAGATGAGGTGAATGGGTTTGGTTGGGCTTGTTGATTGTCGACCAAGCTAAAGTCAACGACAAAGGTTGGTTTTGTTTAATATATATAAACTACACACCTTACCTCAACATGCATGTGTAATGTACGATTCATGAATATCCCTAATAAAAGAATTACTATCCCTAAACCTTGTAAACTATCGACTATACACCTGGTGTTTATGATCAGATTGGTTTTATCACAAACCTGATTAAGGTTTGTTAGGTTTAATATTAATTCACAACACTTGCATCTTTGATCCAAGAAGGAGGTTTGAATAAATGTTTACTGCTAGTTCCTTTGTTCGAATAGTAGCAGCTAAAGATAGTGAATTTTGTGTTTTGTTGTTTTCTCGGACAGAAAGGGTACCATGATATCGGACATAACTTGTCCGATATCGGGTGTAAAGTAAAATCTGTTCTCGGACAGTTCATGATCTTGGACAGAAAATAAGGATTGGTTCTTGGTTTTTCTAGTTCGTGTTATTCAAGTTATCAAGCGGTTGATTGGTTTAAACGTTCTCGACTAGCTCAATTCGAACGTACTTGTTTAAGTGTTTGTGTGTGATACTCATAGAGGCATCTATTTTAGATGCTTAGTTTCGTATTGGTTTTCTTGTTCGTTACACTTGCGTTCAATTGCCACGAAAGGTTAGGTTTTCTAGATCCCTTTTAATTAATTAATTATTGTATTAATTATTTTTGTATTAATTACGTGCTTAACATAATTGCGATAACTAGATCCAATATCCGTTGCGTACTCGTAGAGGTTAATGGTTAACTGGTTCTAAAATCCCAACAGTGGCATCACGAGTCAACTCGTTTTTGCGATTATGGGTTACACGTTTCTTATTAATAAACATGTTTAAAAGGCTGCATGAAACCTAGCTTAGTTATTTGTTTTATTTTATTTTGACAATTACATGCAATACTTTTCAATTTTTAATAAATAATAATTAGTCACACACAAATTAAAAATTATATTGATAATTAGAATTAAATTGTTTATTAGAATTTAATCTACATGTTAATTAAAATTAGGGCAAATCGCATAAAAAGGTACTCATCTTATGTCTAATTTCAATTAAAGGTACTATTCTTTTTTTTTTCTCAATTTAAGGTACCCGACTTTTTTTTGGGCCGATTTAGGTTTTTTTCTAACTTCCGTTAACTATTTCGTTAGTAAATTACATGTTTGGTCCTTGAGTTTGTATTGGCATTACATGTTTGGTCCTTCAATCCGCTTTTACACATTTTCAAAAAATATTTTTCGAAGTAAAATTTTTTTCAAAAAAAAAATTTCGAAATATTTTTTTTCCAAATTTTTTTCAAAAACAATTTTTCGAAATATTTTTTTCCAAAGTTTTTTCAAAAAAACTTTTTCGAAATATTTTTTTTCCAAATTTTTTCAAAAAAACTTTTTCGAAATATTTTTTTTCCAAAGTTTTTTTGAAAAAAATTTGGAAGAAAAATATTTCGAAAAATTGTTTTTGAAAAAAATTTGAAACAAAAATATTTCGAATTTTTTTTTTTTTGAAAAAAAAATTATTTCGAAAAATATTTTTTGAAAATGTGCAAAAACGGACTGAATGACCAAACATGTAATGCCTATACAAACTCAAGGACTAAACATGTAATTTACTAACGAAATAGTTAACGGAAGTTAGAAAAAAACCTAAATCGGCCCAAAAAAAAAGTCGGGTACCTTAAATTGAGAAAAAAAAAGAATAGTACCTTTAATTGAAATTGGACATAAGATGAGTACCTTTTTATGTGATTTGCCCTTAAAATTACTTTGTTAATTGAAATTGAATTGTTAATTAGAATTACATGTTAATTAAAAGGGGAAATCATACCTACATTATAATGTAGGTAATTCCCTACATTTCCTTTGATAAAAAATTTAAAAATGTACAGTTCAGTCCCTGCAGTAAGTCTCTGATACATGTTTTCCCTCTGTCCCCACCTTTTTTATCAAAGAAAATGTAGGGAATTGTCTACATTATAATGTAGGTATGATTTCCCCTAATTAAAATTACTTGCTAATTAGAATTAAAAGTTAATTTGAATTTATTAATTGTTAATTAGAATTATTATGATAATTAGAATTATATATTGGTTTATAAATACATAAAATGCGTAATTACTTGTTAATTGAGATTGCCATGCGTTTTTATGTGGCCACAAGACCCACTCAATTGCTTTTGCGATGTATGGGGCGATCTAGGTATTGTATCCTAGTGACGGTCTTATGGTTCTCCGTTTGGGGAAGACTCGCAAGAGAACTCGGAACAATATGTGGTTATATATTGATGTTTATGTTTATATGTTTGTGATTCCTATATGTGCATTATTACTTGCTTTGACACCTAATTGTATGCAATATGGAATAATACATATCGTAACCATAACATTAATATTGGTCTTTATTTACACACCTAAATAACATGCTCATTGTGACATGCTATTTGATCCGTGGAAAATCGTTTATGTAAAATAAAGTGACCTAATATATGAAACACGTTTTCAAGAATTTAAAAACTAGACGCTATGGACACTTGGGATGTACAGCTCACCCACTAGAACAAACTCAAAAAGGGGGTTCAAAGAGGTGCACACAGTCGCACCGAAAGGATGTCTAAGGTTATGCTTCAGCGCTTCGCAATCTA
Source organism: Chrysanthemum seticuspe (assembly GCA_019973895.1). Lineage (NCBI taxonomy): Eukaryota > Viridiplantae > Streptophyta > Magnoliopsida > Asterales > Asteraceae > Chrysanthemum > Chrysanthemum seticuspe. The sequence goes on from BPTQ01000003.1 coordinate 183,201,985, forward strand.
TTGTACAATCAGAACTAGAGGTGATATTTTTGCAGAACCTATTTTCTTTAAAGAACAAAAGAGCCGATAACGTTTCAGATCAATCCATACAATCACACAAAAAGGACATAAATGTAAATATATATACACATTTTTCATATATTTTTTAAAAACAAAATATCTTGCAAACGATAAATTTTCACGCTATGAAAAGTAAACATTCGCGACAAGAATTAAATTATCTTTCTATAGATATGCACTTTTATATACTTTCGACGATTTTTTTTTCAAACTTTTCGCCCTGAAAAATCTCACGTGATTTGTAAAATCACTTGTGATTTGTAAAATCACTTGTGATTTGTAAAATCACTTGTGATTTGTAAAATCACTTATGATTTGTTATTTTAAAAATCATGGTGATTTTAGCCGGCTCGAAATATTAAGCCAGAAACACATCTTACACAAAAAAATTACATGTGATTTTACTAGTCACATGCGATCTTTAAAGTAATAAATCACATATGATTTTCAATATCAAATCAACTCATTCCTTCCTTTTATAAAACAAATTCGTGAAAACACGTGTGATTCTGTTATTTTATTTTATTTTTTTGTTATGAAAAAATGTAAATGAGAAGGAAGTAAGGGCGTTAGAGATGAAGGAGATGAAGTTTTTCCTGCTAGATCCCAACATGACTAGTGACCCGGTAAAAGCCGATATCATCCGAAAGAGACAAGCAAAAAGAATGAAGAAATATGCCGATGCCAATGACGATGACAAGTAAAATGTTGAAGTTTCCTATTATTAATATGTATTGTATTTTTTTCCCGCATCATTTTTTTTGTATCGTTATTTTAAGTTGCGTGTAATAATATTATGTTGTAATGTATTTTAATTTTTAATAAAATAAATTTAGTTTATTTGAAAATTTGAATAAAAAAATAAAGTTGTAAGTGGTTGACTCAAATGAGTAAGTTTAGGTTTATTATGAGTGAATGACGTTAGTTGTGGAGGTTACAGTGATGTGGATAGAAAACATGGCACCTAGTGCTCTTAGAGCATCTATAATGCATCAAGTTTTTAAGACTTGATGCATTTAATGCATGATACACTTGATAACTAAAGCTTGGATGAAAGACTTAGATTCACCAATTCTTTCAAAAAAAGCTTTTGAAAAAGCTTTTGATTTAATGCATAAAACCACTTAAAATGACTTTTTGAAATAGTGAAAAGCTTTTGTTTGACCCGTGGATGCTCTTATGTGGTACAAAGTCAGCATTAACCGACACTGACAACACAACACAAACTCCAGTAGTAGTGATCTTGTTCTGTTTCTTGAAAGTTGAAACCCCACCTACAATAAAAAAAAGTAAAGTAGCGCCCAATGCCGTCTTCCACGGGTTATGGGTACCCAATACCGTTTCCGGTGTATGGGGGAGGTTAAGATGTAGACAGCCTTACCCCTACCTAAGGTATAGAGGCTGCTTCCAGTTCTACCAAAGGTAGAAAGGACCTCCGGCCTTTGTAGGGAGTGAGGATCGAACCCCTGACCTCTCGGTTGAGAGGCAAGGGGTTTTCCAACTGATCCAACCCTACTTGTTTTTAAAAGGGGTGCAACACGAGGACTTCCCAGCGGGTCACCCCACCTACAATAACTTCCAATATTTTCTAAAGGGATAGTCTATATACACCAAAATGATTATGCAATCATTGACTTTTTACATCAAAATATAATCATTGACTTACTTTTTTATACTTAATACAATTAAACTAATCATTGACTTGTTTTTTATTTTTACTTTTAGTTATTATTAGTTAATCATTATTTATCTTAACTTTTTTTTTTTCTTATTTATTTATTTGTATAATTATTTTTTATTTTTGTTATATGTCATATATACATATGCATACCTATATATATATTAGTCGAGTACTCGCGCGTTGCGGCGGCGGGTACCCGTGTAATTATATTTTTTGACGATAGCAAGATTTTTCCGATGCGTTACTTTTAAAGAAGGAAAAAAAAGAATGTCCATAAGAGGTTATTAATTAGAAATTAGTTTGTTTTCTTATTTACGCATTTAGTAATATAATAAAAAACTTTTATAGCAAGGTGCCCGATTATATGCTTTTCATGATGCTAACTTAACACATGGCGATAACTTAATGGAACAACTTTACCGCACAGTGTTGCTTTAAAATATGACAGACTTGCATCACGATGCAATGACGATACGAAAACAAATATAATCAAATAATATTATTCGCTAACAGTATTAATTATAATGTAACTGCCATACAAATGGTTTATCATAGTTTATAATGTAGGAAAAAAACGTATATCGTCATCTCTGGTTACCGTATATGGCAATCAAACAAGAATTCCAGAAGTTAGAAAGCTACGAAAAAAGTTAAAAGTGAAAATAAACCTAAGAAAAAGGTCGTGATTATTTTGGTGTATAAATTACTAATTTAAAAGAAAAGAAAAGAAAAAAAGAAAAAAACATTTATCATCACTACGGTACCCTATGACTAATATTAGGATTAATTAATATTAATTACTCCATTCTCTGTTGCAATTTACGAGGAATATAAAATGACACAATTATCAATGTTTTAAATTTGCTTTTTAGTGTATTTAGTAATACCCTTTCTAAAGAAACATTTGTTTTTCACTTTTTCATTAACAACATACAATTATGTTCAAAAAAAAAATTAACAACATACAGTGTTAAAACTCATGGGAAATCTTGAAGAAAATTTTGTGCATTGCAACGGCTGATACGAAGCTTGACGAGCTTTTATATTTATCTGAATCAATAAGATCCAATCTCACCACTTTTTCTCCTACTTCTTCATCAAAGGTAACATTTTTAATCTAGTTATGTTTATGGGTCATTGAAATTGTGGTCACAATATTGGGTTTTGTTTATTTGGTTTATTTAAGATTATAAGTATGGGTAGTTTGACTTTGGAAGTCAAAGTGGTGTATATAATATATGTAGGCTTACATTTTACCCTTTTAATTGTATATACAGTCATTTTTATAAAGTGATCATTGTTTATCTAATAATTTAGAATTAAAAAAATAAGGGCGTTTGTGAATCCATATTTAGAAATTGCTGCCAATTATATTTGCTAGTGAAATAAGCTGTTTTGTCCAAGTGGATTTTAGTTGATCATTCAAAATGGCTTATTTCACTCGCAAATAATCAGATAAAACAGATTAATAACGAATCCGAAACACTGCTTACATTACAAGAAGGTGCTGTTGATAGCCAATTTGGAATCAGATGATGGTTTATGTTATCTGTGTAATTATAAAAAGTCTCGTATCGATAAATGCGGGTTCAAGTTGTAGTTGTGGATGTGTCAGTTGGACCAAACCCGATAACCAACTTCAAGGACTTTAAGTATGTGTCAAGGAACGAACTTCTTTCCAGCTACTATGAATTTGAAAACCGGCCTAAAACTCAACTTCCAGATGCTCGAGGTGAAGCCCTTGCAATCATGAATAAAGCGCTCACTCTTTACATTAAAAAAGCTCACCAACGTGGACTCCTTGCTGGCATTATTGGGCTTGGTGGCAGTGGAGGAACCTCACTCTTATCATCGGCTTTTAAGTCTCTACCACTTGGCATACCTAAAATCATCGTATCAACTGTAGCCAGTGGTCAGACCGAGCCTTATGTTGGTACATCGGATTTGATTTTGTTTCCATCAGTGGTGGATATTTGTGGTATTAATAATGTGAGTCGGGTAGTTTTGGCTAATGCGGGTGCTGTTTTTTTCTGGGATGGTTTCTGGATGGCTTGTGAATTCGAAAGAATCTTTGCTTTCTGGTAGTGACAAGTGTACGGTTGGTTTGACCATGTTCGGGGTTACAACTCCGTGTATAAATGCTGTGAAAGAAAGATTGAACAAAGAAGGTTATGAGACGTTGGTGTTTCATGCAACGGGTGTAGGTGGAAGAGCTATGGAGGATCTGGTTCGAGGGGGATTTATACAGGTAACTTTTGAATGCCATTTTTGGATCTATATCTGAATTGAAATGGTTCTTATCTTATTATTTAATTTTTTACTTTTGCAAGGGCGTTTTGGACATTACAACAACAGAGGTTGTGGACTATGTTGTTGGAGGTGTCATGGCTTGTGAAGAATCCCGGTTTGATGCAATAATAGAAAAGAAAATTCCCTTTGTTCTCAGTGTGGGAGCTTTAGACATGGTGAACTTTGGTGCTAAGAATACAATACCTACAAATTTCCAGCAGAGGAAAATATTTGAACACAATGAACAGGTGACTCTTCTGTGGCACTTGTTCATGCTATTGTGATGCCCTGTAAGGCTGTAATACCACAAACGGTAGTAAGAAATTGGTTGGCGTATAGTCATCTAGTCATACTAGCAGACTAATGTAGTTTCTGATAAACATTTAGTTGCTAATCCAATGATATGAAACTGTCCTCAAAATTTGTCAGTATCCATATGTTTGTCAGTTTGTGGCTTTGTGCGGCTCTTGCTAACGGTGACACCTTCAACCCATTTACTAATTAGTGGGGCGATTTTGATATTTATTCACCCAAACAAGTAAAATAAAAATACAAGGTAAAACTTAAAGTGCTCAAAGTGTTTGAATGGGTCAAAAGTCGCAAAGACTAAACTCTTGACATATAACATCCTTAAATGTAGTATTAACAGAATTTGGGTTTATCATCAAAATAACATAGTTGTCGTGATCATATTTGACATCCTAATTTTTTGGGTGTCAAACAATTTATGTCAACCTGATTTGGCAATTTTCATGCCAACCTGACCCATCCCATTTTTAGCTGTTAATCTTTTTTTATCCGTGTTGACCTGTTATCCAGCCCACCCATTTCCAATGAATGAGTATGTAGCAAGAATCTTGAAATCCACGATAGCTCACACCTTTATATTAGTTTTTCCACATAGTTGATAGATGCTCAGCATCTTTCAATATCTTTGAGATCTAATAGAAATACATTCACATATGCAGGTCTCATTGATGCGAACCACAGTCGAGAACAAGAAATTTGCTGAATTTATTGCTCGAAAAGTAAACAAAGCATCATCAAAGGTTCGTGTATGCCTACCAGAAATAGGCATCTCGGCTCTCGATGCACCTGGAAAGCCTTTCTATGATACTAATGCTACTGGTACCCTTATAGAAGAACTAAAAAGACTCATCGAGACTACAGAAGATAGGAAGGTTAGTCTGCTTATTAATCAAACTATGTCACAATTTCCGAAAGTCTTATAATTTGTTAACCCATGGAATATCTTCCATGATAACTTAGGTGAAGGTTTACCAATATCACATCAATGACACCGAGTTTGCAAAAGCTTTAGTTGACTCATTCTTGGAGATACATAAAAAGCTTAACGTTTCTAGTCAGAAACAAACGGTTATTCAACCCGATGCCCCAAGCACACTTTCCAAGAGTTGCACAACTATTTCTTATAACTTTAATTTCCCCGATGCAAAGCCAGGTAAGCAATCTTCTTTGATTCACGTATATTTTTGTAAATAAAATAATAACTTTTTATCAACTATTTGCTGAATAACAGAGACGTTGCAAAGAACTCAGAGTGTGTTACAGATGTTGAGAGGCCAAATAACGCAAGGAAAACCGATCATAGGGGGGGTGCAGGGACAGGAATATCTGCCAAGTTTGAAGAGGCGGGTGGTGTAGATCTCATTGTACTTTACAATTCGGGGCGGTTTTGGATGGCGGGATGAGCTTCCTTAGCGGGATTGTTACCATTTGCTGATGCAAATGCTATTGTGGTTGACATGGCTAACAAAGTACTCCCGGTAGTGAAAGAAGTAGTTGTTCTTGCCGGTGTATGTGGGACCGATCCTTTTCGAAGAATGGATCACTTTCTCAAACAATTGGAATCGATTGGATTCTGTGGAGTCCAAAACTTTCCAACCGTCGGGCTATTTGATGGTAATTTTAGGCAAAATCTTGAAGAAACTGGAATGGGTTACGGGTATGTATTTTTCAACCATTATTTAATAATTGGATTCTATAAATTTAACTTATGTAAATAGTGTTATATCATTTAACTTTTTTTCAGTTTGGAGGTTGAGATGATAAGCAAAGCTCATAAAATGGGGTTGTTAACAACACCATATGCTTTCAACGAACAGGAGGCTGTTGAAATGACAAAAGCTGGTGATGATATTATTGTAGCACATATGGGGCTCACAACGTCTGGTTCAATTGGAGCAAAGACAGCAGTCTCACTAGATGAAAGTGTAATTCGTGTACAAGCTATTGCAGATGCTGCACATAAAATCAATCCTGATGCAATTGTGTTATGTCATGGAGGTATTACTCATCTTTTAACGGTTAAATATTTGTGTTTGGAAATAGACTTGATAATATGTGGTTTGCAGGTCCTATATCTGGTCCAACTGAAGCAAAATTTATATTGAAGAAGACTAATGGAGTTCATGGATTTTATGGTGCATCGAGTTTGGAAAGACTACCTGTTGAACAAGCTATAAAAGGAACTGTTCAGCAATATAAATCAATATCCCTAGTGTAGAACTACACCGGCTTGTAAAAGCTATATGAGTATACGACATGCATTTTCATGCCACTTTTCCAGTTTTGTGCATATGAGAAATAATGTCATGTATCATAGAACATGTTTGTTGTAAAAACGTGACTTCAACAAATAATGTTAACTAGGGGTGTCATCTCAAGTCAATAAGCAACAAAAGAAATTTTTCACAAGTGTGTTGGTTCAACTGGTGATCAGTAATGCATTGTTTGTGTTTCTTGTGTATCTTTTTAGCAACGTTTGTGGCCTTGTGGGCTAAAGTTTTACATAACATCAAATGAGATGGACAATTAAATAAAAGTTGTACAAGGCATGGCGCCAAGTGATGAATAAATGAAAAATATGCATCAAGTCTCTTGAATGTCAGTTAGCTAATTTTGATAATTTTAGTTAAGTCTAAGGTGGTGCCTTGTGGTATATTTGTATCGATGGCTGTGCGGTATAGGAAGTTGATGTCTTTCCAGCAAATTTTTTAACGAGGAGTATATGATCTTGAGTTTGACCAAAAAGTAGGCTTGTATATAGTTTAGAAGAGATATGATTGTTTTGTGATGTCTAAAAGCGCCTTTAAACTTATGGCTGATTCAAAATGGTATCACTCTAGTTAGGGCTGTAAACGAACCGGACGAACACGAACGGAGCCTTGTTCATGTTCGTTCATTTAATTTTAACCGGACAAATAAACGAACACGAACGCTTAAACGGACGAAATTTCTTGTTCATGTTCGTTTATTAAGAAAGTGAGTTGTTCATGTTCGTTTATTTTCGTTCATTAAGACACTAAACGAACGCTAAACGGACATAAACGATCAAACATAAATAAATATAGACAAACAAATATAAACTTTATGAAATTATGCATCTAATATTGTTTTATAAGTGTTGTTTTGTTTAAACAAACTAATTTTAAAATTATCCAATTAAAAAAATATGATATACGAACATAAATAAATAATTGAACATAAACGAACCTTAATGAACGCATAATCGGACGTTCACGAACATAAATAAACGGACGTGACTTTTGTTCATGTTCGTTCATTTAACTAAACGATTGTAAAATATTGTTCATGTTCGTTCATTTAATAAATAAACGAACATAAACGAACTTTTTACCGAACGGTTCATGAAATGTTCGCTGAACGTTCAGTTCGTTTACAGCCCTAACTCTAGTGATGCTTAAAAAGAGGTCCACTTACCACTTACAAACCAATTTATTCATGGTACACGAGATTTGCCAGTTTAGCCATGTTTTTAGTGATCCTAGTAATAACTCTGAAAAAAATTGAGACTCAAACAACACATGCTCCAAAAGCATCAAGTATGTTCAAATGGTGATCGTTTCATTTTCCTCGTGAATCGTGACCACTGACCACTGTCCCTTTTTTCCACCATAACATATACTACCTAAAACACAACCACATTTTCTCTAAAAAGAGTAACAAAAAGGAGTGTTTAGTCGGTAAAAAACTATCACATTTTTTCAGAAATTTGTTTATAAAAAATTGAAAAAACTGAAAACACATTTATTCTACTGTAACTTTTTTCTAACTATTTTTAAAAAGGTAAAACTTTCACTTTTCAAATTTTAACTAAAAAAAATAAAAACTTCAAATCTACCCTTTTACATTTTTCTCTCTCTAAAAATAAATAAATAAATAAATAAATAAAAGAAAAGACGGGATTTCGCAATCTATCATTCAAGTATATCATTCTAACACTAATCACCATTAGTAATATCTCCACATTTAGCTAAACATCTTTTTAAAATAACTCTATCTTTATGGGTTTTCAAAATTCTCAAACTCTTCTTTATAAAAGAAAAATCATTTCCTTCTCAAGGAATCTAGAAACGAAAAAATAAGATTTTTTTTAACAACTAAACACTATCTAAACTTTCACAACCAGCGCGTGGTTGGAGCGACAAGCTTCTCATACCCAACGACAATTGATAAAACAAGCGTGTTAAGAGCACAAGGTACCCTATGATACCGTCGTGTGATGCAACTGTCAATATTCTCCAAGACTTAAGGAATGTATTCCATTTTCTAATTGTGAAGGGACTGATACTAAAACTTAACCCAACATTATCACGCTTCTTTATAATTAATCAGATTAAAAAACATTCATTTCGACCAAGATCCTCCTCTCCCGTACTTCAAATCTGAGATCTGAGGTAAGACTATCTTTATTTACAATATCATCCAACCCAATCTTTCATTAAAATATTATTTTCTCACTCATCCACAATTCCACATATACAATCTATACATACAACCAATCTCAACTTTTTTACCATTTATCAACAACTCAACCTAACATATAATATTATTTTTATGTTTGTAAAAATTAAAAACCCAAAAATAAATAGCCAAACATTTACCTTTTTACCATAATAAAAAACGTACGTTAATTAAAATAAAATAAGTTTAAATTAAATTAAAAAAGAAAAGAAAAAAGACACATAATCGGTTGAAATTTGAGAATCCAATTTTGAGTATTACTTTAAAACACTAGGCCCATTATGACAACTAACAAAAATTCATATGATAGCCCCGTTAAACAGCCCATTATCACATTTTGGTATTTAACCTAACATGCTAGGTTACTTTCTTCTTCCTTTGGCGGTATGCATATCATCATTTTAACCTTTCTTCTTCCTCTAGCAGTTCCGAGACATGCAACAACAACATAAAACGCAAACACAAAAACACACAAATACAAAAAAGAGAAGGAAAATAAAAAGGAAAACGCGGGTAAGTTACACTCTAATTGTTGGCAGATTCAGAGCGTGACATGTGGCAAAGTTGGCTTAAAGATTTGGAAATCACAAACCGACCGGATCGTGACTTTCTCTTTCTTTCTTTTGTATACTTACTAGCAGAGTACTCGCACGTTGCGGCGGCGGGTACTCTATAATCAACTTTTTTGATAAACAATATTATTCGATTATAATTTTTTTGTGATAATGATATTGAGAGAATTATAGGAATAATTTATTCTACACTTTCTCATATAAAAATAGTAGAGTACTTGTCCATCACGATGTAATGGCGATACGAAAATGGTAGCAAGTGGTACTACAAAGTTGTGATTATTAACGTTGAAAGTTACTCGCTAGTTAACACAGTTCAAAGTTTTTATAATAGATTATTAGCTTGATTGATTTGTATCATGTGGTATAATAATTTTTCTTTTGAATAACGGATATTTTAAGAATAACATTAGTTAAAAGCGTTATATTAATGCATCGGGCATTAAATGAGAGTCCATTATAAACATATCTTTATAGCTACACCAAAAACCTATAGCAAGCTTTCGAATATACAACCCATTAAAAAGTGTGATGAGTTTAAGTATAACATCTACTTGTACTTGGTGCAAACTAATGTGGTATAGTAAGTAAAAGTATATATAACTTGTGTTATGGGAAAAGGTTTTTTTTTTTTTTTTTTTTTTTTTTTTTTTTTTTTTTTTTTTTATGGTTTAGCCAATGTTAGAAATTCGAGTCAAAGTTGGTTTACATAAATATTTTCAATTGTATATATGACCTTGTTCAGTGTTGCGTGTTGCAGCTGGTTTTTTGGATTTTTGGTTTGTGTTATTTTTGTGTAACAAAGTTTCATGCAATCATTGGTTTTTATTATTTTTGGTAAGATAAAAAATTGAGTATTCATATTGTTTTCATATGATTTATAGTGGGCCGGTGAATATTTTCAACTTATTGGGTTTGTTTTTACGTGACAAAATTTGATAAAGCGATACAAGTTTTAATGGTAAATGATATTATGTATAATAACCTCACCTTCAACCCTTTTAGGCTAGCCCCAATAAGGCCAATCGCCTAGTCGATCTTGTATATAGTCGATCGATTTGTATCGATCCTTGTTGTTGTGGACAAATCGATCGCCTACCATTTTGCAAGGAATGAATCGTGCAGCCGATCGAATAAACTTTGGTTTTGTGTGTGTGTTAATTATTATAAAAGGTAAATTTGTGGGGTATATTTTTTATAGTGTAGGTCACGTTATTGGGACACCCAATCGCCTGAAGGTCGTTGGAGAGAGAAAGCTGACGTGACAGTGAAAAGTAAGAATCCCCTTACTTGAGCAGCATTAGTAAAATCATCCCAGCCATTTAAGCTAAATTCGAATTAGTACGGTTAATAGCCCAAACTTATAGTATAAAAAAGTTTCTGCTAATGGATTTCCAACCAAATAAGCCCATAGTCCAACCCATAATAACTCTTAACCCTTAGTTTTTTTAAGTTATATAAAGCCCATCTACAACAACAAAAAAAATTCTCGTAACCCTATCACATATACAACTCGCAGTCTTGCAACAAAAAACGCATCTACCATCCACATTGCTTCCTTATCTCTCCATTAAACAAAAACTCATTTTCAGTCATTCCTACATCACACGAACAAAACACAGTTAAAACTAACTCCAACCTTATATCTCCAAAATAATATACAGGCACTTGAAGGTCTTTTAAAGTTCTCGGGTACTGTTTTTGTTTATCGTTTAAAGAAAGAAAGAAGGATATTTTTATTGTCTTTTCTTTAAACTTTCGGATATATAAGAGAAGTGGTTGTTTCTCACAGATATGTGATGATTATCGTGTTATAAATCTTTAAAAATATTTTGTTAATACCGAACACGAAACTGAGATAGTGAGATCTTTGGTTCTTGTTTTCGAGTCATAACCGAGATCTTTTTGTATCTTTCTTAGTTACGAGTTGTAGATTGTAGTTGGTTTCGTATAATGTGATTTGAGAACTGTAGTAAAGGATTTTGTTGTTTGTTAATTTTTGCTTTCTTCATCTCATCTTTTTCTTTTATGTGGCGGCAGATTTTGATGGTGGTGGTGGTGGCTGGTGTAGGTTAGAGAGAGATGAAAGTAGATTTATCTACTTCTGTGTATGTTTTTTAATCGGTGCTGGATAAAAAAGAGTGTATGTTTCATACTGGTTTTGGAGTTTTACGGTTGGATATTGGCTGCTACAAGTCTGGTTGAAACGGACGTTTATATAGTAGTATAGATAATATAATATTGAGTTTTTTTTGTTTTATACCCTCTAATCTGTTGGATCAGTTCACCGATAAACATAGTAACATTATCTTGCTTATTTATTTTTTTAAACCAAATTTAATCCTTAAATTTTACAAATCATTTAATTTATTTATTTAGGGTTGTATAGAAAGAGATAAGAAAAATGAATCCGGACACAGTAAAATCGACTCTGCAAACATTGGCTTATGGAAATGTTATGGCTGCTGCTGCTCGTGATTATCAAAAGGTAATATTTTAATTTTTTTTTCAGATATTGTATTATTTGGTTATATAAGTATATGTTCAAGAGAAAAAAAAATTAAGGTTTTGTAGTTAGAAAGTTATTAAATTGATAATTAAAGAGCCAAATGTGGACATGTTATTTGGGTGCTAGTATAGTCAAGACCCGTTTTGAATTTTCAAATTGATCTTGCTTGAGGTTTTATAGTGAATCGTTACATATGGCTAATCTGCACTTGCCATCCGTTATTACATCCTTCATCGCAAAGTTCAGACTTTAATATGTTTGGTAGATATCACTTTTAGTTATAATTTTACATCACTCCAACCAACCTTGGCCGTACGTCTTTTCATATTCACATTGCATGAAAAAGACCATCTCATGAGCTTTTTTTATCTCCTTTGACAAAGGATTAGGAAGAATAAACATTCATGACCAGTACACTTGGATGCATCCAAGATTATTGTTTGTCATTTTCTCACCTTACAGAATGCATATCCAGGTTATTTCTGAGGGTATTATGATGTATGAGAGGGATGTATTAACTGATAGCATACATGATTTACATTAGGTAATAAGTAAGTTGTTTTTCATTATGTAATGCCATGGATGATGCATGTTGGTTTTTGATAATGTCATAAGAGATGAAGGATGAAAGATTCAAAATACTCCTAAATAAACCTGAGTATAACTATATATCTCATTTGTGTATTCTTTTTTACTCCTCATTCATTTAATTTATTCTTACAGGAATTGTTGGCTCAAGAAAAGGCACAAACATCATCTTCATTTAATGAGGAGGTTGATCTCGATGAGCTGATGGATGTAAGTTGTGAATGCATTTATCATTATACAATATATATTTGTTAATCAAAGTGTCCAATTGAATCCACTCACATCAAATTACATATCAGGACCCCGAGCTGGAAAAGTTACATGCAGATAGGATTGCGGCTCTTAAGGTTGTAATTGGACTAGTTTTAATTACACACATTATTACGTAAATTGAGACAATGGCCTTAACATGGAATATTCTTTTATTCTTTGATCTTTCATTAAAAAAAGAGGGAAGCTGAGAAGCGACAATCATTGACTAAAAAAGGGCATGGAGAGTATAGAGAGGTAAGTGAAGGAGACTTTTTGGGTGAAGTCACTGGTAGTGAAAAAGTGATTTGCCACTTTTACCATCGCGAGTTCTATCGTTGCAAGTAAGTTTTGTACTTTTTAACTAAATAATCAGTGATATTATTTCAGATGATACAGTTTTCTTGATGATACTGTTTATTTGTCTTGTAGGATAATGGACAAGCATTTGAAGACTCTTGCAACAAGTCATCTAAATACCAAGTTTATTAAAGTAGACGCTGAGGTCTGTATATGTGATTCATCGTTACTTAGGCGTAGTCAGTATTTTACTCTTCTATAGGGTTTTATCATTTCATAAGTCGCGTGCAGAATTCCCCATTCTTTGTCACCAAGTTAGGAATAAAGATGCTGCCGTGTGTCATTTTGTTCAGGTCAGATTCATGATAATGGTATTAGTCTAAGTTTTGGTTTTCCATGGTATTATTGTGGCCTTGTGGGACTGATAATTTTCTTTTTCTTTCTTACAGAAACGGAATTGCAGGAGATAGGCTGGTTGGGTTTCAAGATTTGGGAGGAAAAGATGATTTTAGCACGAGGAAGTTAGAAGTTTATTTGATAAAGAAAGGTAACACTTTCTTCTAAAATCACTCCTTACGGCTGGTTAATTTTTGCACCATGTTGGTCTCTAAATTTTTTTCCTCTGTAGGTATAATCGAGGAGAAGAAAAAGAATGAAGATGAAGAAGCTGAATATGACGAAAGTAGACGAAGGACAGTGAGATATTCTGCTAATAATGATTCCGACTCCGAATGAAGAGAGTGGCTAGGAAGTATATGCATCTCAGGTCTATGATCAGCATTTCATATTATGTAGTTTGCCAAGCCTTTATGTCAAAGTATTTATGGATACAAACATCATTTCGTGTGTTTTTGTTCTATGATATTACTACCAACTCTTTTAAGTTTTGAAATCAAAATGAAATGTCTCTGCGAATGACTATATGTAGTGAGGGAGGATGATGCCAAACAAGAATGATTGTATTGTATCTGTGTGATCTTAAGATTCGGTTGATTCTGAGACCAAAAAAAATGTACGTGTATATTCCAACCTTCAATGAACATTGGATGTATTTGATGTCGAAAATTTTCTCTTGTCACACCATTTGCTAACTGATCATCATTCTCCTTCCATTGTTTATTGAATAGTGTATCCAATAGCTCATATCCAAATGTTCCATCATCTTATCAAACCTGTTGCATGCTAATCAATATTTACGATTTGTTAATGAGAGTATTTCATTGCAGATTATAGTTCTTGTAGATTATGTTTATGCTGATTGCTGAAGGTCTTTTTGAAGCAGTTCATTACTTGAGGTAGGGGTTTAACAGTCCACTCACTACAAAATAAAAGCCATTTACCTACTAAATGTTTTGCTTACTGATGAAAGGAAATAGTCAATAAAACCATTTTTATAAGCATTGGTGACTAAACCTTGCTAATGATAAAAGTAAGCAAAAGATTACTAACTTTTTATAAAAAAAAGGCAAGTATATACTGTAAGTTCAAAATGCAAACTGCAAAACACTCATTCTATCCCATTATTTCTAACTTTCATTCCCCACCCTCAACCCCCACCCCCCTCTTTCATCCACCTGCACTATCACCATCACCGTCACCATCACCGGCCACCGTCACCATCACCATCACCATCACTGTCACCATCAACCATCACTATCACCGGCCACTATCACTGGTCACCATCCCCGTCTTCAGCGTCTGAATTTACATATAAGTAATGAAACCCTAGATTCATCAAGCAACAAATCGATCGATTTGTGATTAGTTCAGTTTAGAACTTGAGGTATTTTTTGCTTATCTTGTTATTGTGCTTGTACATATTAAATTTCTATTGATTTTTGTCAAGTGGTTATCTTGGATTCATCTTTGATATGATTTTAAACAATTGAACCTTATGAGCTTGGAATATCTGATCTGGAACTGTTTCTCCCTTTGTTATGATTTTATAATGTTAGATTTTTGTGTGCAGTTTAAGTGTTGGATAAAATGCCTGAGTGAACTTTATTAGTTTAACTGGTTGCAATTACAGTTCTTTTATCGCAATCTATTCACATTTTGCTGGAATTGTATGATTTTCCAGTTCCATACAATATCATGATAATAGGAATGTGATTTGTTGATGAATTAGTTGACGAAAAGTTCATGAGCATACATAGTTTATATAGTTAAGTAACAAGAAAAGAAAGAGACTCGGACATGAATTTACTGAAGGTGCGACTGTTGATAGTGGTCATTTGGTTTATGTTGGTTTTTTATTATCAAGGATTAGCAATCGTGTAACCGTTTACTTTCCTATTCCATTCAGGATCTACTCCTTTATCCAACTCCTTTGGGACATGTATGTAGAAAAATGCGTAGAGTTTGCTGTGAGATGGTCCATTATGCAATTTTCTAAACTAATTGGCATGTGCCCTTTCTAAGGAATCTGATAATCATGGGTAGATGCTAGCTAGCAAATCATTGTCGCTGCCGTGACATCATCTACTAACATGTACATTTCCATGCAGATGCATACTAATATAAGTGGTGTGAGAGGAAGATAGGGAGGTATATTCTCATACTTAGGTGATGTAATTACACTCATGTACTTACTTTGTTTGAAATAGGCCTGAACCCGAGCTCATGTTGAGGTAATCTCTCTAAAATCAATCCATTTCTCGCTTTTTTGTGTGCTAAATATTGGCCATAACAAACTTTCTCACCTTCAAGCCACTATAGGAGTGTAAGACACTCTTGAGTCATGATTTACACCATCCATAAGTATTAGTTAATACGGTTTCCAGCTATCTGTGTTTGATAATCATATCGTTGATTTACCGATAGTCGCTTCTTATATGTTCATTATGTTGCGCACAGTTTGGGGGTATTTCTAAGCCTCTCTTGATGATAGTTCATAGTTTTGTAGACTTTATTTGCAACATAATAGTCTTGAAAATATCTTTTGATTGTGCATATAATGGTCCATAGATTTTTTCAATGCATTAGAAGTTCACTGAGGGTTCAGGGTAGAATTTATACTATGCACATTTACCTCTAAATAAAATATTACTCTAATCGGTATACACATGTTTGGATCAATTATTTTGGTTTGGAATTAGTGTATGTTACAACTCTTGTTTCGCCATAATTTCTTTTGTTGATTGTTTTGTGTGCTTGTAACAGAGCGGAAATTGCAGAACTAACGGAAGGCGACGACATTTGAGGTAGCCTGACTGAATATGCTTTTAAATCTCTGTTTCTTTCTTCCTGGTAGCGTGAAATTAATAGATAAATGTTTTTGTTTGTAAACTTAATTCGTGTGCCAATGTTGTTCTGCTTGATTGGTAAAAAGTCTTGGGTAATGCAGGTAAACCTCGAAAGATTTTGGTCCTACTGCAAAGGTTTCATGTCACAAACTATATGGGATTTGGGAAGCAACAAGTTTGAGCTACCGTTGATGAGGTTACACATCCTGTTGAGGTAGAAGTAAATGCATGAACTCGTTTGTTTTGAATATCGATAAAGATGACCTGACATGTTCAATTAAATTGCCTAAATTGTACTTGTTTATGTACTTAGAGTATATTTAAGGTATAACCATGCATGATTAATACTCATTAATTTGATTCCTAAAATTCATTTGTAGGAAAAACTTTCTTAGCTCTCGCTGAAATAGAGTGAAGCAGATCATCTATGACATGGGACAATATACCTTACGAGCTTAAATCTCTCTTTTTGTAAAAAAAATTGGTAAAACAGCTAGTGGGGTTCAAAAGTGACATGACTTCCAACGTCAAACCGTCATTGGATGGTAAGGTGTGACTCAAATCTCTCTTTTTGTACAATAAATTTATTTATCTCTCTATATATAGTAATTTTAGAAAATAATGTTGTAAGGTTGCCTTTTGGACGAACTAGTCCTAAGTGTTTAACTAATGTTTGTTTTAGGAACATTGAGCTGAGACGGAGTTAACTTTTTTTGAAGTTTGTTAGTTTTAGGTTAATAAGAAGTGTATAGTTGTGATGGAGTAACTTATTAAAACCCCATGAAATAAGCTTATCCAAACACTACAGTGGACATTTACATTATGTTAGTGACCCTCTTGGAACCTGTTTAATCTGTTATAAAGAATAGCTATTCTTTTGCACTATAACTTCTTTTGACCCGTTGTTTATTGTGGCAAATAATGTATGTTCACCTTTTGCAAAAAGCTTCTTTTGACCACTTGCCTATCTTGACCCAACCTCCCATTTTACCAGGCTTAGTCGCTTATTGAAACTCATACTATAAATGGTCCAGAATAAGTATAAATGAACTAAAGTTTTGTGAAGAGTTTAACAAACTCAATGAATTTGTTATGTTTTGTTATGGAATTTGGAGTAGTAATGAATATAAATTGCGGTTTAGCTTGTTAATGTAATGCTACGTTAATGATGAAGAGTACTGCAACTAATACGTTGTACTATAAAACTTAAATATAGGATAAACATTAATGATTAATCACACTTTGAAAATGGATCACTTCCCATCTGTTGCATGAACATAATAAACTACTTTAGATATTTAGGCAGCAAGATATAAGTACAGAATTAGTGAATACCCTGATTAGTTGTTGTAGTAGATTTGTATGCCCATGGAATCCTCTCTTTAAATACATTAAGCACATTTTATGTATATGGTCCTACTTACAACAGTTTGAATGCTTAGACATTATATGTCACACTGATGTGTTTTTGTGAGTTGTATCGATTTTGTTTCATTAGAGGACGAGTTTCTGTTATTTTTAGACCTGATTTACTGCAGCTTAGTTTTGAGCTGTGTTTTAAATTCAGTTCTGTACTCTAATGGCGTCATTAAGTTATGTGTATCGCTGCATTGTGTGTATTGACATAAATACACTAGAATTAACTGGTGTTTCGAGCTAATAACATACTCATTAGTCAATATACTAGCAAAGCCTAATGACAAACGGAATATGAAACATACATTCTGGAACACTTCTGTTATTGTTTTTTTAAGTTTAAGATTTTTTTAGAGCATACGTGTTTTTATACATTTGAGAAATGCAGGACACCACTTGAACCATGAAGTTATATCATCATATCTCTCTCTTTTGATCTTGAACTGTTCTTTGAATTTCAATTCTTTGTATTTGTGCAATGTTTTAGTTATTTTGGATATCTGTACAGCTTAAAAGAACAATTATATTTAACTGATATTACTGGAAGCTAGTAAAGGCTCTGCTGACTGAAAGTTTAGTCATAGTAGTGATTTTATTGAAAACTTGTATAACCTCTACTGACTAAAAAAGTGCAGTGAGTAAAAGTTTTGAACTTTTGCTCACTAAACATTTAGTAATAATAGACTTTTAGTGATCCCTATGTTACTTACTCTTTTCTTTTTAGTGGGAGTTGATAAAATAGCTTTTAGTGACTCTTTTCTTATTTTTTGCTCACACTTGCTTTAGTGAGCAAATGGCATTAATTTTGTAGTGACTCTCATACGTCAATCCTATAAGGCATAGGACAACAGACATATGGGCACTTACAAAGGGAACATAACACTAAGACTATTAGAAAAGGATCCAAACGAAACTAAACAGACGTCAAAACAAAAAATTCAAAAACTTCATAATTTGCATGCCAAGGTTGGATTTATTCAGCATTCGTTCTAAGAAGATATAGCTCGCAGCCACTTTATTTGCGACCCACAAAAAAGATAACACTTGGAAGTTCATCACAGATTCTTGAAAGGTTTGTGACTTTGTTCTCGATAGTCTTTTATTTGTTGCCATCCAAATCGTATATAATATGGATCATACCGTAGCTTTCCAAACGGTTCTTTGCTTCTTATGAAAATTTGGTCTCCCTTAATCATTTATTATTTCATCAACCGACCCGAAAGATACATTACTTCTGCCCCATCACGATAGGACTTTTTTCCAGCCATATGAAACCCGTGAACAAGTCAAGAAGAAATGGGTTATAGATTCTTCCTCCTCATTACAATGAGGACAAAGAGTAGAATGAAGATCCATACCGATGTGATTAAGCCATTTGTGGACTGATAATCTCTTTTAATTTAAACGCCAAATAAAAATACATACTTTCCTCGGAATGATTTTGCACCACTTTGTTTCTTGGGTCACCATACTCGAGTTAGAGTGTTTTTCTATCGATCATATCCGTAAGACTTTTTACCGAGAAGTGACTCTTTTCATCAAGAGACCAACGTCATGCATCTGGGTATAAAGAGTAAGAAACAAAACTTTTGATCATATCTGTCAGTTCTTCAAGTTCGCCAACCCCCCCCCCCCCCCCCCCCCCCCCCAAACCACCACTTCCCTCTCCCACTTTCAACAACCATCCAAACCCCATGACCATCTCCCACTCACCGAGACATGTTTGTTAGATTCTAGAGCAAATAATCTAGGAAATCTATCGCTGAACTTAAACTCACCCAACCATTTATGAAGCCAAAATAGAGTATTGCGTCAATTACCAACCATCATGCCAAAAGATCCTTTAAAAAGAACCCTTGTTTTCTCAGTATCATTCCCCACTTTAATTATGTCACCCCATTTTTCACTACCGCTTATCATCCCCTAGCCCTCCATATTCACTATAAATACTTTTGATTAATTTAACTCAAAGTCTCATATCTACCTGAAACCTCCACCACCACTTTGAAAAAAAAAACAAAAAACAAAAAAAAGGTTTTTGTAAAGTTCGCTTAAACTGCTCTTAATGTGACATCACTTCCCTTCCAATATCAGCACCACATCAGCTTGTTCTCTACCTTTACTCCCTCTCACTTTTTATCATCAATAATCACCACGCCGCCACATTTCATTAAAATAATCTACTTTATATAAATATACTTTGCACGGTTTCATAGGTGAGAACCTCCGTTCATTTTATATTTTTGGATTCCTCACACGGGAGCTTTGCCTACCCAACAAGGGTGGTGCGTGAGTTGGTTTGGTCATGGAGGCTCGCTCCAACCCCTGGGAGTAGTCTTAGAATTTGTAGTTTATATTTACATATTGTATCAACTAATTAAGGATTGAAATCCTTTAATGTTTGTGTCTCATGTTGTGTTATACTGAATCAATAACATAAAAATGAATAAAATTGTGAAATCATTCTTAAATAAAATATGGGACTTACGAATTTATATTCTCTTACAATATGTTAACATGAGGAGCTGAATTTGAAAAGATCCGAATCCTTATTAAAACACATTACCATACGTTCATGACATATCTCTACTATATATAAAGGTAAAACATATATTAATCTACTCTTACTTCTTATTTCTTCAAACATTATATTTTACACTCATATTTTCCTTCAACAACTACTTATAACTTAAAGGTATAAACCAATAAACATATTCATTCATTTCATACACGAAACACTTAACCACAACTTAACAATTACAACTTTTTGCCACTTTGAATTTTCTACCTATGCGCGAGTACTCGCCTAGAATACGTAACGCAAGAAAAGTTTACTTACAAGGGTAAAATCCTTGTAATTTTACCGTTTAGTATAATTCTAATAACAAGGACGATATGTACACTTAAATTAACACAAAATTTAGGGCTAAATATACAACACTACCAACTTTAAGATGGACAAATATTCCTAACACTTAGACATTTCATTGTTTTGATCACCATACACTTCGTTATTAAAAGTATAATCGGCAATATTGACATCATTTTTGGTTGATGGGATTGAAATTCGTACAAAAATGGATCACCTCTTAAATTTGTATATTATTCAAATAAAAAAAAAAAAAAAAAAACCAGTTAAAATTTTGAGCTGCAATATTCAAAAGAGTCTTGGGAGGGAAAGAAAACAAATTCGAATAAGAACATAAAAGTGTGTTGTACATTTTTGTCACCTTCAATAAAGCACTTCACATGTACAAACAGAATACCATTCACTCCAACAAATCAAATCACCAGGCAATAATGGTAAAATAATACTCCTTAAATAGTCTTTAGTCTTTACAAGATACGGGGTACATAAAAAATTTAACCACTTAGCTCATATTTCCATATTCAAAGTTTCAAACCAGTGTACAAACTCTCTATGATTCTATGCCCGATGCAACTCGCTTTATCATAACAAATGACCTAAACTGATGAAGAAAATTACCATCGTCAGTGGCGGATGCAAGAATTTCGTTTTTTACACTAGAGATGCTATAAGGATATGCACATATGCACGTGCATACCTTTATAAGAGTCTGCACGTGCATACCCTCTGCACTCAAGTATGTGCGGCCCATGGTAAGCTAACATTAAAAGATGAGTGAGATGAGTCTTGAAACTTATGTTGATCTTTGTTTGACCAAAGCCAACATGAGAATCTTTAACCTCTTTGTTTACACACTTGGCAGATACGTGGCATTGAACATGTTGATGAAAGCTGTTAGATATTAGTGATGATAGTTAGATAGTCTAGGGGTCTTTGTGAAACTTTAATTCTTATTGTAGTCAAACAGGAATGTGCATGTCGGTTCCCATGCTATATATATGGCATGGACAACTTGTTACGTTAAGGGAATTCGTGCGTCTTGTTTTCTCCTTTGTAGCAGCCAACTTCAACTCTTTTAGGGTTGGTTTTCTTCCCCCCTCATCTCTACAATAAAGAGGTGAGGGGGGAGGGGTCATTGTATCATATTCTTTTCATCGTTCTCCATATATAAATCGTTTGGGAGCATACGTATAACTGTTTACTTTCTGTCGTGTACAAGGGTGTGTGTGTATCGCTTTTCTACATAGCTCAAGTTCCGCATTCTAGCTTCCGGATTGTTAGTCGTTTAAAATAACAAGTGGTATCAAGAGCTTCGTTCGAATTTCGGGAAGCTAGGTCGACTGTGTAGATAGTTCTTGCTGATTGGTTTTGACAGCAAGGTTCCACTTTGAACCGCTGGGTTTTGGCGTTCAAGTAATCAACAAGTAGAAGGTGTTTTAGGTTTGAAGGTTTTTTTCAAATCGGATTCAACGCAAGGTACTGTGAAGTTTCGGGTTCTAGAGCTTCATAAGGCGTTGAAGGTTTTGCTTGTTAATTGCACCACCGGGTTCACGACAAAAGCGGTTCTGTTGTTTTGGTTGTGTACATAAGGTCTTGGTGTTCGTTCGAGCATCAAGGGTCTTTCTTGAGTTTTCGATTTGTCGAGGTTATCGACACGGGTTCAAGAAAGCTTATGGGTTTGTCGTTTTTCGTTTTATAAGGTCGACAGGTTGATGGTGTACGTGTTTGGGTTTGTCGGGTTTTTCGACAAAGAACACAATCACGGTTGTTTTTTCGGTTTGAAAATCAAGGTTCAAGCAACGAGGTCGATCTCGTAAAGGGTTTTCTTGTTGGTCGATCGTTCGGCAGCAAGGGTTCTCAAGGTTTCAGGTTCTCAAAGCTTCAAGATTGTCGAGGTGTAGCAAGATTTTTGGGTTAACAATAATCGGTTTGCAGGTTAATATATATCGACAAGGAGAAGATTTTTCGGTTTTGAATCAGGAAGTTATCTTTTTCGTTTTTGGAGGGTTATTTTCAAAAACAGGAATACCACACAAAGGAAAAAGAAAGACTTATATTTCTTTCTTTCTTAAACATGCACGTGATGGTCTTTCATGAAAAATGCATGTAAGGTGTTAAGGTGTCTGCTTAATTGTTACATTATGCACGTGAAAGATACTAACTAAAGAAGTTTGTTTTAGTTGAAGTTTAATTTGTTGAAGGTTATATTCAACAAAGGTTGTTTAAATATCAACAATTTCTTGTTGTGTTGCTTGGTAGCTTGGATTACAAGTTACGGGTTTAGCATATAAAGTCGACAAGGGCGTTTTTAAAGGCACATGGGTACTTTGTTTAATTCGGTGTTGTGAGGTCTATATTACAAGGTTATCAGAATAAACAAAGGGATTGGATTAAAATGACGGGGACCAAGTTTGACATCGAGAAATTTGATGGGACGAATGACTTCGTGTTATGGCAGGTAAGGATGAAGGCTTTGTTGGAACAACACGGATTTGTTGTAGCATTGGAGGAGTTACCTGCATCTACAATAGTAGCATACGATAATGTCGTTCTAGAAAAAGGCTTACAACACATTGATCTTGTGTTTAGGTGATCGGGTCCTACGAGAGATCACCAACTGGAGGAGGATTTTGGAAAAATTTAGAGACTTTATACATGACAAAGTTTAGCTAATCGTTTGTACTTGAAGAAGAAATTATATACTTTTCACATGCATCCAGGTAAAAGACAATCTGAACATATTGATGAGTTTCGCAGCAAGCTGATAGGTGACTTAGTGGCTATAGATGTTGCTATATCGGATGAGGATCAGGCATTATTACTACTCACATCTTTACCATCGTCTTACGATGATTTTGTGGATACTTTGCTATATGGTCGAGATACTCTGAAGCTAGAAGACGTGGTCGCGACACTTCATTCTAGGGAACTTCAGAAGATGACAGATGCAAAGGGTGATGGTGGTGAAGGGTTGTATGTGAGGGGGAAAATCTGATCAAAGTGATATGCAACAGGGTAAAGGTAGTACGTGGTCAAAGTCACAGGGAAGAAGCAGCAGACTCAAGTGATATGTCAGTCCGAGGAGCATTTGAAGAGGGATTATCCCAGGTATAATCACAAGAAATCTCAAGGTTTTGTCAAGAATAAAAATCAAGTATCCGGTTCTGGAGTTCATGGGTATGACAGTGCAGATGTTATGATGGCTATGAGTGTTTAAAAGTTATTGGACTAGATCATGGATTCAGGGGGCTCATATCACATGACATATATGAGAGATTACTTGTTTGATTATAAGGAGTATGGCAGTGGTAATGTATTGCTGGGTAATGGCAGGGAATGTCGTATACAGGGGACGGGTAAGGTTCAAGTACAGATGAGGGATGGGTCAAGATTCGTTTTGGAGAACGTCATGTATGTTCCAGAATTAAGGCGAAACTTGATATTGCTGGGTACTCTTGAAAAAGAGGGTTTTAACGTGAATATGCAGTCGGGCATGATCAAGGTTATAAAGGGTTCACTGGTGGTTTTATCAGGAACAAGGAAGGCTAATTGCGTATTTACCCTGGACGGTCACATAGTGACTGGGAAGACACTGAAGGGTAGGAAGACACTGAAGGGTAGGAAGCAGTTAGGAGAATCTCAGACTGGAAGGAAGATCAAGAAAGGTAATTTTCTTGAGTCTTGTAATAAGAGGTCTACACAACAATGTATGAAGAGTGGGGTCGCCAGACATTTGGGTGTTGCAGGGATACAGCAGCAAAATGGGTTGGTTGAGAAGACGAACGTGACACTCTTGTCTAAGGTACATTGTTTTCTGATTCAGTCTGGTCTGGCCAAGGTTTTTTGGGCAGAGGATACAACCAGGTCTACATATCTAGTGAATAGGTCACCATCATCAGCGATTGGATTCAAGAAGCCTACAGATATGTTGGGGTTTTTTGGTTGGCTTGCTAGTATTAAGCAAGGGATGCTTGAACCGGTTAAGGTCAAGTGCATATTCCTGGGATACCTTAAAGGTACGGTGGATTATCATCTTTGGAGGTTTGATGAAGTTACTTCAAAGGGAGTGCTTTACAGGAATATGGATTTCAATAAGAGTGGGGAATACAAGAAAACTTTCATTGGTTCTGGTGTAGGTACGAGTTCAATGCATGTGTTGCAGGGAGTTGAGTTTGAGGTGGAACCGCTTAGGGATCATACTTTTGAGGTGGAACCACAGGGGAATGTCAGTCATGTAGCTGTCATGTAGCTGGTTCACAGGAAGTACAAACTAGGATTTGATAGACTATCATTCAGCACATGATAGGGAGCAACACTTAGCATGGGAACTATACAGGTATAGAAAAAACAATAATGAGGTTGCTTTTGCAGTTGCTGCAGTGGAGAAGATATACACACACGAGTCATTGCCTGTCAATGATACAGTTGCTTGTGAGGTGATTTCCAAGTGGAAGGCTGGATTGAAAGAAGATATGGATACTCGGTTAGATGTGTATGTGCTCAGCAACAGTTGTAGGAAAAGCAGTGACGACTATTACTGGGAGTATACACCAGGTATGTTCATACATCTATCTCTCTATATAGATGGTATGGTTTTTCTTGCGAATGCAAGGTTGAGATCTGGGTTACCAAGGGATTGCTGGTTAAAGCAAAAGGAAATATACTTGGTATGGAGATCATCAGGGATCAGAGTGGTAATACTCTGAGGGGGTCACAGTCCAAGGTTCACAACGGGAAGTTGGTACAGACTTTGTTGGAGGGACACTCCATAATGTCGTTTGAGGGTAGTCTATCAGGGGACTGTGATGTGGAAAAGAATGGTAAGTGGTCATATACATATGTGGTTGGAAGCTAGGAGTATCAAGTGGTCTGCACGAGACCTGACATAGCATCTGAAGATGTGGGTATGTTGGATGGGTTTGATCGTGGATTATAGACAAACGTACATGTTTTTGTGGATTTCGACTATGCCATGGGAAGATCGATCACTGCCATGGGTAGATCAATCACATGGTATGGGTTTATGATACAATGATGTGCAGGAAGCTGGGAAGCTATGATGCTGCACATGGAGGTTTTGTCAACAACTGAAGCGACGTATATGACACTTACAGAGGCTGCAAAGGAGGCTATTTGGCTAATGGAAGTCTTGAGAGAGTCGGGAGCTAAACTAATGTTAGTGGCGGTTATTGCTACTGGTGCCTTGAAGAAGGCGGTCCCTGGTCCGAGGTTCCAGCACAGGTTGAAGTTGCTGCGTATCGGAGAAGACTAACTATCACCACTAAGGTGGAAATTGTTAGATATTAGTGATGATAGTTAGATAGTCTAGGGGTCTTTGTGAAACTTTAATTCTTATTGTAGTCAAATAGGAATGTGCATGTCGGTTCCCATGCTATATATATGGCATGGACAACTTGTTACGTTAAGGGAATTCGTGCGTCTTGTTTTCTCCTTTGTAGCAGCCAACTTCAACTCTTTTAGGGTTGGTTTTCTTCCCCCCTCATCTCTACAATAAAGAGGTGAGGGGGGAGGGGTCATTGTATCGTATTCTTTTCATCGTTCTCAATATATAAATCGTTTGGGAGCATACGTGTAACTGTTTACTTTCTGTCGTGTACAAGGGTGTGTGTGTATCGCTTTTCTACATAGCTCAAGTTCCGCATTCTAGCTTCCGGATTGTTAGTCGTTTAAACTAACAAAAGCAATTTCAGTAGATGATCAAGCTGTGCAGAGACATCGAGCAACAATCTTAGAATGTGTAAAGGTATTTTTTAACTTATACTTAGATGTATATTTGCTTGAGGCTTAACAATTGTTTTATTAATTGACTTATAATTTGTTGGGCCCTAACTATATATTTGGGGGATTCAGGAGCAGAATTGCAAGTATGTTTTTTACTATAACATGTGAATTTCATATGGTGTGCCATTGGTTTTCAGGATTCTGATGCTTCAATTCGTAAAAGAGCTCTTGAACTTATATACCTTCTGATGAACGAGAACAATGTTAAACCTTTGACCAAAGAGTTAATTGATTATCTACAAGTTAGTGACCAGGACTTCAAGGGAGACCTTACTGCAAAAATTTGCTCCATTGTGGAAAAGTAAGTTCCAGCATATACTTATGCTCACAGCATCATCTTGTTTTTACCTTAATGCTGTATTTATTACTTGGAAATAGCTTCAGCCGATGTAAA
Organism: Chrysanthemum seticuspe; assembly: GCA_019973895.1. Taxonomy (NCBI): domain Eukaryota; kingdom Viridiplantae; phylum Streptophyta; class Magnoliopsida; order Asterales; family Asteraceae; genus Chrysanthemum; species Chrysanthemum seticuspe. The sequence goes on from BPTQ01000003.1 coordinate 183,228,747, forward strand.
ATTCTTGCACACTGAGTTTAGACTTGAGATATACGAGTAATATGGTACATGAGATAGCAAAATTTCATTGATTTCAACTTATAATATAAGTATCTTTCTTTTCTTTGGTGTTCTAGGCTTTCCTCAGACAAGATATGGTACATTGATCAGATGCTCAAGGTTCTTTCTGAGGTATGTATTCTGGTGTGAGCTTATCTAAGCAATGACTCATTTTCCACATGGACCCAATAATCTCCAATCATTAAAAAACCATAGTGAAATTCATTTATAGCCGACTGAAGAAGTTTAAGGGACTCCTAATCTCATGTTTTATTGTTAGTAGGCTGGAAATCATGTAAAGGATGAAGTATGGCATGCCCTTATTGTTGTGATAACCAATGCTCCTAACCTCCATGGGTATACAGTACGGCCACTCTACAAGGCAATCCAAACATCAGATGACCAGGTACATCAACTTTGCATTTAGTAAATGTTGGTCAATTTGGTTTACTCTCAAGTAATACTGGTATGTTTTCATCATTTGTACAAGCAGTACTTGCGTATAGGTATTAATATATGCTTTCTATTGATCCCAAAAACAGGAAACACTTGTTCGGGTAGCTGTATGGTGTATTGGAGAATATGGTGACATGTTGGTAAATGGTATTGGAATGCTTGATCTTGAGGACCCTATAACCGTGAGTTTACTTCTCCATAATCGTACGAGTTCATGTTATATGTTAGATTTTCAATTATATAAAACTGGACCCATTCCTATCTTCAGAAGTTGTTAATTTGAGTTGTTATGAACAGGTAACTGAGAATGATGCTGTGGATGTTGTTGAAACTGCAATCAAACGCCACTCATCAGATCTTACTACCAGAGCTATGTGTTTGATTGCTTTGTTGAAGCTGTCCTCCCGTTTTCCTTCTTGCTCACAGTAAGTTATTAATTTGATTGTTAAAAGCAGGTCCTGGTACGCAATTCCGTGCAAACTTACAAGAGATGAAGTTTTTGATATCAAAGTTGTTATATGTAGGAGAATAAAGAATATTGTTACTCAATCTAGAGGAAGCCTTTTGCTTGAACTGCAGCAGAGATCCATTGAATTCGATTCTATACTTGAAAAACATCAGAATATAAGGTATGGTTTACTCTTTTACTAGTACCAGTTTCTGCATATACTCTATGCATACTACAAAGTTGTAATTTCCGTACTCTAAAAAAGCAAAAAAAAAAAAAAAAAAAGCAAAAAAAAAAAAAAAAAAAAAAAAAAAAAAAAACTCAACTGGTTTTACCTTACGATATTAACGCTGCTAATGAACACGTGAAGGTCTACACTGGTTGAAAGAATTCCTTATCCTATTGCTCAATCTGGTTACAGCAAATTACTTTTTTTCTCAAGATTTTAATTACCACCATTGGTTCAAAACAGAAGATAATGGTCCAGCATATCCACCATTAGTTGCTTTTGAGAGCAGCTCTTTGAGGTTAACGTTCAACTTTTCTAAGCAACCTGAAAGTCCATAGACAACTCAAATCGAAGCAAATTTTGCGAACAAGTCTTCCAATGTCTATACGGACTTTATTTTCCAGGCAGCAGTCCCGAAGGTAACAGTCACCTCATTTTAAACGACTCATTTGTGCTTTTGATTCACTTTTACTTCAATGCTAATGTGGGGCATCGTATATATAAACAATGCTTGCATCCCTTTAACCTGAATATGCCATCTGATATGTTGCTTTTTCCAATCCACAGTTTCTTCAGTTGCATTTGGAACCTGCTAGTAGCAATACTCTAGCTGGAAACAGTAATGGGTCGATAACTCAGAAGTTACGAGTTACCAACAGTCAACATGGCAAGGTAAATACTTTCATATAATATACCTCTACTTCTTTTTTGACCAGATCATGTTACATCCACTGGTATTATGTTTAACTCTCTAATTCATAACCTTGATCCATTTAATTATCCGTGGGTCGGTGCTGGTTATATCTATCTCTGAGGAAACAAGTCAAACGGATTGAAAGGTGTCAAGTATGATTACAAAAAAATTATATTATTGAAAAACTATGATTCTTGTGAATATATTTGACAGGCTAATTGTTAATAAGAATTTTTAAGAATTTCAATAAAAAGTGTTCCAGGTCAAAGCCAGCCTGGCCTGACCCTTTTTAATATGTACAAAAAGATTACGGTTTTGACCTCTTACCTAACCCACCTACCTGCCGGTTTTGCCACATCTTATATCAAGCATTATCTTTTGAATTTCCTAGTAAATACCTCACTGGAGGGTATATTTAAGGTGTGGAAGGTATCAATCCTTTTCTTCAGGATCATAATATCGCAGTCTTAATTTATTATCAGAAATCTAGGGGCAACTACACAGAGGTAGGAGATAATGTTAGACAATTCAGACTATATCAGGATAAAAATATTTGAAAAATGGAAGTTCTGATTATATGGTTTTTTCTTCTTTTCATTGGTTGTTTTCTTCACGACTTAAATAATGAATGCTTATGCCAGAAATCAATTGTCATGCGCATAAGAATAAGTTACAAGCTGAACAACAAAGATATGTTGGAGGAAGGACAAATCAGCAACTTCCCCCGTGGTTTATGAAGCTGAGTTGCCTTTCAAAAAGATGATCCATGAGTTTGTAAGATTTTTAGCCTGGAAACGGCTGTCTTCTCTCACTGTTTTTTGGTTTAACGATGTCATTATCTTCGGTTCTTCTGTTACACTGAGGGAGGCGGAACGGGTGGGGACCTGTAGCAATCGTCATTAAAAGTTAAAGACTCAGGGCTTGGATTTGTACATTCAGAAGATAAATGATTTGTGGGTAATCAAATTTTGTCATTATAGGCACAGATAGAAGGAGCTCTTGACGTTTCAATTGATCTTTTGGTGGAAAAGTCTTGGTTACCATTTGGGAAAAAAAACTTTAGTTTTTTCTTTCTTTTGAAAACAAATTCTAATTGTGTAAAATAGGTTGTGTTTTTACACAAAGGTTTAGTTTGTATGTAATGTTTGTCGTACTCGGTGCAAATCTTTGCTTCTTTCCTTCCTTCGACTTCCTGGTTTTAAACGGGGGCATACAAGACTCAAGTGTGATCGCGTATTCAATATCTGCCACCCGATGTGCATACATGTTTTTGTTGGATATGGATTGTTTGTCATTCGACGAAATTTAGTAGAATTATATACCAACATTAATGTCTTGTTGGTAAACCCTAATTGTTTATTTGAATCTTTAGACCATGAACAAGTATACATTAATAACAAATAAACAAATTGAGCTAACTTATATCCAAACTTATCATATCATAAACTAAAATTAAAGATATTGTAAAAAATGAAAACCAAAACAAAAGAAAATAAAGGATAGGCTTTGAAACAATGGAAAAGAAAAATTGTCACATGCGTCGACCATATTCTCAATTTTGTTATTTGGACTTTGCATCTCTTTTACCAATTGATTCTATGTTTTTTTCCTTGTCTCTCTCTTTAAAACCACAATGGTGAAAAATGTCATTTCACTCATATTAACTGTTTTTTTTAAATAAAAAAAGTAGATTGAAATCTCTTGTTAGTAAACATGAAAGTGATGTTTAAAGAAAAAATGACCAAACGTATGTTATGAGGGAATGCATTGCATGGGACCCTTTTTGTTACAAAAATACAAAAAATATATCCGATAAAATAAACTATACGAGTAATCATCATTAAACATTATTAAACATATCAATATTCTTCTTTTGGATAGTATTATCCTACTCAAATAATTCTTTAAATCCTAATGATCAACAATTTTAATTAAGATCTTTTTGGCACAACACAGCATACCAATTATATAATACATATATAATACGGTTTGGTTTTCCAGTTATGCTCCAAATTTTTCCATACCAAATCCATTAACACTCCATATTTGAATCTTTAAATTTTAAATATTTCAAAGGAGCCAATAATCTTTTATCAATATCAAAACCAACTCATATTATGTTAGAACAAGCAATATAGTTAATTTTATAATAACTAAAATTATATTAAAAAAATCAGAAATCCATTTTCAGTTTATCACATGTATCTTTCCCAAAATTAACAAGTTTTGTTAAACCCATGCATGTCACCTAATGACGGGGGTGGCAGTGGGCTCGGCAATGTGCTCGGCATGAGGCATGCCGCAAATGAACACCGCCGCCATCCTTTAGGCACGGGCTCGGCATGAGTGTTCTCGGCATTGTATGCCGTTGAAGTATGGGGCATGGGTGAGGAGAAAGAGCCGTTGAACGGCTATTTTTTAACCACTTTAGAGACTTAAAAAAAATAAATAAAAAAAAAAAAATCCCCTTTATAAATAAACACTTCCAATTCACATTTTAACCACTTCCAACTCTCATACTTTAAAAAAAATTAAGCATGGATCCAAAGAAATCAAAGGGTGTTTCAACCTCATCCAAAGGTCGTGGACGGGTCTCTCGATCTCAACCCGTTCGTCCGCAAGTTCAATCACAACTCGCTCCCTACATTCCTCAAATGATTCCTCAACCCGCTCACCATTATCCTCAAATGAGTTCTCCACCATACTATCAACACCAATATTATCCCCAACCTCCACCGATGAATCCAAACCAATACACGATGTCCCTTACAAGTGACTTCGACCCGTTCACGGACTTCTGTGACGGTCCTTCGCGGCGTGAACCAAGTGTCGAACGAGAACTACCGTTATATGATGGCGAGTTTGATGAAGATGATTTTGTTGCCGAAACGCAACCACAAAATGCAATCGGTATACTTGTTATACTTGTTATAATTTTATTTGTTATAATTTATTTGTTATACTATGTAGGAGGCCAAGAACAAAATTATGAAGATGTTCAAGAAGTTTAAGATGTCCGAAAAAGAAGACAACCGAATAAAGCGGAAAAAAAACTTGGACGTCGGCCGAAGAGCTGGCTTTGGCAAAAAAGTGGGTTCATATCTCGACATGTAAAACGTGAAAGATACTACTCGAACTTATCATGGCTTGAACACAAAGTGGAAAAATATGAATGAGTGTCTTTAATGGGTTATTCATCCAACAAGTAATTTTTAAACTCTATACTTTTTATACTTGTATTAATTTATACTTTATATGTATTTTATACTTTGTATTTGTATACTTGTATTAATTTATACTTTATATTTACTTTTACAATTGTAGAAGCGTCTTCATGAGACTGGGTGTAGCGTCTTCGTGAGAGTGGTTGTAGGTAAGTTGCACATGTTGTGCATTTGTGTCGCCCTAATCGGGCTGAGATGGGAGACTCACTCTCATCCTTTGTACTTCAACTTTTTTTGGTGTAATGTATTTTACCAGGGTGAAAAATCCCTTTTACCCAAAAAAAGATGTTGACATCATGAAAAATGCCTTGTTCGATTACGATAAGAAAACAAACGGCAAGTCTTTTAGTTATATTCAAGCGTGGGAGATTGTTAGGCAAGAAGCCAAATGGTTGGAACAACCATATCTGGGTCAAGCATCTTCGTCTCATTCCGACAAACGAAGAAAGTCGTCGGAATCGGACAACTACGAGTCGGGAAGCAATGACAACGCTGACACTGTTATTCCGGATCTGAATGACGACACAAATCCTACACGGAAAAGAAAAGGCAGAAAGACCGATAGCGAGTCGTCGACAAAGGGTAGTGTTGCTGCGAGCTTCGACACCTACACGGCAAGGAAAACACAACTATTGGAGACAGTAGTGGAGAAAAAACTTGCAAATGATGAATTGGCCGAAAAGTTGTTGGCGACACAAATCCGTAGTGTTGAAGAAAAGGCTTTGTTTCAGGCGATGAAGTTCTATAACCAACCGCACGATCACATAACCGATCCGAATATGCTAGCGTTCACTCTTGCCAAAAAACGTGAGCTCGCGGAGAAATATGGATGGAGTTGCGATTTTTAGATATGTACGTTTTTATTTTAATTATTAACGAAGTTTTATGTTTTTATTAAATTGTTTAATATAATTATGAATATAAAAAATAAAAAATAAAATTAGGTGATGCATTGAATCATGGTTGACACTAAAAATGTATGGTGAGGCATAAGAAATGCATGAAATAAGGTGGCAGGATATTATTGGTAGATGGTGAGGCATGGGGGAAACATAAAATCATGACAGACACCCCTTAATATTTTACACAATCCCTCAAATTCAGGTAATTCACTAATTCGTCACAAACATGCCAAAAACAAGGTTTTTGTAGGTTGGTTTTTTAGACATGTGACAATGAAGTGACTCAGATATGATTTCAATCTAAGTTACTATGGTTTCATTAATATAGTTTGTAACATCTTTCTTTTAACACATTTTTTAGTACAAGTTTTAGCTTGTTTTAGGAAACAAATATTTGTAGTTAGTAGATATATCGTGCAAAGTTATCAAACAACAAAAAATGCTATTTACGTATCTCAAACTAATAGTACTAATCTATTTATGACGACGAGACGATACCCGCGGATAACGGCGACGGTGTTCTAATAAAGTGAAATTTATACGTGCATATTTGTTTGTGGTGTAAGTGAGAGTGGAATAAGTTTGTTAGTTAAATTGTAATTAATAATTGATAAATTGCGTTAACTTTTATAGGTAAAAGTAACATAAGTCAACTTTTAAATTTTTAAGAGTTTTAAACAAAGATCAATATTTGATATTTTTTTATTTATATGTAGTATAATAGATTATGATAATGACATATTAAAAAGGTGTCCCGAACATGTCTTTTCTTTTGCTAAACACCTGCAATGTTTTTGAAAGAAAAATATTGGCCTGTTAGGAATTAGAAATTCCCAGTATTAAAGAGTCGGTCACCTCAAGCATATGTAATCGTTAGAAAGCTCGTAGTCGTAGTTCTTTTAAGTTAAGTAGTTATTTAGTTAAGTAACACCGTGGAGGACGGACGGGTCTTTACCCACTGTATGCCTGATCCACAGCCCAAAGTGTGGCGATTTGTGTAAGACTGTAAATACTCTCTACCTCCCAAGGTAGAGAGTTGGAGCTCATAATAATATCTTTCACTTTCTCTCACTAAGTTCCCTAAACCTCTAACTTTCTCTCTCTAGAATTCCATCTTATACGCCACCTTGTGTTATGGTTTGATGTGTATGTGAAAAGTTATATCTTACAATTGGTATCAAGAGCCATGGTTAGATCATATCTTGCACATCTTTGGATTTATAGTGGTTTTTAGGTGGTTTTTGAGTTTGAAAAAGTTTAGTGGTTTTTGCATCATTTGGTTGATTTCTTGTGTTAAAGTTTGAATTTTGTTGGTACTTTTGTGTTTAGAATCATCATAAGTGTTTAGGTTTTCATTTGGTAAGCTTGAATCATCTTGGTTGGGTTGTTTTTGGATTGAAAAGTGATGTTTATATGGTTTTTCATGGTAGCGAGTTAGTTCACGGATAACCTTTCTTCATAGCGACTTGCTTCATTATTTTGTAGCGACTTACAGTGTTAAAAGCTAGCGAGTTAGAGCTAGCGAGTTAAAGGACAAGTAGTGGACTCTCCACTACGAGTAGCGACTTGTGGTAGCGACTTGGTCAGTAGCGAGTTGCTCTTTAGCGACTTGTGTTTCTAGCGACTTGTGTAGCGAATTGCTGCCAAAATTTGGTTAGCGACTTGGTCCGTAGCGAGTTACTACTTAGCGACTTGTTTTTCTGTTAGCGACTTGGGATTCTAGCGACTTGGCTGTCTAGCGAATTAATTGGTAGCGACTTAGTGGATTTTTTTCTAGCGACTTAGAGCTTTATCATCTAGCGACTTGAGTGTTTGTTTACGGTTTTCTCTTGATTTAGTAAAATCCCGTGAAAGAATCTATTTCCCGGTTTAATCATTGAGTTATAAAATCCCGTATAATCTGATAACATGTCCACCAACGTCCCTACTGTCATCTCCACAGTTGCCGAGGATGTACAAGCAGCTGGATCAGATACTCGTCCACCCATGCTTGACAGAACTGACTACGATTCTTGGGCTCAACGAATCAGATTGTATTGCCTTGGAAAGGAAAATGGTGTCAATATTCTAAAATCCATTGATGAAGGACCATATCGAGTTGAAACGACTAGAGACATACTTGATACTAATGAAGATGGTACTCCTATTTACGGAATGGACAGACCTAAGATGTATGATGAGCTTGATGATAAGGAGAAAAAGAGATTTGATGCAGATATCAGGGCTTCAAACATTGTTCTTCAAGGTCTTCCTAAAGACATCTACAAGCTGATCAATCATAACACTGAAGCAAAGGCAGTTTGGGATAATGTTAAGATGCTTCTCTCAGGTTCAGAACTAACTATGGAAGACAGAGAATCCCAACTCTATGACGAATTTGAGCACTTCAAGATGAAACCCGATGAGAGTGTCTATGAGTACTATGTGAGATTTCATAAGTTAGTTAATGACATGAGGAACATCAGAATGACTATGCCTAATATTCAGTTGAATTCAAAATTTGTGAACAACATGAATCCCGAATGGCACAAGTTTGTTACCGCTGTGAAGCTTACTAAAGGATTGAAGAACACAAACTATGAGCAACTCTATGCCTTCCTCCTTCAGAATGAGAGACATGCCATGTTTGAAAAATTGATTCTCAATCAGTTCAAAACCAACCAGGGAGAGACAAGTTCGTCTAATGACTCAACAGCTTTCTACTCAAACATTGGAATCACAACCAAAGCATCACAAGTCATACCCTTGGGTAATGGTAATCACAAACTCATTCCTGATCCTATGTTCAAACAAGCTGATGCTGATGCACGCGTGGATAACATTGTTAACCAACTAGCTCTACTCATTAGTCAAAACATGAATTCTCTCCCACAAACCAACAACAACCTTCGAACTGCATCTAACCCACATAATCAAGCCACTGTTAAAGATGGAAGGATCGTGGTGCAACCAGTTCAGGAAAGACAATATGATCAGGGAAGAGGTGGAGCTGGAAGAGGTTATGTTGGAAACCAGAATCGAGGAAGAAATGGTAACCAAGGTCAACCTAAGCCAATCAAATGCTACAACTGTGGTGGTGAAGGACACATTGCAAGGAACTGCACATCTCCAAAGCGTCCTCAGAATGCTGATTACTTCAGAGATAAGATGTTGCTGGCACAAGCTCAGGACAATGGTGCTGCGTTGGATGAAGAGGAATTGCTGTTTCTTGCTGAGGGCAATGCAAAGACCTATGATGCAGATGTGGATGAGCAGCCTATTCAGGAGATAGGTCACAATCATCAGAATGCCTTTCAAGTCGCTGACTGTGATGCTTACGACTCTGATGTAGATGATGGACCTACTGCACACACAATCTTTATGGCTAGCATCTCTCCAATGGTTTCTCCCAAGATCTCTTCCTCACCACAAGCTGGCACATCCAAGGACAAACTCATCTCTGAGGTATTAAAACTATACGATGATGCTGATGTGCAACAGATGCATGACAAAGTACAACCAACTGAAACTTTTGAATCAAATATTGAAAATATGGGTAATATCAATATTGTCCCATACGATCAATACGTGAAACAAAGTGAAAGTGAAATTGTACCAAGTGATGCATCTTCTGCAGTCAACAATGACTATGTCTTTGATGAATACACTGCATGTGCTCCTAATGATTCCATAATTTCTGAACTAAATGCCTATAAGGAACGTGTGGCTATTTATGAACAACGGGCAAAATTTGAGTTGACCACTCGTGAGCAGGAAATGGATGTCCAAGTGAGTACAGTAATTAGAAAAAGTAAGTTTAGAGAAGAAGTATTGAAACAAGAATTAAATTCCTTGCAAGAAAAACTTTCTAAAACAGCTAAGCAAAAACAAGAACTTCAAGAAAATGTGAAAATGCTTAAGCAAGAATTTAATGCAAAGGAATCAAAACTCTTGAGAGATTTTTCTAATCTGAAAACTTTGAAAAACAAACTTGAAAACAAGTTGTATTTACAAGGAAACACCATTCAGACTGCTCACATGATCACTAAGCATAGAGTTCTAAGCGATAAGCATAGCGTTCCCCTTGTAGAGGAACCAAATCCAGAGGTAATTAAAAAGGCTAGAGATGCTCATAAGGTAATTTATGATGGTAATGAAGTCCTTAAACCTAGGCAGAAACCTAGTTGCGTTGAGTGCACTGAGGAAGATAAGATATTAAATGAAATCACTAGGGAAAAGATGAATAAGAAGCAAAATGATCCCAAATGCAAAGAGAAAAACATAATCTTCTCTCCTCATGATTACAAGAAGGAAAACTGGATTTCCTTGAACAAGTTTAAGCCTCAGACTTTGTTGACTCCCGAACAAGTCTTCTGGAAAATGGATTTAGATAAGCAGAAAGCTGAAAATATTGTAGAAACAAACCCTCCCCTTCGGAAAATGCCTAGAGCAACTGTGTATCCTCCTAATACACCTATGCATCTTGTACCTAGAACAATTGCCACTAAAAGCAAGACATTAATTAGCCAATACGTTATATTCCAACTATTTGTTGATTTTGAGAAAACTTGTAAGAAAAGGATCACTCCCACTGGTATAACTGAAGGTGAAAGAGGTTTTGAACAAATGAAAGAATGTTATTTAACTGAGGTCATGCCATTCTTTAAACTTCTAAAAGATCACTTTGAGAGTCTTAAAAAAGGGGTAGAAGCTGATATTAAGGGGATGGAAAAGGAATTTGATGCAATGGTTGCTGAAGTTAGTGATTATGAGCGTGCACTAAAATATAATGAGATTGAGAGAAAGAACTTGCATACACTAAATGAGAATCTTATTACTGAATGTGTTGCGCAAGATGTGTTTTTCACTGCTTCAAATTGCTCTATTAATGCTTCCAAATTTCATGAACTATCTGTGGCCCTGAAAGTCTCCCATGATCGTGTCATTGAGCTTGAAAAAACTAATTCTAAACTAAATGAGAAAATTGAACTGGATGATCATGACAATTTGGTTAAACATTTTTCTAAACTAGAAGTTGAGTATTTTAATCTACAACTAAAATATCAACATCTCAAAGAAAATGTCAAAACTTCAAATATCAAGACATCTTCAGATGCTCCAGAGTTTGATGCAGTTTTTCAAATTAACAAACGAGATGAACAGATTCATGCTCAGTGTAACACGATCAGAAAATTGAAAGCCCAAATCTCTCAATTAAAGGGTCAAACGAACAATATGACAGGCTCCCAAATGCCTCCTCCTTTAGATTCTCAGAATTCTCAAACGTTTCATCTTCAAAATCTAGTAAATGCTTTACAAAAGGAAAACGAAAGTTTTCTAGAAGAAAATGAAAAGGTTAAACGTCATTTCAATGAGTTGTTTGAATCAATTAAAGTCACTCGTAACAAAAACAACCAACAAATAACTTCATTGCAAAAGGAAATTGAGAATCTGAAGAGTCAGGTAAAAGGGAAAATGCCAATGTTCAATGAGGAAAATGTTGTATCAAAGGGTCACTCTAGTAATAAATATGCTTTACCTGTGACATATGTCCCCCCTCACCTAAGGAACAACAAACTTGCCATTCAAACATATTTCTCATCCCTTAAGGAGTGCTTAGAATGCCTGCGTGAGATTGTTGAAGAGGATAAGCTAGAGAAACCTCATGATAATGCAATTGGACATGCATGCTCATATGCCAAACGATCTCAAGAAATCTTAGAATGTTTGATCACAATATGCCCAAAGACATTAGGTGAGAGAGTTAACCCTTTGATTCCATGCTCGATGCCTAAGGCCAAACATGACATGCACTCGATTCCCAATGGCTTGAATGTGAGAAGTAGTGTACCATTGAGTAGTTCAGATTCTAGATCTGTCAATGCTAAGAAAGAGAACTCAAATGTGCCTTCTAGGAGTACTAATCTCAGTACATCTAGCTTTGCGAAAGTGAACCGTAGTGCACCTGCATGTAGTTCAGATCCCAGCACATCTAAACAGGTGGTGCAAAGAGTAGTAAAACAAACTAATGTTCCCATTCCCTCTACAGGAGTAATCAGTGACATTAAAGGGAGCAGGTCAAAGTCTCAAGACAATACAAGGAATGATAGGACCTCTCAAGCTAAGAACGTGCACTGGAAGAAAGTAGAAGAACAATCTAGGAACCTTATGTTTGAATCGAATAAAACGAATCGTGTTGATTCTAGTATTAGCCATAAGCGTACTGTAATTAATTCGAATTCTGATACTATTTGCAAAACTTGTTCTGATGTTTGCTTGAATTCTGTTTCTAATCATGGATGTGATGTCAATGCTTTGCCTAATGATGTTAATTGTCCAGTTAATATTGTTAATGCTAAAACTCATACTAAAAAGGCCAAAAGGCAAAAGCGAAAGAGAGTTAGAAAACAATGGAAACCCACAGGAAGAACATTCAGCAGAATAGGCTTTTATTGGATACCTGTTGGTCATAAGACTAATCAGATAATGCCCACTAGAAAATGGATGCCTACTGGTAGAACTATTCCCTTAAGAAGTGGTCACACTGTAAATAGGGTTAATACAGACACTAGTATTGCATCTATTCACAATGATTCCATTACCTCACTGTCTGATATGAATGCTTCTATTTCTGATGTGGGTGGTCCAACTGTTGCTACTAACCAAATGGAACCCATTCTTGCATGGGGATCCCAATTATCCAGTTATCCATTCTTGTCTGTGTTCAACTGCAGATCGTTCAAATCGTTCTGTGGTACCTGGACTCAGGCTGTTCCAAGCATATGACTGGAGACCGGTCACGGCTCATGAACTTCGTGAGCAAATTCATCGGGACTGTTAGATTTGGTAATGATCATTTCGGTGCTATTATGGGTTATGGAGATTATGTTGTTGGTGATAGTGTCATCTCCAGAGTGTACTATGTGGAAGGTTTAGGTCATAATCTGTTCTCTGTTGGTCAATTCTGTGATTCTGATCTAGAAGTAGCCTTCAGAAAACATACCTGCTTCGTTAGAAATCTTAATGGTAAGGAACTGTTGAAAGGAACTCGTGGCTCAAACCTTTACACTATCTCTATCGATGACATGATGAGAGCTTCACCAATCTGCTTGTTATCAAAGGCTTCAAAGACAAAGTCATGGTTATGGCATCGTCGTCTCAATCACTTGAACTTCGGCACCATCAACGATCTTTCCAGAAAGGACTTAGTTGTAGGTTTACCTAGACTAAAGTATGAAAAGGATCATCTTTGTTCAGCATGTCAATTGGGAAAAAGCAAGAAGTATGCCCATAAACCCAAACCCACTAACTCTGTCACTGAAGTTCTTCATATGATTCATATGGATTTATGTGGACCAATGAGGGTGCAGAATATCTTTGGGAAGAAATATGTGTTAGTTGTGGTTGATGATTATTCTAGATTCACCTGGGTCAAGTTCTTAAGGACAAAGGATGAAACTCCTGATATCATCATCAAACTCATCAAACAGCTGCAGGTTAGACTAAACAAAACTGCCAGAATTATCAGAACAGACAATGGAACTGAGTTTGTCAACAAACAACTTAGTGAATTCTATGAAAGCGTTGGAATCAGCCATCAAAGAAGTGTTCCACGAACCCCTCAACAGAACGGTGTAGTTGAAAGACGAAATCGTACTCTTGTTGAAGCTGCTAGAACAATGCTGATCTACTCAAAGGTTCCAATGTTTCTCTGGGCTGAAGCAATTGCCACTGCATGCTACACACAAAATCGTTCCCTGATTCACACCATTCATGGAAAAACTCCATATGAACTTGTCCACAACAGAAAACCTAATCTATCTTTCCTTCGTGTGTTTGGTGCCTTGTGCTATCCAACTAATGAGGGTCAAGACTTGGGCAAACTTAGAGCTAAAGCTGACATTGGAGTATTTGTAGGATATGCACCAAACAAAAAGGGATACCGAATCTACAACAAAAGAACCCGAAATATCATGGAAACAATTCACGTTACGTTTGATGAGCTGACCGGTCAAATGGCTCCTGGACACTCCAGCTCAGGACCCGCACTTCAAAACAGTCCTATTGGTTCATCCCTTGTTCCAAACTCCTCTCTAGAAACGCCATATGTACCTCCATCTGAAGATGATGTAAAGAAATTGTTTGATCCAATGTTTGATGAACTGTATGAGTCTACTACTAATGAGGTGCTGATCCCTACAACAGAGGATGCTCATATTCCAGTGAATGAAGTCAATCCATCAGTTTCAATATCTGTAAGTCAAGAAGCACCTGCTGCTGATCCTTCAGTCTCATCAACAAATCATCATTCTTCAAATGTACATCATGGAAATGTTTCTGGCATCAATGATGAAGTTAATCCCTTTGCGACTCCTGAAGATGCTCCATTTGAAAACATATTTGCTTCTCCTGAATCATCATCAGAACCATCTTCTTCAGGAGACATCGACTCAGCTACTTCAGTTCCTCAACAAATGCCACATGAACACCTCAGAAAATGGACTCACGATCATCCATTAGACAACATCATTGGAAATCCCTCTCGCCCTGTATCAACCCGGAAGCAACTTGCAACCGATGCCTTATGGTGCTTCCTCAACTCCGTACTATCTAAGATCGAACCAAAAGATGTTAAAACTGCTATGAATGAAGATAGCTGGTTCAATGCTATGCAAGATGAAATTCATGAGTTTGATCGTCTTGATGTATGGGAGTTAGTACCTGCTCCGGACTGTGCTATGATTATAGCTCTAAAATGGATCTTCAAAGTAAAACTTGATGAGCATGGTGATGTGTTGAAGAACAAGGCTCGATTAGTTGCTAAAGGATATCGTCAAGAGGAGGGTATAGACTTTGAAGAATCTTTTGCTCCAGTTGCTCGAATCGAGGCAATCAGAATCTTTTTGGCTAATGCTGCTAGTAAGAACATGGTGGTATATCAGATGTATGTAAAGACGGCATTTCTGAACGGAGATCTTAAGGAAGTTGTCTATGTCAGCCAACCCGAAGGATTCGTGAACCAAGAGCATCCTACTCACGTTTATCGTTTGAAGAAGGCTCTTTACGGTTTAAAGCAAGCTCCAAGGGCATGGTATGATACACTGTCAAAGTTTCTTCTATCAACCGGATTCATCAAAGGAGCAGTTGATCCTACATTGTTCACCAGAAAGTCAGGCAAACATTTGATTCATGTTCAAATTTATGTTGATGATATTATCTTTGCCTCGACTGACCCAATGGAATGTGATCGTTTTTCAAATGAAATGAGTTCCAAGTTTCAAATGTCAATGATGGGACAAATGTCATTTTTCTTGGGATTACAAATTTCTCAAAGTCCCGGAGGCATTTTCATAAATCAATCTAAATATGCAACAGAGATTTTAAAGAAATTTGGATTTGATTCATGTGACCCTGTTGACACCCCCATGATTGACCGAACCAAACTAGATGAGGACCTCTCAGGGATCATGATTGACCAAACGAAATATCGGAGTATGATTGGATCCCTGATGTATCTCACTGCCAGTAGACCAGACATTTTGTTCTCTGTGTGCATGTGTGCTAGATACCAGGCTAAGCCTACTAAAAAGCACCTTGAAGCAGTTAAACGGGTCTTTCGGTATCTCCAAGGAACCATCAACATGGGACTATGGTACCCGAAGGACACCGGTATGTCACTAACGGCCTATGCAGATGCTGATCATGCAGGTTGTCAAGATACACGTCGAAGTACGTCAGGAGGTGCTCAGTTTTTGGGTGATAAGCTTGTGAGCTGGTCTTCAAAGAAGCAAATGAGTACTTCTATTTCCTCTACAGAGGCTGAATACATAGCCATGTCATCTTGTTGTGCTCAAATCTTATGGATGAGATCTCAATTATCTGACTATGGCTTTGAATTCAACAAAATCCCTCTGTACTGTGATAATAAAAGTGCTATTGCTCTCTCATGCAACAACGTTCAACACTCAAGAGCAAAGCATATCGACATTCGACATCATTTCATCAGGGAACAAGTGGAAAAAGGTGTGGTGGAACTATATTTTGTGAGGTCTGAATATCAGTTAGCGGACATCTTCACCAAAGCTCTTCCAAGAGAACGTTTTGAGTTTATTCTTCCACGTCTTGGTTTGAAAAGCCTTCAACCAGAAACTCTCAAACGTCTTCAGGAAGAAGACGAGGAGTAAAGGTCTTTCTTCATCTATCTCTTGTAAATATTTATTCATAAAAACAAAATACAAAATTATAAAATCCTCAAAAAATCAAATAGAAAAATATAAAAACTTTCAAAATCCATAAAAATTTGAAAAATTCGAAAATTCTTCAAAAAATATTGTCATTTTTGTCATGTTTTTTCTCGGTTCGACAATATCTACGGTCTTGATGTTGTCATTCAAAGAATGACACGGGACTTTAGATGTTGTTCGAATGTTTATATAAAAAAAAAAAAAAAAAATATTTTTGGGAGAAAGAGAAACAATGGTTTATTGTCATCTTCAGGCAATAACCCGGTTTTAAAGAAAGAACAGAGCCATGTTTTACCATGTTTTCAAATCCTATGCTCTGATTCTATAAACTCCTATCTGCTGAAAACTAAATGCTTTGAAAAATAACTCAATCTCTATTTTTGATAATCATCAGGACTTATTTGTCAAAATCTCTATCTCTCAATCAACAACCTACGTCATTGATTGAGGGGGAGAATGATTTCAATTAAATTAAAAAGTTATTTGGCATTAAATTGTTTTCAAAAGATTTACATGCATGGTTTTATAAATGGAGTTTAAAGTCTTAAAATCCGATCGTTATCAGTCCAAACGCTTTCACAATCAAGTCACAATTCTCCCTAAAAGCTTTCAAAATCAATTTAAATTTAAAAGAGATCACAAATCTCATTTTGATAATTGTGATCGGGGGAGAATGTGTGATTTAAATTGGATTTAAACTGATATTAAGGTAAATGGTTTCACATGAATGTACATGCTGTCCTTCCCACATGTGACAAACGATTTCAAATTTTCCATGCACATGTTGAGAGGGAGCATCTATCTTAAACCTTTGATTTGAAACGTGATCAATTATCCCAATGTGCAGGTTCCCTCTAGTATGTGCAAAACTCTTTTCATACCACGAGGCACATGTTGAGGGGGAGCAAAATTCATGGAAACCTCATCCTTCCCGGAAATGCTATACCCACTTGATCTGTTGAGGGAAGTGATGTTGATATCTTTTAGAAAATGGTAATCAAAAGAAGTAAATTCTTTCTCTTGCCTCCGTGTGCAAAACATTTTGATATTTGATGCACATGTTGAGGGGGAGTTCTCGTTCTAAAAATATCAAAAACAATTCAGGTACAAAATGCTTTGATAATACATCACAAGTATCTGAATTGATTTTCAAATGGTTTTCAATTGGATCCAATGGCTGATGAACAATACCAAATTGACCGACCAACTTTACTTTATGTACGGTGATATAAGGATGATAAGGTTAGGTATTGGTTCCCATGATCCGCCAGAACCGGAGGGATCTACCCAGGGACAATCCACTAGTTAGTGTAGAAGTCCTTAGGTATGATGATAAAAGGAGAAAAGTGAGATATGGGAAGAGTGCAGACTAAGACTGAGCTAGTACTGGAATAAACCCAACAAGGTAATAGCTATGAAGTCTCGGTAAGCACTGAAGGGGTTGAAGAATTAAAAAGAATTGAATGAGAAAAGGGTGAAAACAAATAGCCCTCCATTTATTCAACCTTAGGGCAGAAACCGGGTTCAATTCATATGCTACTGATGGTAACATCGGTATTGAAGACAAGACGTCATGGACCCAGTGACGCACTGCACTTCAACTTTCCAAACCACTCAAGTTCCTCTTAAAAGGACTTGTTTCATTCTCACGGGGAACCGACATTATCTATCGACTTTCTCTTAGAGATGGTTGATATTGAAGAAGGAGACCCTCTCCCTAGTCTCCGTTATAGGATCCAAATATGCACAAATTGAGTCTAGAGCCACGAGATCATCAATAAATCTCTTTAGGACACTTTCAATGAAGACTCTATGTTTCACACAATGTGGAAAGAGAGATTATATCTTGAGTCCTACGCATTATCCTTGTGGTATTGCCAGAACATCTGAGTGATGTGTTTACACATTCACAATGAAGTTGGAAAGCCTTCTGGAGCCAACATCAAACAAGCTCCTGGTAGGTGGCATGTGAGATCTATCATATAGATCAACCATGTGACAACTGAACAGAAACAATGGGGCGATTCAATTTCTTGAATCAATCCTGGTTCAGGTTAGGGATTGACGGATACCTTTGAAAATCCAGTCTGTGTGCTTAAAAACTCTTTTCTTTAGCACATCGACTGTGTACTCATTTTTCAAACCAAAAGGTATTTTTATGATTGATAATTGATTTTCAATAAAACCTTCGTTGTATTGCAAAAACAATTTCTATTGAGCAATACACGATTGTTTTTCAAATCTCTTTTCTTCAATCAGTGGACTTAAAATTCGCTGGTTCACTCACTCCGTGTTGTCTTCTTTGAGATGTTCCGGTTTGAGAACAGCTAGAACAGCTGCGAAACCCTGTCAAGGAGATTCTTAGGAATCCTACCTGATCACAGGCAGTACTTGTACTGATCAACGGGGAACCGTGGGCCGTGTACCTCAATTCATCGAAAGTGATCAAAGACACTTTCGTGCGATTTGTTGCTAACTGTTGTATGCAGGTACGCCCGACGTTTGCAGCTGATCAGAATGAAGCGGTCAATCCATAGCCGCATGCTCACTTAACTCATTCATCTCAAAAGAAATCATGATTAGTGCATCAATGACTCTGATATTTTCACACCAAGCTTCTGCTACGCTGCTGCCAATATCGTGATTCAACAAATGCTTCCGCTACTCTGATGAGAAGATATCATGATCCAGAATGTGAGCATGTCGGTCCCAAAGTCACAACACCACAATGGATGTCTCAGAGATTTTTGATAGCTGATGATCTCCAAAGATGGCTCAAACTTATCATCACGTGGATCAGTGAAAGACCTCCACTTGGAATAACCAAACATGCATTGTGAAGAATCAATGGCTACGAGCTTAGGAGCAAAGGACTACATCAAGAATGCAAGATCAATTGTTAAATGTTATATCTATTTGTATTCTATGTAATTTTGGTACATTATTGAGGTGACCTCCCTTAGGGGGAGATTGTTAGGAATTAGAAATTCCCAGTATTAAAGAGTCGGTCACCTCAAGCATATGTAATCGTTAGAAAGCTCGTAGTCGTAGTTCTTTTAAGTTAAGTAGTTATTTAGTTAAGTAACACCGTGGAGGACGGACGGGTCTTTACCCACTGTATGCCTGATCCACAGCCCAAAGTGTGGCGATTTGTGTAAGACTATAAATACTCTCTACCTCCCAAGGTAGAGAGTTGGAGCTCATAATAATATCTTTCACTTTCTCTCACTAAGTTCCCTAAACCTCTAACTTTCTCTCTCTAGAATTTCATCTTATACGCCACCTTGTGTTATGGTTTGATGTGTATGTGAAAAGTTATATCTTACATGGCCTTTTTATAGGCCGCTGGAATATGACGCTTTTTTGGTTTGTTTTACCAGAAAGATTATTGTTTTATTTTTTCACTATTACTTTTAATGATCACAAGAACTATTCTCATTTTCGTAAATAATTGTCTTGTTTTGACTTTTTAAGTTTTTTTTTTCGATTTTCGCTTAACTATATTCTTTTGTGTTTATATAATACTTGACGCAAAATATATGAACGAATTGAGTTTTAAATATGTTTTTATTAGTATAATTTTCATCAAGTATTATATAACACAAACAAAAATATTTAATATCAAAGTTGAAAAAAAATTTAAAAATAAAAAACATGACATTTAAGACAGAGGGAAGTAATATAAATAATTGAAAAAGTCACGCTGCCATTGATATACAATGATTTAAAGACATTGCAAAATTGCACGTTTCTATAATAACTAAAATCAAAATATATATTTACTTGCACTCATATGAGCACAAAATAAGTATAACGTACTACACGGACAAAAAAATAAAAAGTTTTTTCTGTAAAGCTCGCTTAGAATTTGTAGTTTATATTACATATTGTATCAACTAATGATACTTGAATCATTATCTCTATTTGCATGATTTCCTGGTAAATAAACTAAAACCTATTACCACACTTTCATGACATATCTCTACTATATATATAAAAAAGAATACAATTACTTAAATATACTTAAAGTGAGGTGTGTAATTTATTAATCTACCCTTACTTCTATTTCTTCAAATATTATACTTTACACGAAACAGTTAACCGGCAACTTCACAACTATAACTTTTTGTCGCTTAAAATTTTTATGCTATACGCAGGTACTCGCCTAGTATAAATAATGCAAGAAAGTTTACTTACAAAAAGGTAAAATCCATGTAATTTTATTGTTTTAGTATAATTCTAATAACAAAGACGATGTGTACACAACAAAAATACACAAGATTTAGAGCTAAATATACAACACTACCAACTTTGAGATGCACAAATATTCCTAACACTTCGATATTTCATTGTTTTGATCACCATTCGCTACGTTATTAAGAGTATAATTGGCAATATTGATATCATTTTTAGTTGATCGGATTGAAATTCGTACAAAAATGGATTACCTCTTATATTTCTATATTATTCCAAAAAAAAAAAAGAAAAAAAAAGTGCAGTTAAAATTTTGAGCTACAATAGCATTAGGTGGTGTTTGTTTTTTAAGAGGCTTTGAATCTGAATTTGAACCGCACATCTGAATCTGAGGCGTAAATGTCTGAATCTGACCGCATCTGAACGGGGAAAAAAACTCATGTTTGAACCGCACATTTGCTTGCTCGTACTAATTTTTTTTTGGTTATTTTTGTGTCAACAAGAGGCAACAAGAAGCATTAAGATACCCCTCTCAAGTCTAGACCATTAAGATCTTACTGCCTCTGACCGCGTTTGAAAAGAAAAAAAAACAAAACAAACGATATGAACGACCAAAATATCTGACCGCATCTAAACGATTCAGATTCAGAGACTATTAAAAGCCTTTTTTTAAAAAACAAACGCAACCAAGCCGGTTGATATTCAAAAGAGTCTTGGGAGGGAAAGAAAACAAATTCGAATAAGAACATAAAAGTGTGTTGTACATTTTTGTCACCTTCAATAAAGCACTTCACATGTAAAAACAGAATATCATTCATTCCAACAAATCAAATCACTAGGCAATAATGGTAAAATAATAGTCTTTACAAGATACGGGGTGCATACAAAATTTAACCACTTAGCTCATATTTCCATATTCAAAGTTTCAAAACAGTGTACAACTCACTATCATAACAAATGACCTAAACTAATGAAGAAAATAACCATCAATAGAATTTCATTTCTACACTAGAGATGCGCTATAAGAGTATGCACGTGCATAACCTCCGCCCTCAGCTATGTGCGCCCCATGGTAAGCTAACATTAAAAGACGAGTCGGATGAGTCTTGAAACTTATGTTGATCTTTCTTTGACCAAAGCCAAATCTTGGAAACAGAAAAGCTTTCACCTTTGCTTCTACTACTAATTTTCTTACCATCACTGCTACCATCATCCATTGAACTTCTTCCTTTATCTTTCTCAACTCCCAAATCTTTTTTACCCTTATTAGGACAAAATGTCACTTGTAACTCATTATTTCCAACCACATACTCATAAGACCCCATTGAAAAACACCTTCTTGCATCAATATTACTATTACTGGTCTCACCAACTTCTTTTTTCTCACCATTTGTTGCTCTAAACTTACCAAGCCTAACTGGCAACACCCTTTTTTCATTCCCTTCAAATTCCTGATCTTCCATTTGATCATCAAAATGAAAGTCAAAAACTGGATTTTCACCATGGGTAAAAAGGGTATCTCTACATAAAGGACAAGATGAATTTGATAGCAACCAAGTGTCTATACAATGAATATGAAAAGCATGACTACATAAAGGCAGTAACCTTAACTTATCACTTTGTGCAAATTCACATAAGCAAACAGCACAGTCAAAAGGCTCCTTTAATCCCATGATCAACTCTTTGTACATAAAAACTGGTAGAGCATCAATGAAAGCTTGATCCAACCCTGAATCATGCAAGCTAAAAAGCTGTTGCAATTGTCTTTCATATGCAACAACAACATCTTCATTTTGATCACTTGTTTCTTGAAACCTTAAAGACTCATTATCAGAATTTAATGATCTTTTTTTCTTCATATAATATCTTACTACAAAGTGAAGCAAGACACATATGACTATCAGCACACCTCCCAACACAATAACAACATTTCTTGCAAAAACTAAACTTGTGTTTGGTTTTTGAGTACTAATAGGAGGTGAAAAAGGTGCAAGGTTTTGTTTAATGATGGGTTGTATTTTGATCAGGTGCATTTTGGCATATATGAAATGTTACAAATATCATTAGTTTTGTGTTTATAAAGAGTGTGAACTGTCAAGAAATGGTTTTTAAATAGTTAACTTGTTATTCCAATTCATAAAAATAAATAAAAAAACAATTTAAATTATGATTAGTTAAAAGTACAAGAAAAGAAACCCTTTAAAGTGTAATAAGTATTAAGTAAATGCCAAGACTTTTAACTTACCCACATTGAAATAGTCCAGTGGCCCAAATTTGACAGTTTCTTCATGAGTAAATTAATAAATGATAGAAAAGTGGAAAGGGTTTTTGGTGTTTTCTTAAGATGTTTTTGAAGTGTGACTTTGATAGTGGCTTTTTAGTTGTGTTATGACTTTTATAGTAGGTGAGTGAGCGTGTGTTTGTTATGATTTTAGTACCTGGAAATTTCCAAAAGAAAATCTTGTTAGGCCCATTTGGCCATAGGTGGCAGGCAGCAAGGAGGTAGGATCGGTAAGGGTGGTTTTGTAATTTTGATAATGATTGTAATCATGGATAGCTGTTAAGAAGTCTAATCTATAGTTAGAAAGTCTTAGATTAAATAAGTGCAGCTGGGGTGATGGATTTGGGGCTTTAAGGCCCATATACAATTCATTGGCCCAATCCGGTTAACTATGACCTCAATATGTTGGCGTGTTCGGGTTAACAGGTTTGAGTGTTTGACTATAGAGTGAAATGGAATTATTTTTTGATTTAGTGGTTTGGTAGTGAATTGAGTGTTGTACTGGACCCGAACAAGTAAATAGTGTATAAGTTTTTACCATGTTGATACATGAACAAAAAAACTAAAACAAACCCGGATCTGTATGCATTTTGTTTGTTTACTCCAATTTTCATGTTTAACGAGTCCCCTGCCTGTTAAACATTAAAATTGAATCTGATTATTCAGTTCAAAGACTTTAGATTTGGGTTTATGCTCCGCGCCCTGTAGTGGAATTATGTGAATTGCAAAATTCAAAATTCTGTTCAAATGAAACCGTTTATGTCGTACTAATACAAACACCTATTGTTGGCCCAAAAGATACAGGATGCATCATGTCTCCTAATGGCTTGGGCTTTCTATGTCCTAAAAATCTGCCCAGGGTTCCTACGCCACCGAAAAAGGTTTTCTTTTTCCCATAAGCCAATGGCATTATGCAAGTATTTTTTTAGCGAAAGACCGAGGTCATAATTTTGTACCAAATCACTTTTTCATTATGAAAGTAATTTTGACAGGAAAGTTTACATTCCATGTAAAGTTTGCAACAGACTTCAACACGGTTACTCGACGAACCCAATAAAATTGCAAACAAGTCGGAATGCATGCCTGGTCTTTTATATATCAACCACGACTACACCCAAGGCCCATGGAGGGACGCACTATGTTAAGCAAGAGTTACAACATCTTTTGAATATAAACCATTGTCAAGGCAAGGTTACACGCGCTCTGTGAGGCTAACAGCTCCATAGTAGCGCAAAGGAAGCATGCCATTACCTCCATTAATACATACAAGTATGGACCCTCCCTAGTCTGGAGCGACAATACCAATGGCTCCTTGATTCGATATAAATGCTCCAACGCAGAGGGGCCCACTTAGGTGAACTCTCTTGAAAAGATGTGAGTATGAACGATATGATGAACCAACGAGGTAGGAAGAGTTGGAGAAGGCGATAATACAAAAGCAACTTCATTTTGAGCAACATTTGAAGCTGAAATCACTTGAATCGGGCATGGGGAAGTATGCTAAAAAATAAGCTTGATTCTAGACTTTAAGGCAAGTATGCATGTTTAATAATCTAATTTTCACAAAGATATACTTCAAAAGATTTATATAACAAAATTGGTGTTGTTTGAACTTGCATTCAATGAATTGTATTGTCATGGGTATCATGTTGCAAACTTTATGATTGCAATTAGTTATCCATTTGTCTAATCTTAATTTATGTAATTATAAATTACTACAAAATTATAAAAAAGAAGTTCTGGTTTCACTCGTAAGATGTATGTGACAATCGTGATGCGTTATACCTAGATAAATTACAAATGAGAATCACCAAATGAATGGATTGTCGTGAAGTTTTGGAAGCAAAAGTTGGAATGTGACAACATTTGTGTTTAGTTTAATTAGTTATGATCACTTGGTTGCTTGAAACGCTGAAAATGAAGGGCTTGGATCAAGAACACGAAATATGCTTGCTCTTGTATATAACAAACCAATACTGTATATAAAATGAATTGCCTGTTTAGATTCAACGTGATTAATTGTTCCATCTATTTACTATGATTAAGTGAAGTCGCAGGACACATTGCCTTGTATCATTGTAACTAATATATCAGTTCGCCTCCATTTTATGCAATGCACATCTAAGCTGTTTATGTAAGACAAGCATACAATCAAAATTTCATTTTATCAGAAAATGGATGTTAATAACTTATGATTCTTAATAAGTACTCGTACATCTTAACTCTCAGACTCAAAGTCACAAGTTACTTCTACTTTGTTTTCAAGCCTTCGTCATCTAGGATGACCTCTTGCATCCTTCAATTGTATCGCCTTTTGAATCCTTTGTGATTCATTATTAATACAACATCTTTTTGCCAAAAATATAGAAAAAAGTCGGCATTACTTCAATTCATTTACCAGTTGAATTGTGATGGTATACATGCTTATCAGTTTTCAACATAAGCTCATAACATAACATCGGTTGTTATTGGCACCAATTATCTTCGTTACAACAAATCAAACATTATTCAAGACCCAACCCGAAATAATATGTGCAAATGATGTTTAATCCGACTACCAATAATAGGAAAAAAGTTCTGCTCACTCATACCATCTCACTGACTTAATTTATTTTTTGGAAACATAATAAGGAAAATAATAGGAGTGTACAATGTGCAAAAAAGGGTTTGCCACCCTAGCCATGTGCATAACTTCATGAATCACCAATAATGGCAATAATGGCATTCACATGCATGTATAACTTGATGTGATACTATCATTTATGTTAATACTGAATTTATCTATCACAATATATGACCCATTTTCCAAACTGTTGAGACGTACATTATACGCATACAAATTGTTGATTTTAGTTGTTAAACCATTAATGCGTTACATATGACACGCATGTGAAGTATCCATCTTTCGTAGATGTTGAAACTTAAAAGTTTGATCATCATCAGTTTACCGACACTTGTGATGTATTGTTTTACTTTACTGATAACTAGTTATATATATAAACACAAACTGAGATCCTACAAATACAAATATTAATAGACTGGGATACGATCCTGCATCGTCTTTAAAACCGCGGTTAAAGCATTCAGGAGGAAGATAAGCAAATAAAGAGAATGGCTTCATATACATAGATTGCACAAAAGTTTTCAAATATATATCATTAAATATTTAATTCAAACACAATATAATCTCTTGGTGTAAATAAGCAACTACATATATATATGGCTTATATAAAAATTCTGAAAATAAAAGCAACTAGAAAAGATGGGAACATTTACTAGTGACTTTTAGGTGCGATAAACATCAGATAAAGCTTGAAGCACATCAACCTGTAGCTTGAGATGCATAATGTAATTCGCGGTATGATCATAAAGTCGATCTGCATTCAACCCTTTGCCTCCTGGTATAAGCTTTTGCAACTTCTTCACCTTCCTAAGCACAGTCGTATTGATTCTTCTACTTGTCCTTCTTACTTTTCTTCCGGTTCGCTTCTCTTTAATGAATCCACCATTGTTGTCCATATTTTTTAAAAGTGTACTGAAATGAATCTAGGCTTGTTTTCTGAATTTTGTAAAATGAAGTTTGGAGCTTGTAAGAGAGATTTAGTGTTAAGGTTTATAGATTTGAGAGAGGAAATGGAGGTATATATATATGAAAGAATGATGGGTAGGGGCCAAATTAGAACATGTGAGTCAAGCTATGTGCATATGGATGGCCGAGTTAAACTTTAACAGGATTTGATTTCATTTTTTATATATGCTG
Source organism: Chrysanthemum seticuspe (assembly GCA_019973895.1). Taxonomy (NCBI): domain Eukaryota; kingdom Viridiplantae; phylum Streptophyta; class Magnoliopsida; order Asterales; family Asteraceae; genus Chrysanthemum; species Chrysanthemum seticuspe. The sequence continues at coordinate 183,255,197 of BPTQ01000003.1, forward strand.
ATTTTGTATTTGATATAAAGTTTTATATTACTTGTAAGACTATATAGCAACAATTCATATAGGAATAAGTTAATTTTGGCAGGTTTCTATCCACATTTGAAGTTAAAAACAAATGGTATTGGGTTTGTATATTTAAAATTGTTGAAGTGGTTGCCAACTTTTTTTTTTTTTTTTTTTTTTTTTTTTTCTCTAAACTTGGCGTATAACGGAAGCGTGAATAAAACCTTAACATAGGTTAGACAAATCACAAAGGATTATTCACAGACTAAAAGTCAATACTTTAATTAATAATTGAATGTCTAAACAATGAACATTGGGAAGTGAAACTTGAGGAATAAGAAATATAAACAAAGTAAAATTCGACTTAGATAAAAAATAAAACTTTCAGTTATCGACCCCCTCTACGGCGTAGATAAGGGGTTCTTTCTACGTCGTAGACAAGTTAAGAAAACAACTAAAAATAACACGTAGCTTCTACGGCTAGACAAGGCTTTGGCTCTACGCCATACTAAAAACTAACTACGTTTTCTTATTTCGTTTTCTCTTACCATGCTTCAAGTATTCCATATACTCTTTCGCTAACTCCTTGATCTTGTCTTCATCATCCTCCCGCCCCCACCCCACCCCATTTTAAAAGAACTCGTCCATGAGTTTACATCTTCAATTTCATCCTTGGGGTAAAACTTATAAATATCGGAAACATTGAAAGTCTTTGAAATACTCATGGTATTAAGCAAATCAATCACATAAGCATTATCATTAAGAATCTTGTAAAGACCATACTTCTTTTGTTAGAACTAGCTATAGGTACCAATTGTAGAGATTTGGTGGTCATCTCATGACGTATAAAACATAAATAGCAGAAAATAAACACATAAACACCACGCAGACTAAACCCTAATATCAAGATCTCTCAATCAGAGATATAACCTAAACCTAAACACATAATAAGGGTGTTTATAAGTGTAATGTTTGGCTAAATGTATTGTGTAAAGTTCATTACATTGTGCGAGTTTGTACAAAATAATGAGATGCTGATGTGGCGATGATGTGACAGTGTACTGAACTCTGTATTGCACATTGCATTGGAGATACTCGTAACTCTTTTCATCATAAAGAGTTTTTATTATTTTCTCTCTAAACGTTTTTTGTTCGAGATGTAATCGTTTGGTTATTAGTTGTCCAGGGTTGTAGGTCGTATTCTCGATTTGACAACTCATGTTTGTGTTCTTAAAATTGTTTCTTAGGGTGTGATTATTGTTTCATCAATGTTGTTCTTAAATCAAGTTGTTCTTTTATTTGTAGATAATTGCCATCAAACAGTAGTTATCACTTTTAATTGTATACCACTTTATGATAACAATCAACAAATTCTTGTGGTAGTTATCATTTTTATTAGAGTAAATTACACCGTTCGTCTTTGTGGTTTGCGTTGACCGCAGGGTTTAGTCCTTTGACCAAAAAAATTGCACCGTACGTCCTTAAGTGTGAAACGTTATGCATGGTTCGTCCTTTGACCAAACGACGTTAAGTTTGACCGTTAAACTCCCCTAATGTGACTTGCACATGAGGGTAAATTCGTCATTTCAACACCATAAGGACGAACGGTGTAATTTACTCTTTTTACTTTTTTTTTTAATCTGTTTCTTCCTTTCTTGTTTTCCCCACCAATTGAAATGAGCAATGGAATGTTGTGTTTCTATTTAAATAGAAACTGGAACTAAAAATCGAAGTCCCTAATCATTGCACTCTTCAGCACCTTGAAGAACTAGTCTTTCAGAAACTTCCTTCCCCCTCACATGCTATACATTTTTCTCTCAATCGAAAAGAAAACCTTACAACTACATCTCCAGAAGAAACTATTCAATCAATCGGAATCACATCTGGTGATCTAATCCATTTCACCACAAACGCTAACGGATTCTCCACCGCCCCTCAAATTCCAGCTGTTGCTACTTCACAACCCAAACCTGAACATTCTCAGAATCCACAAACCTTAAATACCATTTACAGTAAGCATGATGAAACGCTAACCATATCACCTTGAATCATCAAACACGTTTTTATTCAAAAACCCTAATATCCGAAACCTAAAAATTAGATTTGGGGCGCGTGGGTGAGTTTGAAAGTGTGTACGTTGCATAAACGTGACCACAATCACCCGATCTATCATTTGGGATAGGTGGTGTAATTATTTGAGGTGGCCGGAAGTTGGCCGGAAAACTTTGACGGCGCCGGAACCCTAGGGGAAAGGGTAGCCGGATTTTTGCTTAGAGAGAGAGAGGAGAGGTGTGTTTTATTTGTGTGACGTGCGTGGGTGGGGAAAACAAGAAAGGTCAAACTGTGAGGTGAAGTGGAGCATGCTCGAGCCAGCTCAACCAATTAACCTTGATAATGATCATGAAGATGTAGATGATGGATCGTGGAAATTAGGCCATGAGACGATGGAAGCTGTCGAGTACTGGGTGAGAATGTTAGAAGATGAACTTGGATTAGAGAAAGCAGATCCATTTGCAGATACTAAAACAACAACCACTAGTCAACAGATTGACCAAAACAAGTATCAAACAAATTCTAAGGTGGACCAGGAGGAGCCTGAAATATGGTGTAAAATAAGTGATCAAATATCACCCTTGTGGCCCACTTCACCTCACAGTTTTGATTTTTATTAGTTAGTCTTGATTGGCTGGAAATAAAAAGAAAAAAAAGTCAAAAGAGTAAATTACACCGTTCGTCCTTATGATGTTGAAATGACGAATTTACCCTCATGTGCAAGTCACATGAGGGGAGTTTAACGGTCAAACTTAACGTCGTTTGGTCAAAGGACGAACCATGCATAACGTTTCACACTTAAGGACGTACGGTGCAATTTTTTTGGTCAAAGGACTAAACCCTGCGGTCAACGCAAACCACAAGGACGAACGGTGTAATTTACTCTTTTTATTATGTTGAATAAATGTTGGTTGGTTGACTTTTATCTTGCTGTCAACTATTTTTGTTAAATTTCACACGAACCCAATTCTTAATAAAAGCAAAGTATTGAAGCCTACGGCCGGTTCATGGGTTTCACGTTAAATTGTTAAAATAAATATATCTGATATGCTTTATCAGGGCACTGAACGAACTTTTATATATTGAGCGAGACCAAGTATTACAGATCCAGTCACTACTACACAAACAGGTTTTTCTCACGGTAAATTTCGTGGGCAGGGCCGTCCCGTAGATTTTGGAGGCCCTTGAACAATATGTGCAACAAACTCAATAAATTTGACCAATTATGCACAATAAATTCTTAATCAATTTGATAGTTATTTTTCTATTTTTTTTCCGTAAATTGTAAAGATTATCTTTAAGTACAAATGACTAACATTGAGTTTACTTTTAAATATATGTGCAAATATTTTTGAAACATACTTATAGCCCAAACATTTGCTACAAATTAACGGTAGCACATCTTGATAATTTTTGAAGATCAAAATACAGTTTTTATATATTCTATTTTTGAATGGTTTTGACTTTTCCTTAAAAGATGCTAAAGTGCTAAGCAAAATATTATAGAAACATAGCTTAACTGACAAACTATAATCTATAGGGGTTAAAATTGTAATTTACCAAAAGTAAAAAAAAAAACTTGGGTTTTATGTCATCCCCTTCGCTGGAACATATCCCTGCATATTTACTCCATTAAAATCATATTTAAGCTCTATTTCTCCGATCTCCGACTCAAATCATTAAATTCTAACATTGAAAACGTATTTACTCCTTCATGAAACACCATTTTACTGTATAAAAACATCAAAAAATAAGTTTATACTAACGCCACAGATCCATAAATTGGGGCCCTAAGAAAATGGAGGCCCTGTGCCGTCGCACACCCCGCACATGCTTAAATCCGGGCCTGTTCGTGGGAAATCCCGTGGAAAAAGGCCCTTTTCCACGGATTTCACACGGAATTTTTCCGTGTGTAAAAACCTTGTGGGTAAATATTTTCCCACTGATTTTCCCACGGGATGTTGACTATTTCCCACAAATATTATTGTTGATAATCCGTGGGTATAATTTCTCACTGATTTCCCACGAATATTTTCCGACCGATTTTCCACGGGATGTTGACTATTTCCCACAAATATTATTGTCAATAATCCGTGGATATAATTTCTCACTGATTTCCCACGAATATTTTCTGATGGATTTCCCACCATATTTCGACCATCATTTCCCACGGATTTTTAGCTGTCTTTTGGCCACCGATCTTTTACAGAAAATCATAATTAATAATAGAAAAGCAATTATCCAAAACCAAAATGCATAAATTAAAAAAATCCAATCCAATATGTAAATTGCAAAAACAATACGTACTAAATTTATATCCAATAATGAAATGAAGTAATGAACCAATAGTTCATGAATCATGATACTAGAAACATATACACTGATAAAAAAACATCAATACATTTATAAATAGGGGTAATGGTTAAAAAAAGTACTAAACTTGCCACCCTTCCTTCTTCAGGGTAGCGAACAAATTTTTTTTATTTTTGAGGGTATTATATTTTTAAATTCATCCTCTTTAGGGTATTTTGCTAAACAGTTGGACATTTTTGCCCCTCTTACCCACAAGAGCAAATGATGGCAAGTATGATACTTTTTTTTTATCATTTGCCCTAGTTTTTTATTATGTTAAATTTTGGATATGTATTAAGATAAATTATTTAATGATTTATAATTGTGTTAAATCTATGATAAAAATGTTTTGTTTTAAGTTTACACTATTTACTTATTAAGATAATTTAGTTCCACCAGCCACTTCCATTTGCAAAGGACATGTACTTCTCAATTGAAAAATGAAATTTAAAGAATAAATAATGTACTAGCCGTACGGAAAACGTGTTTTGGCTAAGAAAACGGAATAAGAACTAACAAGGGTAACGTATTTGTGATAGGGAAACGAATGTATTTTGGCCAGAATTTGATCGGCGACGATCAAACTCAATAGGTTTATGGGTTAAGATGCCGGAATTGACTGCTTTGATACCAGTTGATATACTCTTACAGGAATCAACGAGATTCAAATAAGACTATAACTAACCAAAAACACAAACAATAAGAATTGAGCTCAAGAATTAGTTAATGGGATTTGTTATGGCTTACTGACTTGTAGAAGTTTATTACAAGAGAGAATTACAAAATCAAAACCGCTTACAAATGTGAAATGAATTGTGTTATATACAAATGAAATGATGAAATGGCTGTAACGGCTTTTCCCGCCTAAATGGTAAGGGTTAAAACTGCTTATTTGAACCCCACACGTGCCATGCACGCGTATACTTATTTAAACTCATATCATGTTGCAAACCACTAAAGTTTTTAAGGACCAACACCTTTACTCCTTTACTAAGAATTAATTCAAGGCATTTGTTAATAATTTTCGTGTGCACGATTGTCTAGACTTTTAAAGAGTTTGAACGTAAATAGTGTAAACTTAAAACAAAACATTTTTATCATAGATTTAACACAATTATAAATCATTAAATAATTTATCTTAATACATATCCAAAATTTAACATAATAAAAAACTAGGGCAAATGATAAAAAAAAGTATCATACTTGCCATCATTTGCTCTTGTGGGTAAGAGGGGCAAAAATGTCTAACTGTTTAGCAAAATACCCTAAAGAGGATGAATTTGAAAGTATAATACCCTCAAAAATAAAAAATTTTGTTCGCTACCCTGAAGAAGGAAGGGTGGCAAGTTTAGTAATTTTTTTAACCATTAGCCCTTATAAATATGCTCAACCCACCACTTACAACCTTTATAATATATTGAATAGAACAAACATCCTATCTTTCTTTCCTAACATTACAAGATGTGTATTATCTAATCTCTTCAAGTCTTCTACTATCTTCATAATCCATCCGGGTTAGCTACATGACAAGTTTTCCGACCTGCACATGTTAAAAAATTACATAACCAAATAAGTGTATATAACCAAGATCAAAAAGCTAAAAAACACAAGCTTTTAGGCTTTTTAGATCTGAAAATACTCTTAGATATCACAAAAGCACAACACGAATTATTAGTAAAAAAAAGACTAAAACTCCATAGATCTGCATATATCACTTTGATATCTAACAAAAACGAACTATGAATGGTTCGAGTGTGTGGTTCAGCACTTCGGCATTCGTCGCACACATTGCACGTACTTTAGTTACTTGCGGTGGTGGTACGATTAGTGTTTTGTTGATCGTATGCCATGGTCGAAGGGGTGGTCCGGTAGCGATGGTTCTTGTCGGTAAGATGAATCAGAGAGATGGAGAATGAAGGATGAGTTTTAAGAGTTTTTTTAGTAGCGTGTATGATTTGGTGAGTTTGATTCGTGATCTTTATTGATGGAAATAAGCTGCTTCAATGAACAACGAGATCCAAAACTAGCATCAGTATACCTTATCATTTTCAAGAAGAAAGAAAAATAAAAGGTGAAGATGCATGTGAAAGACAAAGACAATGTGTGGTGTATGGTACCAAGGAAAAATAAATATATTTGTTTTTGTTGTGGTTCATCTTACCCATTTAAAGTGACATGTTGGCAATCTTTGTGACGTAATCTAGTGGTTACAAATTACAATGCTTCCTTTACAAACAAAAATACTATCACAATTTATAAGTGAAGTCATTAAAATGGTCTCTTAATCTTACTATTTTGTTTGTTATTTTTCTTATAACATTTTGGTGTCAAATTTGTTTGGAAACATAAGTTATATCTTTATATCATTATTTTTACCCACATATTTTCTCACTATTATTCCAGTTGGTGGGTAGTCTATGATAAACTATCCACGGATTTTCCGCAAACATAACGTTTTTTTTTCTTTCTTTTTTTTTTGTCTAATAATGTAAGTTTAAAGCTTCAAACAAGATAAATAAACGAATAAGGAAATACAAAAAATCTTCAACGTTTAAACTCTTAATGAAGTAAATAAAAGACTTTACTTAAGTTTGTTTGCGGAATAAAAAACTAAGTTGAATGACAATATTTGGTGATCTTCTCACTTAACTTAAACGTAAACCGAAGTTAAAGTTTCAGTATGAACTGTGCTTAATCAACTTAATATGCTGAGGGACTATAGTTGTATTTGAAGGAGTAAATGTTCACTTGAATGTGTGTCACATTAATTGCAAGAGATAAACATTTTTTCCTTTACAACATTCTCTTTTATAGGCAAAGATCGAGGTGGATACTCCTAGGGTAATAACGACATGTCAAGCTTTTAAATGCGTAGTACACTTATATAAAATGCTTATATTCTTGTAACATGTCAAACCATACTTTAAGTGACAGTGTTAACAACTGTTTGTTATTTTTATACCAACTCTTTTACTTTTTTGACTTTGTTGATAAGTATTTTTTGCTTATCTTCCCACTTTGTTGATAAGTGTCACAATTCTCAAATTCCGGTCATTTCTTAAATTTAATATGCATCATATTAGTTCATTCATGGCATTTCATTTCACAGTTAACGCGTAATTTTTATATTTAATAAACGTTATCGCGTGAGTTATTATTTTAAATATTTAATCCGTTACTTTCAAAAATGATCCCGACATATTTTTATACTTACATTTAGTTATAAAAACTATATTTTGAGTTTAACTAGTGTTTTGGATTTATTTCGGATATAAATCGTTAAAGTTATATTATTACGACACTTTTCTTAAAAATTACTCGATAATTATTTTATCACTCAAATTTTACAAGGAATGTATTTTTACAATTTTTATTATCTCATTACATTCTATTTTGGTCTATTAAAAACTTACTTGTACCAAAAATCTACCATTTACCTTTACTTATACATTTAACCACCCATTTACTTACACTTTCTTAAAAGTTATACAAGTATACATTTACACAACATTTTATAAAAAAAAAATATATAATTTGGAAAACATATCCCCCCTAAACCGGCCATAGGGGGGGGGGATGTATGCATTAATTGGCTTAGGTGAAAATTTTCTTTGATTGTTTACATATACACTTCACCTCTTTTACTTCATCATTCACATCAATAATTTTCATACACATTCAAGATATTTCTCTCCTTTTTCTTGCTCTCTAAAAACCGGCCATAGAAAGAGATACAAAGGGATCACAAAATTTTTCAAGTCCAAGTGTTTATACAATCTAGTTAACTCTCTTTATTAGGTTTTGAAATAAAAACCAAGAGTGTTTAGGATTAACCTTGGTTCTTTGCACCTCATCATAGTACTTGTAAGCATGTTTCTATCATTTTTCATGTTTCCTCTTCATTTCATATGTATCTTTTCATTTTTGGAGCAACATGCAAGACATATGTGATTTATACCATTTTTACTTGATTTTAGAGTTATATATATATTATGGTCATCCTATAATTATCCCCTTGGTATTCATTGGTCTTGATGGTGATTAGGAACCCATGACACCCTAAGAAGGTGTATGGTAGGATTAGATTAGTTTTGGAGTTGATTTGAAGGGATTAGAATAGGTTTTGTCCGAGAAAAACTATTTTCGATAACTATAAAATAGGTTCTGTCCTTGTTTTAATTTTCTGGAAAAACCGACAGTAGGCACGACTTTTTGGCCTTGATATTTAGAAAATATACTTTAAAACGAATCCGTGGCCGCTTGAACGGATTAAAACGGAGTTATAACGAAGAAGTTATGGATTTTACAAGTTTGACGACGAAAAATATACTTTTCAGAAATTTCAGCTTGCTGTTTTTACTTTGTCCGGGTCAAAAACGAGCCTTAAGCTTCACAAATTATTTCGACTTATCAAAAATATATTAGTATACTTTGATACGAAGCTAAGGACGTATTATACGTAGAAAACGGATTTGAAACGACAAGGATATGCACGTTTTCATAAACTTGCCGTAACTATTATTTTCTGAAAAACTATATTATTTTACGATACAAGTGTTACGGTAGCTGTAACGTCCATGTTGAGGGCTGTTTTTATCAAGGTTGTGAAACTTTTTGGAACAAAATGTCTTCTAGTAAAATTTAGATCACCGAGCATATTTTTCAAAACAACAAGCCGTTTGTATAGCGGAGTTGTAATAAATTATTTACGGATGTTCAAACTTGGCCGAAACTCACTTTTTACACCACAATTAGCCAAAATCACTATCTTTAACCCTTATTATCTCTATGTTCGAGACCTTTTTGACGAAAACTCCTGAACTGAAACTTCTAGATTTCGATACAAACTTTCCAAAACCGCCGAGTTCGTTCTCTAACGTTCGACGTACACCATTTTACGACTAGTTTTCCAAAGCCATTTTTATCACTTTCACGAAAATTCCGACGACATTGTTTTGCGACGAAAAGTGAAAATTTCACTATAAATCATTACGAAACCATTGTAGGATGACATTTTGACGTAAATACTTGTAAAGTCATTTTTGAAGGGTCAAGACGTCAAAAGAGTATTTTTCGACGATAAGTAATATTTTCAAAACTCGCAAATGGTATAAATAACATACGAAATGCATGCATAACATTACATTGCAACTCATTACATATCATATCATTCGTAATAGGTCCCGGTTAAAGCATCACATTATACCTCAGTGTACTCACTTTTGTCATCACACCAGTTTACCAAGTGAGTAATCACATCCCCTTTTTACCGTTTTACTATATTTTTGGGGCGAAATGCATGAACCATATTTGAACTAAATTGATTTTTACTTCTATGAACTCTTTAGACTTGAACTTTTGAACTTGACTTAGAATTTTGGATTTAATTATGAACTTATGACTTGTTTGAATATATTGAACCGTACGTGATATGACCTAAAAGTCTCGCCGTATCGGTGGAGCGTTCTAAGTCTCGCCTTATGGGTGGAGCGTGCAAAGTCTCGCCGTATTGGTGGAGCGTTCTAAAGTCTCACCTTACTGGTGGAGCGTTCTCAATAATTCTCGCCTAGGTGGTCGAGTGACAAAGGAGTCTCCCTTGTTGGAGCAGTGCAAAGTCTCCCATGTTCGGAGCATCCCTGAATTATTATATTCGTGGTACTATATTGTGAACTATTATGACCGCTTATACTTGACTATTAGACATACTACTTTTGGCAGTGGGTTGTGAACACACAGTGTAGAAAACTAGAAGGGGGGTTGAATAGTTTACCGATTAAAAACTTTGTTTTGAAACTTATTGAAAGATCAATTGATATTGATCTTAAGTATGTTGATGAAATATGCAAGCAATATGTAATAGGTAAGTAAGGAAAGAAATGATCAAACCACAACAAGTTGTTTATAGTGGTTCGGCCTACAAGGACTCTTTTTCCTTGCC